>JAQMRL010000029.1:2325203-2406337 GCA_035578175.1 Catonia carolina | reverse complement strand
ACAAAAAAATCTTGTGTGAAACACTCACATAACTTTATCTTGCCAATGCAAATAATGACCAATGTAACCTAACATTAGAAATAAACAAAAAACTAACCTCAATAAACATAACCTAATTTTAACCATGAGTGAAAGACGCAAAATGAAAATCGACCTCAGTTTGGCTTAAAAATACGGAAAGACATTCTTTCACGCTAAACTAGGCTCTGTAGAGAAAAATAATCAAAATAAAAGTTGTAGATCTTTTAATTTTCTAATAATTTGATTCTATACACTTTTGTCGGTAAATGTGGTAAGGCCGAAATCTTTAAAAAAATCGATTTTTTTCTCACGTTTTCATGGGAAAAAACAGGAAATCGCTAATTACCACTAAACTAAGCGTTATACAAAGAAATGTTTAAATAAAAGTTGTAAGATTTTAAATTCTCTACAGTTTTTATTATGTAAATTTTTGCGCTAAAATGCATATTAAAGCTGCAATCTTAAAAAAAAAAACAATTTCTTTACGTGAAAACAGCCTGACCAAGACTTTCAGCAAACATGGCGCCTACTCTATCTTGTAGAGCATAAAAAATTTAGTAAACCAGGCGATTTTAAAAAAATCGTAGGACCAGTTTTTGAGAAAATAACAAAAAAGTGAAAAATTACACGAATAAACTACTACTTCCGGTTGACCGATTTTGATGAAAATGTTCGTGTCGGGTTCAGTAGTGGTTTGTAACTTAAGTTTCAAGTTCGTACTATTTTCCGTTCTTGAGATATTTTGTTCACACACGCACGCGCGCGCACACACACACACACAGAAAAAACACGTCACCAATCGCTAAAAACATGTTTTTTGGATTTAGAGGGTCTGAAAACGTATAGATTTGGTGAAAAATCGATATGAAAACAATACTTTCCTTCCTATACTCGTATAGGCAAGAGAAAGTAAAAGAGGATTCAGGTGGTTTACTATTGCCACAACTCATGAGTGGAAAAGTATTCTTATTAATATGCCAGGCTCTCCGAAAATCATCTACTTTCCACTATGCAAAAGACACCTTCACAATTAATCATGAGGGAACTCCTTTCTTGAGATATTTTGTCACTCACACAGACACACAAACACCCGAAAGTGCTAAAAACACGTTTTTTTGGATTCAGGTGGTCTGAAAACGTGTATATCTGGTGAAAACTTCATATCTTAAAATCTACATGAAAACAATATTTTCACACGAATAAACTACTACTTCCGGCTGACCGATTTTGATGAAAATGTTCGTGTCGAGTCCTCTAGTGGTACTTAACTTAAGTTTTAAGTTTCAAGTCTTAACAGTGTTTCATTCTTGAAATATATTGCTCACACACACACTAACACAAATCGCTAAAAACACGTTTTTTGGGTTCAGGGGGTCTGAAAACGTGTATATCTGGTGAAAACTCGATTTTGAAAAATCGATATGAAAACATACTTATCTTCCTTTATATTCATGTAGGCAAGAGAAAGTAAAAATATCTGGTGTGAAACAATCACACAACTTTCTCTTGCCAATGCAAATAATTAACAATAAACCTGACATTAGTAATAAAACATTAGAAATAAAAAAAAACTAACTTCAAAAACATAACCTTATTTCAAACATGAGTGAAAGACGGAAAATGAAAATCGACCTCAGTTTGGCTTAAAAATACGGAAAATCACTCTTTCACGCTAAACTAGGCTCTGTAGAGAAAAATGCTCTAAATAAAAGTTGTAAATCGTTTAATTTTCCAATAAATTGAATTATATATACTTTTGTCGTAAAATGCATACTAAGGCCGAAATGTAAAAAAAATCGATTTTTCACACGTTTTCGTGAGAAAAAACAAAAAAATCGCTAATTACCGCTAAACTAAGCGTTATACAAAAAAATGTTTGAAATAAAAGTTGTAGGATTCTAAATTATCTACAACTTTTGCCATATACTATTTTGCGCTAAAATGCATATTAACGTTGCAATCTTAAAAAAACAATTTCTTTACGGAAAACAGCCTTACCAAGAATTTCAGCAAACAAGGCGCCTACCCTATCTTGTAGAGAATAAAAAATTGAGTAAACCAGGCGATTTTCAAAAAAATCGTAGGACCAGTTTTTGAGAAAATCGCAAAAAAGTGAAAATTTACACGAATAAACTACTATTTCCGGTTGACCGATTTTGATGAAAATGGTCGTGTCGGGTCCGGTATTTGTATGTAACTTAACTTTCAAGTTTCAAGTACGTGCGATGTTCCGTTGAGATATTCTGTTCACACACAGAACAATCGCTAAAAGCATGTTTTTTGGGTTCAGGGGGTCTGAAAACTTGTATATCTGGTAAAAACTCGATTTTGAAAAATCGACATGAAAACAATATACTCGTATTTCTTCCTATATTATTCATGTAGGCAAGAGAAAGTAAAAAAGTGATTCTTTTTGAAACAGCTTGTTTACAATTATGTTTCCTTTTTTATGGTTATGTTTACATATTAGGTAGGCGTTGGCAAAGTCGTAGTTTGGTGGTTACATTTATTAGGTAGTAAACCAAACAATGAACCCCGCAACACAAAACACGACGCTAAATTAATGAGCTTGTTAAAAAATTTGATGTGCTACCATTAAAAACCCTATCTATCTACTGACATAAAATTTCCCGACCTTATCTTCTCTAATTTTCCCTCTTCTTCTCTTTTAATATTTAAAAGGAAAACTCAGTTCATTTCCATTTCTGGTTTATAGTTGCTTTAATTATTCAATTAACATCTTCCTGTTGAAAATGAGGCCAACATGGTAAGGTAACTCGTACCGATTTTCTTGCGGATCGATTGAATCTTTATTGTTTACTTTTACCCCTCCCCCCTTGTAGTGCAGTTTATTGTTAACCGAAAAGTGTTGTCCGTCTTTTTTAGTTTCTCTTGCCTATATGAATATATAGGAAGGAAAGTATTGTTTTTATGTCGATTTTAAGAAATCGACTTGTCACCGGATCTACACGTTTTCAGACCCCCTGAACCCAAAAAACATGTTTTTAGCGATTGGTCTGTGTGTGTGTGTGTGTGTGTGTGTGTGTGTGTAAGGACGGAACAGTGTACGAACTTGAAACTGGAAACTTAAGTTACATATCACTACCGGACCTGACACGAACATTTTCATCAAAATCGGTCAACCGGAAGTAGTAGTTTATTCGTGTAATTTTTCACTTTTTTGCGATTTTCTCAAAAACTGGTCTTACGTTTTTTTTTAAATCAGCTGGTTTACTTAAGTTTTTATGCTCTACAAGATAGCGTAGGCGCCATTTTTGCTGAAATTCTCGGTGAGGCTGTTGTCATGTAAAGAAATTGTTTTTTTAAGATTACGACTTTAATATGCTTTTAGCGCAAAAATGTATAAAAAAAGTTTTAGAAAATTTAAAATTCTACGACTTTATTGCAAAAGTTTTTTTGTTTAATGCTTAGTTTAGCGGTAATTAGAGATTTTCTGTTTTTTCTCACGAAATTGTGAAAAAAAAATAGAATTTTATTTTTTTAAGATTTCGGCCTTAGTTTGCATTTTACAACAAAAAAGTATAATCAAATTTATAGGAAATAAAAGATCTACAACCTTTTCTCTACAGAGCCTAGTTTAGCGTGAAAGGGTGATTTTCCGTATTTTTAAGCTAAACTGAGGTTGATTTTCACTTTTGTCTTCCACTCATGATTAAAATAAGATTGTTTTTTTGAAGTTAGTTTATTCCACAAAATGTGGAACATCACATATTGTGGAAATCATCTCATCCGACTATGATAAAAAACCATGTATGTAATTTTGAACAGAATGAATTGTGTTCACAATGATTAAAGTGGTAGACTACATAGGAGCATTGTGATTGGTTGAGAGAGGTGGAAAGATAAATTGAAAAAGCAATTGGATTGGTGCTTGAATTCTTACACGTAATTTAGTTTACTTTTCTTTCATTGTCAGAGTATTCTTCAATAATTGTTTTGTTGGAGGAAAACTTATTTTTCCCCGAGTAGTTGAAATGAAATGAAAATAATGAAAATTATTTAATAGGAAAACTGTTATGAAGTTATTTTAAAGTACAGTCTGTTTCCCTTTACAATAGTTAATAATAAACGAACGTGTTTTCGAGTTCATTTATCACTCTTCGGCATTTGTAAAAATATATAGTAAATCCTCGGTTATCCGGACTCAATAGGAACGAAGAATCCGGAAAATCGAAAATCCGGGTAATAAGTAAAACAAATCCTTATATAAGCAGAATTACCATTTATTAAGATAAAAAATCTGGTGTGAAACACTCACACAACTTTCTCTTGTCAATACAAATAATTAACAATAATGCTACCATCAGTAATAAAACATTAGAAATAAACAAAAAGCTAACCTCAATAAACAAACCTAATTTTAATCATGAGTGAAAGACGCAAAATGAAAATCAACCTGTTTCGCTTAAAAATACGGAAAATCACTCTTTCACGCAAAACTAGGCTCTGTAGAGAGAAATGCTTAAAATAAAAGTTGTAGATCTTTTAATTTTCTATAAAATTAATTATATATACTTTTGTCGTAAAATGCATTCTAAGGCCGAAATCTTAAAAAAGTCGATTTTTCACTCGTTTTTGTGAGAAAAAACATAAAATCGCTAACTACTGCTAAACTAAGCGTTATACAAAAATATGTTTGAAATAAAAGTTGTAGGATTTTTAATTTTCTACAACTTTTAGGGCCTATTAAATAAATTTTTGCGCTTAAATGCATATTAAAGCCGCAATCTTAAAAAAAAATATTTTTTTACGTGAAAACAGCCTCACCAAGAATTTCAGCAAACATGACGCCTATCTTGTAGAGAATAAAAATTGAGTAAATCATGCAATTTTTAAAAGAATCGTAGGACCAGTTTTTGAGAAAATCGCAAAAAAGTGAAAAATGACACGGATAAACTACTACTTCCGGTTGTTGGATTTTGATGAAAATGTTCGTGTCGGGTCTGGTAGTGGTATGTAACTTAAGTTTCAAGTTCGTACGAGGTTCCGTTCTTCAGTGATATTCTGTTCATACACGCGCGCGCGCACGCACGCACACACACACACACACACACACACACACACACACACACACACACACACACACACACACACAGACCAATCGCTAAAAACATGTGTGTGTGGGTTCAGGGGGTCTGAAAACGTGTAGTTCCGATGAAAACTCGATTTCGAAAAATCGACATGAAAACAATACTTTCTTTCCTATATAGTCTTATAGGCAAGAGAAAGTAAAAATTTATAAAATACTGACAGAAACATGTGAATCCGCATGTATTTGTGTAATCGCAGCCTGTATTTGTGTAATATGTATTTGAACAATAATATGTATTTGTGTAATATGTATGTATTTGTGTAATATGTATGTATTTGTGTAATAACAGCTTCAAATGTTATTAATAATAGGCTAATAATAAGAAATCTTAAAAATATATAAGATTTTTATCTCTTCGTAGCAGGTAAAATGCAAAGAGATTCAAAGATTTGATCAGTTCCTGGTTTATTAATAATTAGGGATATACTTGAATATACAACAAGGAGATAAAAACAAAGAGAATTAACAAGGAAGGCAAGACGGAGTTAAAAAAAGAGAAAAAATAAACTCAGCATAAAAGAAGGTCTAAAAAAAGGGAAGAATGTTATCTGAAAAATAATAAAAAAAATAAAGACGAGCTTTGTTATTTACTGTTTTAGTCGTATAATAAAAAAAATACCGGAAGGGTTAACATAACCTAAAAATTAGATCTGTCTAATTTAAAAACAATAAAGCATATGCGAGATAACGAAGGCAGTTGCCTACGTATTTGTGCGTAGTGATTTGCACGATATAGTCAATTGATAAGCTGGAAGAATTATTAGCATCTGAAAAAAGCGGATAAGGACAAAAAAAGAATACTAAGGACACATATACGCACACAGTGTTAGTAAAAGGAGTAAAAGGATAGAAGATTTTATGTGGAACGTGCGGCACCTGCCTAGCCTCAAGGTAAATTTATTAACATATGGCTAGGTACACACGGGCAACTAAAAATCGTATCTTAACTACTTAAAAATCAGCTTAGAAACATTTACACGGATTTCTCTTACCAAATGTAAATAATGAAACACATAACATATTTAAAAAATTAATGTTGTTTAGGTCATCAGCCAAAAGGCTGGTTTGAACGTGTAGAGGGTTTACTAAGTAAAACTAGGAGTGAGGTGTACAATTACCACAACTCACTGAGTGGAAAAGTACGCTTATCAGCATGCCAGGCACTCTGAAAAGCATAAAATTTTCCACTCAGCAAATGACACTTTCACTTCATTCACCACAGGGTCTGGCTGTATAATGAAATCCATTACTTTCAGACGATATAACTCTGATTAATATCTTTTACACCTCTACCTCTTCTATTCTTAAATGATTCAGTCATTTAATTGGCTGATCATGTGATAAGAAACAGAACTATTTATTTTAGCCCTGCAACTAACAGATTGAGTTTAAATCATGAGTGAATGACGTTAAATGAAAATCAACCTCTGCAGAATTTAAAAGTACGAAAAATCATTCATTGACGCTAAAATACGCTCTTTAGAAAAATATTTGTAGGTGTCTTAATTTTCTATAACTTTTATTATATAAAGTGCATACTAATGACGCAATGTTTTAAAAAAACCCGCAATTTTTACAAGTTTTAATTAGTAAAATACAGAAAATCACTTGACGCTAAATTACGCTCTTCAGAAAAAAATTCTTGTAAAAAAATTGTAGGTTTTTTTATTTTCCATAACTTTTATTATAAAAAACACAAACTGATGACGCAATTTATAAAAAACCCAATTTTTGCAGATTTTAATAAGTAAAATACAGAAATCACTTTACGCTAAACTACGCTTTTCAAAAAAAATTTCTTGTAAAAATGTTGTAGGTTTTTTTTTTTAATTTTCTGTAACTTTTATTATATAAAAAGCAAACTAATGACACAGTTTTTAAAAACCCAATTCGGCTGATGACCTAAACAACATATCATTTATATATTTTTACTTTCTCTTGCCTATATGAATTTATAGGAAGGAAAGTATTGTTTTCATGTCGATTTTTCGAAATCGAGTTTTCACCGGATCTATAAGTTTTCAGACCCCCTGAACCCAAAAAACATGTTTTTAGCGATTGGTCTGTGTGTGTGTGTGAACAGAATATCTCAAGAACGGAACATCGTACGAATTTGAAACTTGAAACTTAAGTTACATACCACTACCGGACCCGACACGAACATTTTTATCAAAATCGGTCAACCGGAAGTAGTAGTTTATTCGTGTAATTTTTAACTTTTTTGCGATTTTCTCAAAAATTGGTCCTACGATTTTTTTAAAAATCGCCTGGTTTACTGAAATTCTTGGTGAGGCTGTTTTTACGTAAAAAAAGTTTTTTTAAGATTACGGCTTTAATATGTATTATAGCGCAAAAATTTATGTAGCCTAATATAAAATGTAGAGAATTTAAAATTCTACAACTTTTATTTCAAACATTTTTTTGTATAACGCTTAGTTTAGCGGTAATTAGCAATTTTCTGTTTTTTCTCACGAAAACGTGTGAAAAATCGATTTTTATAACATTTCGGCCTTAGTATGCATTTTTCGACAAAACTGTATATAGTCAAATTTATAGGAAATTATAAGATCTACAGCTTTTATTTAGAGCATTTTTCTCTACAGAGCCTAGTTGAGCGTAAATGAGTGATTTTCCGTATTTTTAGGCCAAACTGAGTTCGATTTTCATTTTGCGTCTTTCATATATGATTAAAATTAGGTTAAGTTTATTGTGGTTAGTTTTTTGTTTATTTCTAATGTTTTATTACTAATGTTAGGTCATATTGTTAGTTATTTGCGTTGCCAAGAGAAAGTTGTGAGTGTTTCACACCAGATTTTTTTTAAACGTAAAACAAAAATATAAACCCGCTCGTGTGAACGAAACCTCACCGCTATCTCACCCAATACACTATTAAACTCTGTTACACAGATTAACTGTTCATTCAATCGGAATTAACTTACCTTTAAAAATATTTAAAAAAAAAAACAAATATAAAGATATTTCTCTCGTCACCCAACCTGTCTCTCAAGTTTGCAAACAATTTTAAATTCCGGAAGGATGATTTTATTTTCAAATATTTTTTTTGCTACAAAATTCAGTCTAGCAAGCTAAATGAAAAGAGTAACTTTATATAAAGTTGTTTAATTTATTAATTTGTTTCCAGTTACTCCAGTTGAATTTGAATCATTTAGCTTGTGACCAAAACATAAAATTATTAAAAAATTAAATGTTAAACCGGATTTTTGGCACGCGTGAATTCTATCAATTTACCCTTTAAAGTTTAATCAAGAAATAACGGTCTTCAAACAAGTAGTAAATATTTAAATTTAAATGGTAATTAAATATTGTAAAAAATCTGGTGTGATACACTCACACAACTTTCTCTTGCCAATGCAATTAATTAACAATAAACCTAATATTAGTAATAAAACATTAGAAATAAACAACAAAACTAACCTCAATAAACATAACCTAATTTTAATCATGAGTGAAAGACGCAAAATGAAAATCGACCTCGGTTTGGCTTAAAAATACGGAAAAATCACTCTTTCACTCTAAACTAGGCTTTGTAGAGAAAAATACTCTAAATAAAAGTTGTAGATCTTTTAATTTCCTATAAATTTGATTATACATTTTTGTCGTAAACTGCATAATAAGCCTGAAATCTTTAAAAAAAAATCGATTTTTCAGACGTTTTTGTGAGAAAAAAAAACAGAAAATTACTAATTACCGCTAAACTAAGCGTTTTACAAAAATATGTTCGAAATAAAAGTTGTAGGATTTTAAATTATCTACAAAGTTTATTACATAAATTTTTGCGCTAAAATGCATATTAAACCCGTAATCTTAAAAAACCATTTTTTTTTACGTGAAAACAGCCTCACCAAGAATTTCAGCAAACATGGCACCTATCCTATCTTGTAGAGCATCAAAAATTTAGTAAACTAGGCGATTTTAAAAAAAATCGTAGGACCAGTTTTTGAGAAAATCGAAAAAAGTGAAAAATTACACGAATAAACTACTACTTTCGGTTGACCGATTTTGATAAAATGTTCGTGTCGGGTCCGGTAGTGGTATGTAACTTAAGTTTCAAGTTTGTACGATGTTCCGTGCTTGAGATATTTTTTATACTCACACACACACACAGACCAATCGCTAAAAACATTTTTTTGGGGTTCACGGGGTCTGAAAACGAGTATATCCGGTGAAAACTCGATTTGTTAAAATTGACATGAAAACAAAAACATATTTTTTTGGTTCATGAGGATCTAAAAACGAGTATATCCGGTGAAGATTGTATTTGTTAAAATAGACATGAAAACAATACTTTCCTTCCTATATTCATTTAGGCAAGAGAAAGTAAAAATGATTGATTACAAACGGTCGTCATGATATTAGCCCAAGGTGATTGAAAGGAGATGGGACAATCGAAGTATGTTAAAATATGGAAAAACATAAATTGAAAATTGTATGACCTATTTAAGGGTTAGGAAACAGACACAGTTTAATCAACGATTCCATGTAAAATAACTTAGCTTCTCCCTTTTCGGTCGGTCACTTGTACCCCTTGGGTCTTCTTGTAAATGCCCTTTTAATGTAGTCGCAAATTAAACAACTGTTGTCTATATTTTAATTAAAATAGTACACGAGTGGAAACCCTATCACTGGTCACCCACACTCCGTCCGACACTTCTTATAACCTCTCATTCTTAATTATTTACAACTTTTCTTTAGATATTCAATATTTTATTACTATAAAGAAAAATCTGGTGTGTAACGCTCACACGACTTTCTCTTGCCAATGCAAATAATGAACAATATAACCTAACTTTAGTAATCGAAGATTAGAAATAAACAAAACAACTAACCTCTAAAACCATAGCGTAGTTGGTAACTTCTTTTTTCTTTTTTTTTCTTTTTTACTTTCTCTTGCCCATATGGATATAGACTATTGGAAGGAAAGTATTGTTTTCATGTCGATTTTAAGAAATCGAGTTTTCACCGGATCTATACGTTTTCAGACCCCCTGAACCAAAAAAACATGTTTTTAGCGATTGGTCTGTGTGTGTGCGTGTGTGTGTGTGCGCGTCTGCGTGCGCGCGCGCGCGCGCGTGTGTGTGTACAAAATATCTCAAGCACGGAACATCGTACGAACTTGAAACTTAAGTTACGTACCACTACCGGACCCGACACGAACATTTGCATCAAAATCGGTCAACCGGAAGTAGTAGTTTATTCGTGTAATTTTTCACTTTTTGGCGATTTTCTCAAAAACTGGTCCTACGATTTTTTTTAAAAATCGCCTCATTTACTCAATTTTTTATTCTCTACAAGATAGGGTAGGCGCTATGTTTGCGGAAATTCTTGGTGAGGGTGTTTTTACGTAAAAAAAGTGTTTTTTTAAGATTGCGGCTTTAATATGTATTATAGCGCGAAGATGTATATAATAAAAAATGTAGAGAATTTAAAATTCTACATCTTTTATTTCAAACATTTTTTTGTATAACGCTTAGTTTAGCGGTAAATAGCGATTTTCTGTTTTTTTCTCACGAAAACGTGTGAAAAATAGATTTTTCTAAGATTTAGGCCTTAGTATGCATTTTACGACAAAAGTGTACATAATTAAATTTATAGAAAATTAAAAGATATACAACTTTTATTTATAGCATTTTTCTCTACAGAGCCTAGTTTAGCGTGAAAGAGTGATTTTCCGTATTTTTAAGTCAAACTAAGCTTGATTTTCATTCTGCGTCTTTCACTCACGATTAAAATTATGTTATGTTATTAAAGCTAGTTTTTGATTTATTTATAATGTTTTATTAATAATGTTAGCTTTATCGTTAATTATTTGCATTGGCAAGAGAAAGTTGTGTGAGTGTTTCACACCAGATTTGTTTTTACGTCTGGCTGTTATGTAATTGCTGCTAATGCAGAAGGTGAGAATGATGATAGATGAATATGAGTGATGAAAAAATGGCACACCTGACCGGGAATTGAACCCGGGACCCCGGCGTAGAAGCCAGTTGCGCTAACCACTACGCCAACAGGCCGGGTAGTTGGTAACGTGCTCGCCTCTCATCATGCGGTCTTGGGTTCGAATCCCATTCAGGCACGGCATATTTAAATTCGTTACAAAATATCATTTCATCCTTCACCGTTTGCATTGGCAGTAATTGCAGAACAGTTGGACGTTAAACCAAAAAATCGAAACCTAATTTTAATCATGAGTAAATGATGCAAAATGAAAACCAACCGTAGTTTGGCTTAAAAATACGGAAAATTACTCTTTCACGTTAAACTAGGCTCTGATGAGAAAAATGCTTGAAATGAAAGGTTTAGGTTTTTTAATTTCCTATTTTAATTGATTATATACACTTTTGTCGTTAAATACATTTATACTACTAAAACCGAAATGTTAAAAAAACTTCATGTTTCTACTGAAAATTATTAATTACACTAAACTAAGCGTTATACAAAGAAACGTTTGAAAAAAATCTGGTGTGAAACACTCACACAACTTTCTCTTGCCATTGCAAATAATTAACAATAAACAAAAAACTAACCTCAAAAACATAACCTTATTTTAATCATGAGTGAAAGACGCAAAATGAAAATCGAACTGTTTGGCTTAAAAATACGGAAAATCACTCTTTCACGCTAAACTAAACTCTGTAGAGAAAAATGTTTTAAATAAAAGTTGTAGATCTTTTTATTTCCTATAAAATTTATTATATACACTTTTGTCGTAAAATGCATTCTACAAGGCCGAAATCTTAAAAAAATCGATTTTTCACACGTTTTCGTGAGAAAAAAATCAGAAAATCGCTAATTACTGCTAAACTAAGCGTTATACAAAAAAAATTAAAAAAAAAATTTTTAAGAAACGCTATTATTTAACAATTAATCAAAAAAAATGAACTAAAAAGAAAAAAATTAAAAAATTTACAAAAAAAAATCAGACATTACAGTTAAAAATAAAAGCGTGGGGCATTAATATATATAATATTTTACAACGAATATTTTACAATAAATATTATATATATTAATGCGCCACGCTTTTATTTTTAACTGTAATGTCTGTGATTTTTTTTTGTAATTTTTTTTCTTTTTTTCTTTTTAGTTCATTTCTTTTTGATTAATTGTTAAATAATAGCGTTTCTTAAATTTTTTTTTTTTAATTTTTTTTTGTAATTTTTTTTTTGTGATTTTTTTGTAAATTTTTTTTCTTTTTTTCTTTTTAGTTAATTTTTTTAAGTAATTGTTAAATAAAAGCGTTTTTTAAATTTTTTTTAAACATTTGTTTTAAATTTAAAAATTTTTTTTTACAAACACCTCCACAGCGTATTGTCATCGAAGATAAACAAGTGTACAAAGTTTGATTCATATTGATACGGTAGAAGTATTAAAATTTTAAAGTGCAAGATTTGATGGATCCAAGAGTAAGTTAAATAAAAGCGTTTAAAAATGTTTGAAATAAAAGTTGTAAAATTTTAAATTCTCTACATTTTTTATTATAAAAATTTTTGCGCTATAATAGCCTACATATTAAAGCCGTAATCTAAAAAAAAAAACACTTTATTTTACGTAAAAACACCCTCACCAAGATTTTCAGCAAACATGGCGCCTACCCTATCTTGTAGAGATTAAAAAATTGAGTAAATGAGGCGATTTTTAAAAAAATCGTAGGACCAGTTTTTGAGAAAATCACAAAAAATTGAAAAATTATACGAATAAACTACTACTTCCGGTTGACCGATTTTGATGAAAATGTTCGTGTCGGGTCCGGTAGTGGTATGCAACTTAAGTTTCAAGTTCGTACGATGTTCCGTTCTTGAGATATTCTGTTCATACACACACACAGACCAATCGCTAAAAACATGTTTTTTGGGTTCAGGGGGTCTGAAGACGTGTAGATCCGGTGAAAACTCTATTTCGAAAAATCGATATGAAAACAATACTTTCCTTCCTATATATTCATATAGGCAAGAGAAAGTAAAAAGGTGTAGGTTTTTAAATTTTCTACAACTTTGATTATACTATTTTCCCGTAAAATGCATATTTTTACTTTCTCTTGCCTATATAAATATATAGGAAGGAAAGTATTATTTTCATGTCGATTTTTCGAAAACAAGTTTTCACCGGATCTACACGTTTTCGGACCCCCTGAACCCAAAAAACATGTTTTCAGCGATTGGTCTGTGTGTGTGTGTAACCAAAATATCTCAAGAACGGTACATCGTACAAACTTGAAACATGAAACGTAAGTTACATACCCTTACCGGACCCGACGCGAACATTTTCATCAAAATCGGTCAACCGGAAGTAGTAGTTTATTCGTATAATTTTTCACTTTTTTGCGATTTTCTCAAAAACTGGTCCTACGATTTTTTTAAAAATCGCCTCATTTACTCAATTTTTTATTCTCTACAAGATAGGATAGGCGCCACGTTTGCTGAAATTCTTGGTGAGGGTGTTTTCTCGTAAAAACGTTGTTTTTTTAAGCTTACGGTTTTAATATGCATTTAGCGTAATAATTTATATAATAAAAATTGTAGAGAATTAAAAATCCTACAACTTTTATTTCGAAAATTTATTTGTATAACGCTTAGTTTCGCAGTAATTAGCAATTTTCTGTTTTTCTCACGAAAACGTGTGAAAAATCGTTTTTTTAAGATTTCGGCCTTAGTATGCATTTTACGACAAAATGTATATACCAAAATTTATAGAAAATTAAAAGATCTACAACTTTATTTAAAGCATTTTTCTCTACAGAGCTTAATTTAGTGTGAAAGAGTGTTTTTCCGTATTTTTAAGCCGAAATGAGTTCGATTTTCATTTTGCGTCTTCCAGTCCTTATTAAAATAAGGTTATATTTTTAGACGTTAGTTATTGTTTATTTCTAATGTTTTAATACTAATGTTAGGATTATTGTTAATTATTTGCATTGGCAAGAGAAAGTTGTGTGAGTGTGTCACACCAGATTTTTTTTTTTTAATCCCAAATGTGTGTACGTTGCAATCTGTTCAAATCAGAACAATAAGCAACCCCATGACCCAATGAGATGAGGATGATGTGTATGACGTGTAAATGAGGTGTAGTCTTGTATAGACCCAGGCCGACCATTCCTGAGAGAGTATGGTTAATTGAACCCCAACCATCAAAGTACACCGGTTACCACTGTCTAGCACTTAAATCCGTATAAAAGTAACTACTTTTACTAGGATTTGAACCAGAAACCTTTGTCTTCGAAAATCAGCTGTTTTTGGCGACGACTTTACCTCTAGACCAACCCGGTGGGTAAATGCATATTAGGGCCGCAATCTTTAAAAAAAAAAACATTTTTTATCTCCGAGAGCCCAGCCGTGTGTTCTTACTCATTCTTTGACCGTTTCTGGTGGTTTAATTATAAATAAAATACATTTTTCCGCCCATAACTGACAGAAGGAGTGTCAAATTATTTACACTCAATCTGTTAGTTGCAGGGCTAAAATAAATAATTTTGTTTCTTATCACATGGTCAGCCAATTAAATTACTGAATCATTTAAGAACAGAAGAGGTAGAGGTTTAAAAGACACTAATCAAAGTTATCTCCTCTGAAAGTAATCAATTTCATTATAGAGTTGGACCTTGTGGTGAATGAAGTGAAGGTGTCATTTGCAGAGTGGAAATTATGTGCTTTTCAGAGGGCCCGGCATGCTGATAAGCGTACTTTTCCACTCAGTGAGTGTTGACAATGGTAAACCACCTCACTCCTCGTTTTACTTAGTAAAACCTCTACAGGTTCGAACCAGCCTTTCGGCTGATGACCTAAACAATACAATACGTTTTATTATTAATATTGGCTAGTAAAAGTCGTGCGAGTGTTTCACATAATTTAACATTTGTGTAGGTTTATTTCCACTCGATAAAAGAGAGGAAGTAGCCTAAGTTAAGATATTTTCCAGGTGTAGACTACTTTGTGACTGGAGGATCGGTTTGGCAAATAATTACAGGACAACTAATTGCCCGAGAGAAAGCCAAAGAGTAGATGAGTGAGACGGAATAAACTTAAACATTTGGACTAATGGGTTTATGGTAGAGAGAGAGGGAGGATCTAACCCATTAGTCCCTCGTTAGTTAATTATTGCCGACCTATTCAGAAATTTGTCAAGAGAAAGCATATATCTGTACATTCAATTGTATTGGTATCAGACGAACTAATGTCCCATAGCCGAGTGAGTGAGAGGGAGATATGTGGCATAACTGCGCATGCGCTCAAAGGTCTTTACCGTTATAATCCAGATCTGAAAACATACTACAGTCGTTATATTGCTTGTTAGTTTACTGCATGCATAAACGCTTGGTCACAACAATGAGTAAAATTATACGACAATGTTATTGGAACGGCGCGTATGGGTTGTGCGAGTGAGAGCGTTATGCATTCTCTCACTCCCACGACTAGGGGACTGCAGTTCATCTGAATACTGTACATTGGTTCAAATAGGTACCCTTCTTCTCTGTTACCACAACAGTCTAAAAGAATGTTCGATTCCATTTTGGTCTATTTTTACTTTCTCTTGCCTATGTGAATATATAAGAAAGCAAGTATTGTTTTCTTGTCGATTATTCGAAATCGAGTTTTCACCGGATCTACACGTTTTCAGACCCCCCTGAACCCAAAAAACTTGTTTTTTTAGCGATTGGTCTGTGTGTGTTTGTGTGAACAGAATATCTCAAGAACTGAACATTGTACCAACTTGAAACTTAAGTTACATACCACTACCGGACCCGACACGAACATTTTCATCAAAAACGGTCAACCGGAAGTAGTAGTTTATTCGTGTAATTTTTCACTTTTTTGCGAATTTCTCAAAAAAAGAGGTCCTACGATTTTTTTTAAAATCGCCTGGTTTACTAAATTTTTTTATGTTCTACAAGATAGCCGCGACAAATGCAGTGCAGTTTGCAGAATTTCCTTAAATCGTTATGTAAAGAAAAGAAAAACGTAAGTCTAGGATAACAGTTCATGTAACCCAAGTACAATGTAAAGCATACACCATAGTGAATAAGAATAAGAAGTAATTTAAGAAATAGTTTAGGGTTTGTCAACCCGATACGACGCAGAGGGGTCCCTAGCTACAAGGCTGCAGATTCTTAGAATCAGTTTACAGGTGTCAACTTCTTCTTTAAAAAAATCCCTCCTCTTTTACTTTAGTTAGTAAACGATGTATTTGAACCCTACTTGCCAATTATTTCACACCATTCCCTTCACATACTATACTGGATTCTAACGGTGTTTCCAAAATAACGCACCGTAACATTAAGAAGTTTTTTTTTTTATTTTTTTTTTTTGTTTAACGTCCGACGTTGTGCAATTATTGCTAATGCAGACGGTGAAGGATGGAATGATTTTTTGTCACGTATGAAAATATGCCGTGCCTGAATGGGATTCGAACCCAAGACCGCATGATAAGAGGCGAGCACGTTACCAACTACGCCAATGCGGCTGGCTATTTAAGAAGATAGAAGTAACGCATAGGTAAATTTCATGTCTCCTTATATATCAGTTGGAAACATTGTTTTCAAGATTAACAGCTTGTAACAATTGGAATTTCGTTATTGTGCACACATTTCTATTTCAGTATCCATTTTGACAACGATTTTTCCCAAATACGAACTTGTGTAAATTCTAGAGATGTATTTCGCGATCTATTTTTAAAGATGTATTAGTTGTTTGAACCTCTAGAGGCTCTACTAAGTAAAACAAAGAGTGAGATGGTTTACCAATGCCATCCTCACTGTGTGGAAAAGTATGGTTATCAGCATGCCAGGCCCTCCAAAAAGCACCTATTTTCCGCCCTGTAAATGGCATCTTCACTTCATTCATCACAGGGTTTGGCTGTATAATATAACTCCATACTTTTACACGTTTACCTCTTCTGTTATTAAACGATTCAGTCAATTAATTAGCTGACCATGTGATAAGAAACACAACCATTTATTTCAGCCCTGCAATTTACACTCAGTTTAAGGCTAGTTGCAGGGCTAAAATAAGTAGTTCTGTTTCTTATCACATGGTAAGCCAATTAATTGACTGAATCGTTTAATAACAGAAGAGGTAGAGGTGTAAAAGAAACTAATCAGAGTTATCTCCTCTGAAAGTAATGAATTTTATTATACAGCCAGACACTGTGGTGAATGAAGTGAAGCTGTCATTTGCAGAGTGGAAAATATGTGCTTTTCAGAGGGCCTGGCATGCTGATAAGCGTACTTTTCCATTTAGTGAGTAAACCACCTCACTCCTCGTTTTACTTAGTAAAACCTCGCTTGGTTCATACCAGCCTTTTTGGTCTTGGTTTCTTATCCCATTCAGGCACGGCATATTTTCATAAGTTACAAAAAATCATTTCATCCTTCACCGTCTGCATTAGCACTAATTGCAGAACAATCGGACGTTAAAAAAAACCCCAGCCTATCGGTTGATCATCTAAATAACAACACAAGTACAGTATTCAGATAAACTGCAATTCCCTAGCCGTGGGAGTGAGAGAATGCATAATGATTTCACTCGCACAACCCATACGCGCCGTTCTAATAATATTGTCTTTAATTTTACTCATTGTTGTGACCAAGCGATTATGCATGCAGTAAACTAACAAGCAACATATCGACTGTAGTATGTTTTCAGATTTGGATTATAACGACAAAGACCTTTGAGCGCATGCGTAGTTATGCCACATATCTCCCTCTCACTCGCTCGGCTATGGGACATTAGTTCGTCTGATACCCATACAGTACTTGACATTTGTTTTCCTAGTTTTGATCGTCATTTTTTCGATACAATTTAAATTCGTAATAATACAGTACATAAATTTAAAAGTTTTGCAGAATTGTAAGGTTTATTTGTTCCGGCGACGTTTTATAAACAGTAAAACCTCACTAATTCGGACTAATTGGGGGGAAGTGAAGTCCGAATTATCGCGAATATTTGTTTACATCTAAAAATTGAATAATTAAGGCAATTAAAATTTAAAAAAAATCTCGTGTGAACCACTCACACAACTTTCTCTTGCCAATGCAAATAATTAATAATAAACCTAACATTATTAATAAAATATTAGAAATAAACAAAAACTAACCTCAAAAACATAACCTTATTTTAATCATGAGTGAATGATGCAAAATGAAAATCAACCTCAGTTTGGCTTAGAAATACGGAAAATCACTCTTTCTCTCTAAACTAGGCTCTGTAGAGGAAAATGCTTTAAATAAAAGTTGTAGATCTTTTAATTTTCTATAAATTAAATTATATACACTTTTGTCGTAAAATGCATACTAAGGCCGAAATCTTAAAAAAATCAAGTTTTCACACATTTTCGTGAGAAAAAAAACAGAAAATCGCAAATTACCGCTAAACTAAGCGTTATACAAAAACTTGTTTGAAATAAAAGTTGTAGAGAATTTTTAATTCTCTACAACTTTTATTATATAAAGTTTTGCGCTAAAATGCATATTAAAGCCGCAATCTTAAAAAGAAAATGTTTTTACGTAAAAACAGCCTCAAGCAGAATTTCAGCAAACATGGCGCCTACCCTATATTGTAGAGCATAAAAAATGTAGTAAACGAGTTGATTTTTAAAAAAATCGTAGGACTAGTTTTTGAGAAAATCGTAAAAAAGTGAAAAATTATACGAATAAACTACTACTTCCGGTTGACCGATTTTGATGAAAATGTTCGTGTCGGGTCCGGTAGTGATATGTAACTTAAGTTTCAAGTTTCAAGTTCGTACGATGTTCCGTTCTTGAGATATTCTGTTCACACACAGACACACACACACACACACACACAGACACACACACACACACAGACCAATCGCTAAAAACATGTTTTTTGGGTTCAGGGGTCTGAAAACGTATAGATCCGGTGAAAACTCGATTTCGAAAAATCGACATGAAAACAATACTTTCCTTCCTATATATTCATATAGGCAAGAGAAAGTAATAAACGTTACTTGTCTGAAATATCGATGTTTAATGAATTTACAGTACAGTATAATGAAAAACAACAAAGTTAAAAGTATAGAAATGAAAATATTTACGGCAGTAAAAATATTGTTAAATAATAAATGTCCAGTGTAAAATGATATTTAATTAAAACAGTGTAGGCCCTACTTACGTACCGATTATTTGGCACTTGTTGAAGTAGAGGGTTGACAAATATCCTCAGGGATCATTTGAGGTTGCTTAGAAAAAAAACTTGTTATTTTTTTCTGTGATTCTTTGCTACACTGTTTTCTTATAACTTGTTGGCGCATCTCTCTTAGGACAAGATAATAGTCATTAAATTCCGGATTGAAGTCTGCAAATTCAATAAGTTCGTATATGTGGTTTCTCACTTCACTAGCTCAAATTGTGGAACGTTTTTTTCACTGAGTAACCAATAATGTATTACAGGATGAAACAATTTTTATTAGACAGTTAAAAGCTATTATTTTTTAAAGTAGCACTTTATTAATTTTTAACTAAAAAACTTCTAAAAAAATTAAAAAAGCTGCTCTTCTTGGAGTAGTTCGAAATATCGCGAATTCCGAATTAATGAAGTCCGAATTAGTGAGGTTTTACTGTACTATAAAGTTTATATTAATGGTAAATAATATTTAGTAATAATTTTTGTTAGATAGGAACTCGAGGCTTGCCGGACTATAGAATGCCGAATTAAAGAGTGGTTACTGTAGTAATATAGAATGAATGAAGAACTTAAAAAAAAGTGGTGATATTTGTGCAAGTCAGTAACAGTAAGTCTTCTTTTAAAATACGAAAGAGATTTTGTTGTTCTCTTGAGATACATTTATTCCAATTACGTCATTCCAAATGAAAATTGTACGATAGAGATTTCCCAACTCATTCCCCGAGCTCTCAATATTTTTAATTCCGACTCAACTAAAGTTTATTCCGACCTTCTTTATTTTTAATTATTTTTTTCTTTCTCTTGACTATATGAATATATAGGAAGGAAAGTATTTTTGTCATCTCGATTTTAACAAATACACTCTTCACCCGAATATACACCTAAACAGACCCCCTCAACCCACACAAACATGTTTTTAGCGATTGGTCTGCGCGCGTGTGTGTGTGTGTGTTTGTGTGAACAGAATATCTCAAGAACGGAACATCGTACGAACTTGAAACTTGAAACTTTAGTTACATACCACTACTGACACGAACATTTTCATCAAAATCGGTCAACCGAAAGTAGTAGTTTATTCGTGTAATTTTTCACTTTTTATTGCGATTCACTTTTTATTGTAATGCGATTTTATCAAAAACTGGTCCTACAATTTTTTTAAAATCGCCAGATTTACTTAATTTTTTGTGGTCTACAAGATGGGGTAGGCGCCATGTTTGCTGAAATTCTTGGTGAGGCTGTTTTCACGTAAAAAAATTGTTTTTTTAAGATTACGGCTTCAGTATGCATTTCACCACAAAAATTTATATAATAAAAGTTGTAGAAAATTTAAATCAACTTTCAACAACTACAACTCAATCTACAACTTTAAACTTAACTTTTAACTTTTTAACTTGTTAACTTTTTTTTTTGAATCTACAACTTTTATTTCAAACATTTTTTGTATAACGCTTAGTTTAGCGGTAATTAGCAATTTTCTGTTTTTTTCTCACGAAAATATAATAATAATAATATATAATCAAATTTATAGGAAATTAAAAGATCTACAACTTTCATTTAGAGCATTCTTCTCTACGGAGCCTAGTTTAGCGTGAAAGAGTGATTTTCCGTATTTTTAAGCCAAACTGAGGTCGATTTTTATTTTGCGTCGTTCACTCATGATAAAAATAAGGTTATTTTTTTGAGGTTAGATTTTTGTTTATTTCTAATGTATTATTACTAATGTTAGGTTATATTGTTAATTATTTGCACTGGCAAGAGAAAGTTGTGTGAGTGTTTCACTCACACAACTTGTTGACACTAGGAGCAAACTGAGAACGGCTCAACCGTATATTAATATGTAACAATATTTTATCTTGTAACATATTGGTTATTTTTAATTCTATGCAAGTTGGGCTGACTTTTCTACGAATAACAGCTTAATTTTCAATAGAACGATTCGAAATAGGCAAACTTTGATAGAAATTTAACTGAAATTACGATTGTTACTTTAGTAAAATGTTTACACAGTGCATTATTTTTACTTTCTCTTGCCTATATGAATATATAGGAAAGAAAGTATTGTTTCCATCTCGATTTTTCGAAATCGAGTTTTCACCGGATATAGGCCTACACATTTTCAGACCCCCTGACCTAAAAAAAAACATATTTTTAGCAATTTGTCTGTGTGTGTGTGAACAGAATATCTCAAGAACGGAACGTCGTACGAACTTGAAACTTGAAATAATTTAAGTTACATACTACTACGGACCCGACACGAACATTTTCATCAAAATCGGTCAACCAGCAGTAGTAGTTTATTGTAATTTTTCACTTTTTGCGATTTTCTCAAAAACTGGTACAGTACTACAATATTTTTTTAAATCGCTAGATTTACCTAATTTTTTGTGCTCTACAAGATAGGGTACGCGCCATGTTTGCTGAACTTCTTGGTGAGGCTGTTTTCACGTAAAACAATTGTTTTTTTTTAAGATTGTGGCTTTAATATGCATTTTAGCGCAAAAATGTATATGATAAAAGTTGTAGACAATTTAAAAACCTACAACTTTTATTTCATATTTGTAACATTTTTTTGTATAACGCTTAGTTTAGCGGTAATTAGCGTTTTTCTGTATTTTTCTTGTTAGGTTATATTGTTAATTATTTGCACTGGCAAGAGAAAGTTGTGTGAGTGTTTCAGACCAGATTTTATATATATATACTCGTATATTAATATGTAACAATATTTTATCTTGTAACATATTGGTAATTTTAATTCTATGCAAGTTGGGCTGACTTTTCTACGAATAACAGCTTAATTTTCAATAGAACGATTCGAAATAGGCAAACTTTGATGATAGAAATTTAACTGAAATTACGATTGTTACATTAGTGAAATGTTTACAGAGTGCATTATTTTTAGTTGCGTGTTTGAGATAAAATTTGAGGTTAGACAAGGCTACCTGAAAGAGAAAAGGAACAAACAACAATCGCCACAGATTCTGTACAAAAGTATATATCTGTCCTTATCTAATTTCATACATCTATCTTTATCTAATACATTATAGAAGATAGGGAGGTACTACATATAACGTACGTGTATTAGAAACGTCAGATATTCCACCTGGCCTGTCTTGAACATCTGCCGTCAACTCCCCCCCTCCCGACAACTCCACCTCCCAAAGCTACAGGTCCTTCCTCCTTACGTCCTTCTTTTATTCATCTCGTCCTTTTTCGTTCACCCTAAATTTTTACATCTCCTTCTTTACCTCTACTAGCCAAATATCATGATCGTATTCATCTACCGCCTGCTGCCCGTCACCATCAGTGGCCTACCTCACATACGCGCGCACACACACACACACAAGACAACCGATGTCTGTTCCATATATTCACACAACTTAAATTTCTACTAAAATTACTACATACAAACACATCTGCTTCCGTTACCATTAAAATATTTTATAATATAAAGAAATAATGCACGAGGGTTATCCAGAAAATAACCTCCGTTTTGAAATAAAAAGTAAACGATTGAAGTTACAAAAACTTTAATATATACATATTTAAACTACAGTTTTTCTCTATTTTTCTACATAGTCGCCAAACAGATTCAAGCACTTATCGTACCTTGGAACAATCTTTGAAATACCCTCTGCATAAAAATCTGCCGCCTGTGAATGTAGCCAACCATTCACGGCGTTTTGAAGCTCTTCGTCATTGGCGAACCGCTGAGATGCAAGCCACCGCTTCATGTTCGGTAACAGGTGAAACTCACTAGGAGCCAAGTCCGGGCTGTATGGGGGATGATCGAAAACGTCCCATTTAAACTTGGCCAAAAGTTCAAATTGTTCTTCGAGCAGTATGAGGGCGAGCGTTGTCATGCACAAACACAACACCACGTGCCAGAAGGCCACGACGCTTGTTTTGGACTTGGCTCCTAGTGACTTTCACCTGTTCCCGAACATGAAGCGGTGGCTTGCATCTCAGCGGTTCGCCAATGACGAAGAGCTTCAAAACGCCGTGAATGGTTGGCTACATTCACAGGCCAGATTTAGTACATACACATATTTAGTGAAAATGTATTTTAGTAGTGAAAAATTGTACTTAAATATACTATTCTAATAATTAGAATTTTATTTATGTAATAATTTTTCACGTTGAATTAAAATCTGTAATTTAAATTCAACGTGAATTTCGACGTGATAACGGAAATGATCCACCACCTGAAAAAATTATACGTTGTTGGTTCAAATAATTTGTAGCACACACACAGACCAATCGCTAAAATCATGTTTTTTGGGTTCAGGGGGGTCTGAAAACATGTAGATCCGGTGAAAACTCGATTTCTTAAAATCGACATGAAAACAATACTTATTGCTAAGGTCCGTTTCGGGATCTAGGTTATTAAATAATTAATACACTAAATTTTACAATTACAAAGATTTATTACACTAAAAGATTACAAAATAAATAATTCAACTAATTATAATTAAGAAATACAATAAATGATTTAATGATTCACTTAAAATAAATAACAAACAATAAATAACTTAATAACTTACTTAGCCTACTTACAATCACTTTTATAGATTACACTAACATACAACACAAACTGAATTCACAAAACTACACATTAACTTTACAATACACACACAACAAAGAGACGGTATAACAATCTTCTTCTTCTTCTTCTTTACAACCAGGGCGTTCAGGCTTCTGCAGCCCCTCCTCACCGCGACCTAAAAGATCTTTTGTGATTGCCCCTATTCCTTATTTATGCAAGACCCACACTTTCAATAAAGCGCAGGATCTGCCTAGGATCTAGTGCACTTACCTGAGAAGGTGTTAACACGTCCTTACCCATCAGCGCTCTTCTTTTGCAGCCAACCACTTTGCAGCTGCATAAAATATGCTCAGCCTTCTCTTCTGCCTCATGACAGAATCTACACAGGCTCTCTTCAGCAACTCCTATCTTGGATAAATGATACCCAAGATTACAATGACCAGTCATCAGGCCCACTACCCTCCTCAAGTCCTGTCTTCCTAGTCTATTAGGTATATCCCAGCCTTCCTGCTGGAATAGGCAATGAATTTCTTTGCCTGTTCACAGCCTGGCACCTTCTCCCAATAGGAGGTTTTAGCCTCCTCTTCCCAGGCCCTAACTATACCTCTATAATAGCCTTCACCAATTCCACAGAATGGCTCTGGGCCTATGAAGTGAGAGGCTGCACCTTTCTTTGCTAAGGCATCCGCTCTCTCATTTCCAGGCACTCCCTGGTGCCCCGGCACCCAACGCAGCGTCACCACGTTACGCTTGGCCACGGCATTCAAAACTTCCCGACAATCATAGGCCAATCGCGACTCAAAAGTACAAGAACTCAAAGCCTTGATGGCCGCCTGACTATCGGACAAAATATTAATGTGCGACCCACTGAGGCGCCTTTCAATACACCTCTCCGCACAGACCTTAATGGCCAATATTTCAGCTTGGAAGATGGTTATGTTACACCCAAGGGCCAGGGAAATCTTTCCCCCGGCCCCCAGGCCCCCAGTCCCGCTCTTCCGCTCATCACAATCTTACCCGGATACGTAATCTGTTTACGCACCTCGACAATCAAACGGCAAAGATCACACGAATACTGACTCGACCGCTCCCGGGGGTCTCCTTTTATTATCATTCACAAAGATCGTTCCAGAACAAAGTAGAGAAATCTACTCAAGTACAAAAATAACACTTAATGAATGCTAGAAAAATCTCTTTGTTAACAAGTCAACTATTGTAAATAGAAAACGTAAACAACCTCATAAACAACTTCATAAAAATACCCTTTTTATAACACACAATACCGTTTTATATAAGGCGTACCCTTTATGGTTAAAACTGTCATTTATTGCTGTTATTGTGTTGTTATTTTTATCTTTATTTCTTAACTATGTTTATGAATGGAATTCTGGAAGATTCGTGAGCGATCCCGTCTTTTCTCAATCTTGTTACAATACTTTCCTTCCTATATATTTATATAGGCAAGAGAAAGTAAAAATGTACGATGTTGGTTCAAACAACTTTCTCTTACCAGTGCAAATAATTAATAATATAACTTAACATTAGTAATAAAACATTAGAAATAAACAAAAAACTAACCTCAAAACACATAACCTTATTTTAATCATATATAAAAGACGCAAAATGAAAATCAACCTAAGTTTGGCTTAAAAATACAGAAAATCACTATTTCACGCTAAACTAGTCTCTGTAGAGAAAAATGCTTAAAATAAAAGTTGTAGATCTTTTACTTTCCTGTTGTTGTTTAGGTCATCAGCCGAAAGGCTGGTTTGAACCTGTAGAGGTTTTACAAGGTAAAACGAGGAGTGAGGTGGTTTACCAATGCCTTCCTCACTGAATGGAAAAGTACACTTATCAGCATGCCGGGCCCTCTGAGAAGCACATATTTTCCACTCTGCAAATGACACCTTCACTTCATTCACCACAGGGTCTGGCTGTATAATGAAATCCATTACTTTCAGATGAGATAACTCTGATTAGTGTCACAATACACCTCTACCTCTTATGTTCTTAAATGATTCAGTCATTTAATTGGCTGACCACGTGATAAGGAACAGAACTATTTATTTTAGCCCTACAACTAACAGATTGAGTGTAAATAATTTGACACTCCACCTGTCTGTTATGGGCAGTTTACTTTCCTATAAAATTAATTGTATATACACTTTTGTCGTAAAATGCATACTAAGGCCAAAATCTTAAAAAAATCGATTTTTCACACGATTTCGTGGGGGAAAAACAGAAAATTGCTAATTACCGCTAAAATAAGTGTTTATACAAAAAAATGTTTGAAATAAAAGTTGTAGGTTTTTAATATCTCTAAAACTTTTATTATATAAGTTTTTGCGCTACAATTTATAATGAAGCCGTAATCTTAAAAAAAAACACTTTTTTTACGTAAAAACAGCCTCACGAAGAATTTCAGCAAACATGGCGCCTACCCTATCTTGTAGAGAATAAAAAAAATGAGTAAACCAGGCGATTTTTTAAAAAGTCGTAGGACCTGTTTTTGAGAAAATCGCAAACAAGTGAAAAATTACACGAATAAACTGCTATTTCCGGTTGACCGATTTTGATGAAAATGTTCGTATCGGGTCCGGTAGTGGTATGTAACTTTAGTTTCACATTTCAAGTTCGTACGATGTTCCTATCTTGAGATATTTTGCACACACACACACACACACACACACACACACACACACACACACACACACACACACACACACACACACACAGACACACAGACAGACCAATCGCTAAAAACATGTTTTTTGGGTTCAGGGGGTCTGAAAACGTGTAGATCCGGTGAAAACTCGATTTCGAAAAATCGACACGAAAACAATACTTTCCTTCCTATCTATTCATATAGGCAAGAGAAAGTAATAATAGTAAATTAGCCAGACTTAATAATAGATTAAAGTTAATCAATAGAATAATAAATTATGTAATATAAATAAAATACCCGCATCAAAAATTTCTTAGAATAAAAAAACAAGAAACATTGTTTAAAGTAAATATTTTATGTATTGTTGGAATGTATCCAAGTAACCCGCATGATCACGTTAAACAATACAATAATACATAATATATTTATGTATAAAATAAATACGTACAAGTTTTTCCCTATATGTTAGGTTATAAGTAAATGAAGGTAAACAGTCCGTTATTTTTATATGTGGTAGTAGTTAGATGTGGCAATTATAGTGTTCTACAGAGAGGAGAGAAATCGGGGAGGGGATTTTGTTAGGCTAGAGTAAGTTAGTAGTGCACCTGCCGTCTGTCAGTGTTGTTTAAAATTTTGTTTTCTACACTGTATACGTTTTTAAAAAAAACAACTGTTGTTAGCTAGGATCGCATTATCCAATATTTTATCACATTTTTAGTTTGTTCATTCCATATCGAAACGTTCAGAATTTTTGATATATATATTTTTACTTTCTCTTGCCCCATGTTGTTTTAGGTCAACAGCCGAAAGGCTGGTTTGAACCTCTAGAGGTTTTACTAAGTAAAAACGAGGAGTAAGGTGGTTTATCTATGCCTTCCTCACTGAGTTGAAAGAGTATGCTTATCAGCATGCCAGGCCCTCCTAAAAGCAATCACTTTCCACCCAGGAAATGACACCTTCACTTCATTCACCACAGGGTCTGACTGCATAGTGAAATTCATTACTCTCTGAGGAGATAACTCTGACTAGTGTCACAGTACACCTCTACCTCTTCTCTTATTCATCTCTTCTCTTATTCAGTCATATAAGTGGCTGTCTATGTGATAAGAAAAAGAACTATTTTTTTTAGCCCTGGACCAAACAGATAGAGCGCAATTAAAATAACACTCCACGTGCCCGTTTTGGGCATTCTTGCCCCATGTGTAGGCCTGTACTATACTATAGGCAAATTTAACATTGGCCGGATACTCGGTACAGTCTTCCCTTAAAGAAGAGACTACTTAAAAACGCATTCGAAGTACACTAGACTACATCCAAAATTCTGGTGTGAAACACTCACACAACTTTCTCTTGCCAATAGAAATAATTAACAATAAACCTACTATTAGTAATAAAACATTAGAAATAAACAAAAAACTAACATCAATAAACACAACCTAATTTTAATCATGAGTGAAAGACGCAAAATGAAATCAACCTCAGTTTGGCTTAGAAATACGGAAAATCACTCTTTCTCTCTAAACTAGGCTCTGTAGAGAAAAATGCTTTAAATAAAAGTTGTACATCTTTTAATTTCCTATAAAATTAATTATATACACTTTTGTCGTAAAATGCATTCTAAGGCCGAAATCTTTAAAAAATCAATTTTTCACACGTTTTCGTGAGAAAAAAACAGAAAATCGCAAATTGCCGCTAAACTAAGCGTTATACAAAAAAATGTTTGAAATAAAAGTTGTATAATTTTAAATTCTCTACAACTTTTATTATATAACGTTTTGCGCTAAAATGCATATAAAGCCGCAATCTTAAAAAAGAAAATGTTTTTACGTAAAAACAGCCTCACGCAGAATTTCAGCAAACATGGCGCCTACCCTATCTTGTAGAGAATTAAAAATTTAGTAAACCAGGCGATTTTAAAAAAAATCGTAGGACCAGTTTTTGAGAAAATCGCAAAAAAGTGAAAAATTATACGAATAAACTACTACTTCCGGTTGACCGATTTTGATGAAAATGTTCGTGTCGGGTCCGGTAGTGGTATGTAACTTAAGTTTCAAGTTCGTACGATGTTCCGTTCTTAAGATATTCTGGTCACACACAGACCAATCGCTAAAAACATGTTTTTTGGGTTCAGGGGGTCTGAAAACGTATAGATCCGGTGAAAACTCGATTTCCAAAAATCGACATGAAAACAATACTTTCCTTCCTATATATTCATATAGGCAAGAGAAAGTAAAAATCCGATTAATTGTGAAATGTATTTCTTTACATAGTGTTGTTGTTTTGGTCATCAGTCGAAAGGCCAGTTTGAACCTGTAGAGGTTTTACTAAGTAAAACGAGGAGTGAAATGGTTTACTAATGCCACAACTCACTGAGTGGAAAAGTACACTTATATGCATGCCAGGCCCTCTGAAAAGCACATATGTTCCACTCTGCAAATTACACCTTCACTTCATTCAAAACAGGGTCCAACTGTATAATGAAATTCATTACTTCCAGAGGAGATAACTCTGATTAGTGTCACAATACACCTCTACCTCTTCTGTTCTTAAATGATTCAGTCATTCAATTAGCTGGCTATGTGATAAGATTGCCCATAACATACAGGTGGAGTATCAATTTATGTACACTCAATCTGTTCGTTGCAGGGCTAAAATAAATATTATTCTGTTTCTTATCACATGGTCAGCCAATTAAATGACTGAATCATTAAAAAACAGAAGAGGTAGAGGTGTACTGTGACACTAATCAGAGTTAATCTCCTCTGGAAGTAATGAATTTCTTTATACAGCCAGACCCTGTGGTGAATGAAGTGAAAGTGTCATATGCAGAGTGGAAAATACGTGCTTTTCAGAGGACGCGGCATGTTGATAAGCGTATTTTTCCACTCAGTGAGTTGTGGCAATGGTAAACCACCTGACTTCTCGTTTTACTTAGTAGAACCTTTACAGGTTCAAACCAGCCTTTCGGCTGTTGACCTAAACAACATGTGATAAAAAACAGATATATTTATTTTAGCCCTGCAACGAACAGATTGAGTGTAAATAATTTGATACTCCACCTGTCCGTTATGGGCAGTTTAAATTTGTATGTCTGCGAAATTCAGAAATAAATTATTACATCCATAAATGTATATAGTACATACATACAGTATTTTACAAATTTTTCCTGAAGGGCATCCGGATAACCGGTCGTCCGGTTGATAGACGTTCGGATAATCGACTTCTTACTGTTATCTTGAATCCAGTAGTAATACATGGAAATTAAGTATAAGTCAGTAAGAGGAGTGGGAGCAAAGCAAGCGATATCAGAGATAACCATCTTGTGGGAGAATTAGAGGTCGCCTTTCATTAGTAGGCATCACTCTAGTAGGCCCTACTTATCTTAATCATTTATTAACAAATTATTTGCCTACATAAGGTGATTAAACATTTTTACCATTAACTTTGAAACGTCTCACACTCTTTCTAACGGGTATTTCAAAAAGCGAAGAGCTTTTTCGTTGTCTACTTTTAAATTTACCATCTCTTCTAAACTACTCTTGCTGCTGCACAAACACTTTCGTTTTTTTTCTTATCAATTTTCATGAAGTAATCATTCCTCATGATCTCATCCATTTCAATCAAGATATCCTCGAGTTCTTTCTTTTTCTCGGCTAATACTATTATATCATCGGGAATTTCAGCATTTTTATTGTTTCTCCTTGAATTTTTATTCCTGCGTCAAATTTCTCCTTCACTTCATTTATAGCCTCTTCTACATATAAATTAAAAAGTAGTGGTGACAAAGAACAACATTGTCGTACACCTTTTCTTACAGCAGCCTCTTTTTCATACCCTTCAATTCTCAAACCAGCTGTTTGATTTTTATACCGATCGTAGTTAATTTTCATTTCTTGTATTTAATTGGCTTATGGAAGTGAGGCATGGGTGCTGACGAGAAAACAGGAATCGAGAATCCAGTCAGCGGAAATGAGATTTCTAAGGCAAGTTAAGGGCTGCACAAGAGAGGATCGCATTCGTAATGAAGTAATAAGGAATAAATGCGGTGCCCAACCATTGTTGAACACTGTAAGGACATACAAAGAAAAGTGGTCAGAGCATGTGTTAAGAATGTCCCAAGATCGCCTTCCATTAAATGCATTGATCCATAATCCGACAGGTAAAAGATGTATTGGTAGACCGAGGAAGAGATGGACGCCGGAACAGGCTAACGCACAGCCTAATCCATGAAGACGACGACGACGACGACGTATTTAATTCCTAGCCTTTTCAAAGTTTTAAACATTTTACTCTAGTCCAGATTGTCAAATGCTTTCTCTAAATCTACGAATGCCATATAAGTAGTTTTATTTTTCTTTATTCTTTTCTTAACCCTTTCTTACCCAGTGAGGCATAGAAGACACATTGGAGTGAAATAACAGACATAAAGACTTTAATTGTTAGCGACTACTTTTGATTAAAGAGCGCTGGATGTGAAGTGTAATAATTTTCTGTACCCTAGCCAGGAATCGAACCTGAGGTCTCCGCTTTGCAGATTAAGATGCTGGCCTGGAGTACACTGTTACCAACATACCGATTGGAAGAGAGAAAATTTACCGATGTATTACTTCTATCTTCTTATAATCAGGGTTGCGTCCTTAATAAAACACCCATTAAATCAATGTAAGAGTAAAACTACAACATGATGTCATGGTTAGAGCTGTCGCTATGACGTATTTAGAAAAACACATATTTTTTTTTTATTCCTAATTTGTGTACGTTGCAATTTGTTCAATTGAGAACAATAAGCAACCCCTTGACCCAATGAGATGAGGATGATGTGTATGACGTGTAAATGAGGTGTAGTCTTGTACAGACTGAGAGAGTATGGTTAATTGAACCCCAACCATCAAAGTACACCGGTAACCACTGTCTAGTATTCAAATCCGTATAAAAGTAACTAACTACCTTTACTAGAAGTATAGTCCAGTCTTACTCTCGCTGACGATCGACGACTTATATTGCGTTTTCAGTAACATATTCTACTTTTTAATTACTAACGAGAAAGTTTATATTTTTTGCCGCACAATTTTTTATGCACCCTGTAGTTTTAAATACATGCCTACACAAGAGAAAATAAATAAGATCTTGCAATTGATTTTCCCTGAGTTCCCATGCGTTTATTATGATGTCCGTGCGTCCATTTGTTAAGGAGTAAGTAGCGGGTTATTTAATGAATGGGGTTTGGGAACCATGTTGACCTTGGCCTCCCAACTTCCAATTGGCCTCCAATGTTTTATTCCATAACTATACTTTTCGTTCAAACGTCCTGCCCGTTGGAGTAGTGGTAAAAAAATAAGAGGGTTCGTGCCAGATGCCTCCGGTTCGATTCCCGATTCAAGATTTTTTTTCAAAAGGAAAAAATCTGGTGTGAAACACTCACACGACTTTCTCTTGCCAATGCAAATAATTAACAATAAAACAAAACATTCATCATAAAAACATTAGAAATAAACAGAAATTTAACCTCGAAAACATAACCTTATTTTAATCATATAATGAAAGACGCAAAATGAAAATCAACCTCAGTTTGGCTTAAAAATATGGCAAATCGCTCTTTCACGCTAAACTAGGCACGGGACAAAAAAATGCTTTAAATTAAAGTTGTAGATCTCTTAATTTCCTATAAATTTTATTTATACACCTTTGTCGTAAAATGCATTCTAAGGCCGAAATCTTAACAAAAAAGATTTTTCACACGTTTTCGTGAGAAAAAAAAAGAAAATTGCTAATGATCTCTAAACTAAGCGTTATACAAAAAAATGTTTGAAATAAAAGTTGTAGAATTTTAAATTCTCTACAACTTATATTATAAATTTTTGCGCTGAAATGCATAATCAAGCCGCAATCTTTAAAAAAACAATTTTTTTACTCGAAAACAGCTTCACCAAGAATTTCAGCAAACATGGCCTTATCTTGTAGAGCATATAAAATTTAGTAAATGAGGCGATTTTTAAAAAAATCGTAGGACCAGTTTTTGAGAAAATCACATAAGAGTGAAAAATGACTCGAATAAACTACTACTTCCGGTTGACCGATTTTGATAAAAATGTTCGTGTCGGGTTCGGTAGTGGTATGTAACTTAAGTTTCAAGTTTCAAGTTCGTGCAATGTTCCGTTCTTGAGATATTCTGTTCACACACAGACACACACACACACACACACACAACCACAGACCAATCGCTAAAAACATGTTTTTTGGGTTCAGGGGGTCTGTTTACGTGTAGATCCGGTGAAAACTCGATTTCTTAAAATCGACACGAAAACAATACTTTTCTTCCTATATATTCACGTAGGCAAGAGAAAGTAAAAAATACGAGGTTTCGTGCCAGATGCCTCCGGTTCGATTCTCGATTCAAGATTTTTTTTTTGAAAAGGAAAAACATTTACGGCAAAATAAAATTTAATTGGATGTACCTGGTGATATGTTCGTTGCAGGGCTAAAATAAATAGTTCTGTTTCTTATCACATGGTCAGCCAATTAAATGACTGAATCATTTAAGAAGAGAAGAGGTAGAGGTGTACTGTGACATTAACCAGAGTTATCTCCTCTGAAAGTAATGAATTTCATTATACATCCAGACCCTGTGGTGAATGAAGTGAAGGTGTCATTTCCAGAGTGGAAAATATTTTTACTTTCTCTTGCCTATATGGATATATAGGAAGGAAAGTATTGTTTTCATGTTGATTTTTCGAAATCGAGTTTTCACCGGATCTACACGTTTTCGGACCCCCTGAACCCATGTTTTTAGCGATTGATCTGTGTGTGTGTGTGTGTGTGTCTGTGTGTGAACAGAATATCTCAAGAACGGAACAACGTACGAACTTGAAACTTAAGTTACATACCACTACCGGACCTGACACGAACATTTTCATCAAAATCAGTCAACCAGAAGTAGTAGTTTATTCGTGTAATTTTTCACTTTTTTGCGATTTTCTCAAAAACCTACGATTTTTTTTTAAATCGCCTGATTTACTAAATTGTTTATGCTCTACAAGTAGGGTAGGCGTCATGTTTGCTGAAATTTTTGGTAAGGCTATTTTTGCGTAAAGAAATTATTTTTTTTAAGATTGCGGCTTTATTATACATTTCAGCGCAAAAATGTATATAATGAAAAATGTAGAGAATTTAAGTCCTACAACTTTTATTTCGAACATTTTTTTTTTTGTATGACGCTTAGTTCAGCGGTAATTAGCGTTTTTTTTTTGTTTTTTTTTTCACGAAAACGTGTGAAAAATCGATTTTTTTAACTTTTCGACCTTAGTACTCATTTTACGACAAAAGTGTATCTAATTAATTTTATAGGAAATAAAAAGATTTAAAACTTTTATTTAAAGCATTTTTCTCTACAGAGAGTATTTTAGTGTGAAAGAGTGATTTTCCGTATTTTTAAGGCAAACTGAGATCGATTTTCATTTTGCGTTTTTCATAATTATATGATTAAAATTTGGTTATGTTTATTGAGGTTGGTTTTTTGTTTATTTCTAATGTTTTATTACTAATGTTAGGTTTATTGTTAATTATTTGCACTGGCAAGAGAAAGTTGTGTGAGTGTTTCACACTAGATTTTTTTCTTTTTTAGAGGGCCCGGCAAGCTGATAAGCGTACTTTTCCATTGAGTGAGTTGTGGCAATGGTAAACCACCTCACTCCTCATTTTACTTAGTAAAACCTCTACACGTTTAAACCAGCCTACAGGCTGATCACCTAAACAACAATACTGGTGATAACGAGTGTCCAGATGGTTGTGACCAATATAAATACTATTTAATTTTCTGTTTGCTAGAAATTCACAGAACCAGAAAAATTAATGGTGGTATAGCTACATAATGGACGTTAACGCACCATGTGGTGTGACCATGGACAAGGAGAAGGTTATAGCTTGCACACACCACACATTGTAACAGAAAAACAACAGGTGTTCGTTTCGTTCTGAACCAGACCATTGCATAAAAATCTTATATTAATAAAGCTCCAATGTCACTCACTGACTGATGGAAACTCTCAGCCCAAACGAGGCCTCTGAGCCCAAAAACCGTAAGGACCTTTTTTCTTCCCCTGTCGCTGAAACCGACAGGAAAACTATGACTTTCCGGTTTACGCCTTCGGGGGGCGCAGGGGGGATCCCGTAAATTTTGAGCTTTTTAACGGGGGGTCGTAGCGACACCGTGATGCGCCCGATCGCTTCGTCTCGAAGAGATACGAAAATTGCACACCAAAAACGCCCCAAAACTCCACCCCTGAAGCTTCCAGGGGTCTGAAAAGGGGCGATTTTGGACCCCCAAAAAACGAAAAATTCACAGCCATCTGGGCGCATCGCTCAAAAAAACCGACACCGTGATCCCCTTCACCTATAGCTAGAACCCCTAGGAAAAATCCGAAACCTGAGGTCAGCCCTTCCGGGGGGGCGCTATAAGGGGTTGAAATTTTGAACTCCTAAACGGTGCTTCCTAGCGTAAATATGTATAGAACCTTTTTTGTTGCTCTTCCAAAATGCTTTAAAAACATTTTTTTAAAGTCGCTCAAAAACGACCGGTTCGCTCAAAAAACCCAAAAAACGAAATTTAGGCTTTTTGGGGGTTGCGAATTTCAGGTTTTCATTTTTGTACGCCCCGGAATAAATCTTGATGCCGGTTTTCATTTTTCGTCGGCTTACCCTATCGACCGGAAGTACGGAAAATTTTTGAAACCTTAAGTCTCGGACCTGTGAGGGGTGCTACGCAACCCCAAAATTTTAAAAAAATTCAAATTTTCAAAATTTTTAAAATCTTTTAACAGTATCTTGTTTGTCGTTAAAAATACTCAAAAATGGGTATTTTCGAATTATTCCGAAACCACCCCCTATACCTAAGGGGGGGAAGGGGTGTTTTTTATCTCCTGAAGGGTTTGTCGGACCTAGTGGTCTACAAAGACTTTTTTGTTCCTCTCCTAAAGTACTTTGAGAGTATATAAGCGAAAATTCGATTCTGATACCTGTTCGTTGCAAAAATCCAAAAAACCAAATTTTGACTTTTTTGCGTATCCAGGTTTCAAGGTACTTACTCATTACGCTTAAAAAATAGCTTGGAGTCAAAATTTTCGCTATATATCGTGTTCGGAATAAAACCTAAAGAAGAGAAATTTAAATTTTCAAACTTTATAATGCTAAATCCATTGAACCAAAACGAATAGTTTATTGAATAATTTTACTGCTGTTGTTAATGGAGGAAAGAATTTGTTTTGTCTTACTTTTAAAGTCTGGGATTAAATCTATTTTTACTGTTGAAGTCAGGAAGCAAAAATTGATCGCATAGTGCTTCATTACCGCAGAATTTTGTGGTAGGTACAAACGCGAATACAGATGGTGCTTGTTTATATTTATACACATATATAAAGCTGAGTGTAGCGATGTTTGTCCGGAAATTCTAACCTATAAGGAGGCCTCCTAGCGAAAAAATGATAAGAATCTTTTTTGTTCCTCACCTCCTGAAACCCTCAGGAAAAATCAAAAATCCGGGGTGCGACCACTATGGGGCTCAAAAAACTTAAAAAACGGTATAACTCCTTAACGGCTAGAGATATCGAACTCGGACTTTTTTTAATCGATTTCTCGACCCAGAAAACATAAAGTCCTTAAGACTTAAATTAGCTTGAGTACTATACCACAAGAGTATTACTTAAAGACATTTTACAATATTTTTCAATTTTTATGTCACTATGTAAAGGGTAATAACACATCATGTGAAAGTACCGTTATCCCTATTATTGTATGTATGACAACCCCTATTGTCACCACGCCTACACAATCGCATTGTTCCAGTCAGGTCTCAGTCATCGGACAACAGTCTTACTGTGCAGTTGCATTTTTGTTGTTTGCTACTGCTATATTTGTTACAATTTGTTACATTTGCGTATCATTGAAATAAACAGTTCTTTTAAGAACTGAACCTTTTATAAGTGGCAACCTGTTTTGCATTGCTATATTTGTACCATAGCGTATTATTCAAAATATAAACAGGTCTTTTAAGAACTAAACTAATATTAATTTAAGTATAATATCAGAGTGTTTAATGATATTGTAAGGACCATTTTGTTTTGCAATACAAAGTGGATCTCGAGGTCCTGACTCGATAAACCAGGTCGTTTACCATTAGTTTAAACAGTCATCATCATAATATTAATTATCCGTATTTTTAAAACTTTATTATATATATTTTTTAGAACTGTCATTTACCGTTAGATTACAAATGGCTGCTCATATATTACCTTTATCCGAATCTGCTGTTGACGAGCTGATGAATAACGATTTATTTATCTACAGACCACGTAAGCAAATTTAATGAAATTTTGTCAGCACACACGGAGTTGCAACCGCAAGAAGCTCTGTTAAGGTGGAATCTCATCGAGGATTTAATTCCCATTCCCAGAAATTACAAACATATCCAGCTACTACCCCCTAAAGCCACAGAGCATATTACGCACTGGATCTGTACCTATTACGACGGAAATATTATTCATGTATATGACAGCTTAAACCCAAATAAAAATTTCAAAATAACTGACCAACAACTCAGTTTTCTTTTCGCTTTATTTTCCCACAAACCTTCCATTGATTATGAAGATTGTCAACAGCAGCAAAATTGGACTGATTGTGGGGTTTTTTTCTATTGCATTTGCAGTTTCTATCGCGTTGGGCATGACCCATCTGATCAAATTTTCAAAATATCGTCAATGTGAACTCACCTAAAGTTCATTTTTGGGATTGATTTACGTACTTCCTGCTTTTCGCACGGACAGTTACATGTTTCATGTTCGAGGGTTAGCGATAAAAACAATTTACACATTTTAGCGCCAACAGGACAAACTAAAAATGATGTTTATAGATAGCCTTTACATTAAATGCTTCCACTAACCCTTAAAAATTTAAGAACCAACAAATTTTTATATTTAATATTCATATACATTAACATAATCTCATTATGTTTTTCCAACACGTGCAGCGAAGCGCATGGGTCCCAATTAAATTCCGACAGTATTAAACAAACAGGTCTCATAATGTAAAAAAATAATTTTAATTTAGAATAATACTACAAATACCAGAATTGAATATAAATATTTTTCTCGTTTAGTTCGGAAAAGCAAATGTTTCTGACATACGTTATATATAGAACTACGACAGCGTGAGGCGACGTCTTTTAACCGAAGTCCTTTCGGCCCATTTTAGGGTGGAGGAGGCGTAAATTTTAACTTCTAAACGGAGCACCGTAGCTTTAAAATGTATAGAACCAGTTTTGAGTGTCTGCTAAAGTAATTCAAGAATTAGTAGATACATGTCCCGTCAGCCTACCCGTTCACTAAGAAAACTCAAATAACAAAATTTAAAATGCCGGCCGCATTGGCGCAGTTGGTAACGTGCTCGCCTCTCATTATGCGGTCCTGGGTTCGAATCCCACTCAGGCATGACATATTTTCATACGTTACAAAAATTCATTTCATCCTCCATTGTATATAGTTACACCCCAACGTCGTCGCTAATGACCTTAGTAGTTGATGCGACGTTAAAAATAAATGAATTAAAAAAAAAAAAATTTAAAATATTTTGCACCCGGGTTTCAAGTTACTTAGGCCTATATATCACTCAACAGGAATTGATTTAACTTAAAATTTCACTCTCATTGGGTAAATTCTCTGGTAGCTCCCCTCCCCAAAATTGGTTAAAAATAATCTTTTTCACGTTTAGTTCGGAATGAAAAATTTTTTTACGTATGTTCAATATAGAACTAATTTGGTGTGACACAACATACTTCAACTGAAGTCCATCCGCCCCATTTTGGAAAGGGGGAGAGAACGAAAAAAATTATTTTAAAGATTAACCAAGTAAATAAAAGCTCTTTTATTGGCCGTCAGCCAATTAATCCAGGCAGAGTACATTATAAACCCAGCAGACCGACTATTGCGGGGTGACCCGGAAATTTTGAAAAACTTCTGGAAGCTTAAAAGACAGAGATTCAATAGCAGCTTTTTTGTCGGCAATCCCTATTAATATTTTTCATGTGATCCCACCAAATACCGGAAAAATAGTGAAATTTTTGTACTTTTTCATTACATAGAGAAATGTGTACGGAAAACGACGAAGCCCACTCAAAACACATTAGACTGAATTTGACGAACGTGGACGACCTGGAAAATTTCGAAAAATTAAGAAACATTTGGAGCATAATTTATAAGATTATTTTATGTGGGGAATCGGCCAAACCTTAAAGCCCTGTAAATATTTTCTACGTAACCACGACCGATAAGGGGAAAAATGGAAAATATTACATTATTTAATGTTGTTCATTACATAGAGAAATGGGAGCGGATAACGAACGAGCCCATTCAAAACACATTAGACTGATTTTGGCGAAGTAGGATGACCAGGAAATTTTGAAAAAATTAAGAAACCCTCGGAGTGAAACATTATTGGACTCGCTTTTTTGGCAATTAACCTTTACCAAAAGCACTATTGATATTGCTCATGTAACCCAGACCAATACCGGGTAAACCGGAAATTAAGTAATTTTTTTTATTTTTTATTACATAGAGAAATGCAAGCGTAAAACGATAGAACCTATTTTAACAGATAAGACCGGTTTTTGTGGTGGGAGATGAACCGGATTTTTTGAAAAATTATGAAGTTTCGGAGCGAAGAATTATGGGTTTCTATATTATCAGCAATCGACCATAACCTAAACCCTTAATAATATTTTTCATGTGACCCCAACCGATACCGGGAAAACCGGAAAAATTAGTGAATTTTTTTAGATCTTCAATACATAAAGAAATGTGAACGGAAAATGACACAGCCGATTGGGAATATATTAGATTAATTTTGGCGAAGCGGGATGACCCAAAATTTTGATAAAATTTAAAAACCACCAGAACGAAACATTATTGCAGTCTGTTTGGTCGGCCGAAATTAAAAGCCCTGTTGAAATTTTCATGTTACTTTGACCAATACTGGGAAAATAGGCAAAATATTGAAATTCGGTTATTTTTTTTTACATTAGGCCTACATACAGAAATGTGAGCGGAATACGACGTAGCCCATTTGAAACACATTAGATTGATTTTGGCAAAGGGTATGACGTGGAAATTTTTGAAAAAATTAGGAAACCCTGGAAGTGAAACTTCGGAATATTTTGTAATATGACAAATTTATTGGACATCTGGAGTTGTTTATTTTTTGAGTCTATTAAAATAATAAACATCTCCAGCTGATTGAAAAATTAATACTTTAAAATTATTTAATTCACATTGACAAAATTATTTAAAAGAGTTATTTATTTTAGTTACTAGGCAACTAAAGAAGAAGAAAAGATTTTGTACAAATTATTTTAGTGAGGGACAAGATGGCGAACCGAATAGGCAGGTCCCTCATTCACTCAGTAAAAATGGTTTTTCTCATTCGATCTTTGACTAATAGTGGTAAAATATAATTATATAAGATTCATAAATACTAGAAGAGACATTAATTATTTTAATCTAAAAGAACTGTGAGTATCTGAAAGCTATTAAGAGTAGACACATTAAAAACAACAACAATAATAATTCGCTGTTAAGTTTGAAATAAATATATACACATGTTTGTCGAAGAATAAATAAAAATAACTATCTTTTAAACGAATTGCTGTGATCATTATTACTTAGATAAAAAAAATATAAAATAATAGTAATTAAGAAAAGTTTTATTTAAAATGGGCATTCTCTTGTGTGAGGAATAAGTGATCACACTATAAATTTTTCAATTCTTGTTTGGAAGAAATTTAATTATGTAATAAATTGGCAACCCTCGTGGAAGAATTGTTTGGAATAATTTAGTTTTGTAAAAAATTGTCTAACCCTCGTGGAGGAATATCGAGAGGTGATATTTAATACACTTCAATTTTTTGCGCAAACGGCCGTAACCTAAACCCCTGTAAATATTTTTAATGTAACCCAGTACAACACCACAATAGCCGGGAAAATGTTGAACGTTTTTATATAGTCATTACGCAGAAACGTGTACTTAAGTGGGAAAGGTAAAAACGTGAAACATCAACATGAAACGTGTATACCGTAAAATCTCAAAACTAATTTATAGCACTTTAAATTCTGCTTTTCATATTAATGATTTTTCAATCAAATGATTTTCAGCTTTTTAATATCAAATTTAATTCTTTCGAACCTTATCAGGCAAACAACTAACTTTGAAACCAAAACCAGTAAATTTAATCTTACAAACTTCAAACAAGAAGCTGAAGCCGTGACTCTTTGAATTATTTAATTCCAAACTTTAAACCTCCAAACCTCACTTAACCTAAAAGATTTATAAATTAAACCTTATAGGTTTAAAATGTTTAATATTTGGACCTTCAAATTTTAAAATCACAACGGGAAACTTTTAGCTTGAACCCCTTCGTCTGCACACTGTCAGTCAAGCACCAAAATTTGAAACATTTAAACTTCTAGCCTTTAAACTAACATACTAATAAATTCAAAAATTAAAATAAAACATCAAACTTTGAAACTTTTACCAAACCTCAATCTTTTACAGGTTCAACCTGTAAAATTTTATGAATCTTCAAACTTTTATTTATAAAAATCTAGAAGTCAATCACATAACATCTAAATCTCCAACCTTCAAACTCACTTTGGTCTGACTTTAAATGTCAGACCTTTAAACCTTAACCACACACCTAGAAATTTCAAACTGTAATCTTATAAACCAAGCATCAAACTTCAAATATCAATCCCAAACTTTAAAATTTCAAGTTTTCAAATTGTAAAACCTAAAACCAGCAAACCTCGACCTAAAATGTAAATTCATTAAAAACCTGAAACTTCGAATTTTAAAACTTAAAACATCAATCCGAAAATTTAAGAACTCACGCTTTTAAACATAAAAACCTTCAATCATTGAAACTTTAAACATACAAATTATAAAACATCAAAGTTCAAAATTTAATATTTGAAACTTCGAACCTATACAAGGAATTACCCCAGGATGAAACATTTATAGGTTAAAATCACTAACATTCAAATTTCAAAATTAACAGAGAGAAATGTGAGCAGAAATCACCAGACCGATTCGAAACGCATTAGATTGATTTCGGCAATGAGGGGATGACCAAAAAATTTGAAGAAAATACATACATTTTTTATTAAACAATAAGTGAATTTCAAGCTATAAAATTTGAAACCTTTAATCATGTTAAGGCTTCAATGACCATCGCCACGCACGGTATTTGTTGACTACGCTCAAATTCGACCATGTAAAAAACTTCTGACATTGAAACATGAACCACAAACTTGTAAAATTCCTCACTCAGGATAACTTGATACTTCTAGCTCTCAACCTTCAAACAGCAAACATCAAAGCAACCCCAAAATTTCAAACCTCACATTTTAAAATTTCAAACCTTAATATAATTTTAAGGTTATTATAAAACTTCAAACGTAAAAATTCTTAATTTTGAAACGTAAAACTTATAAACATCAAACCTCAACCTGAGAAGTAAAATATCTTCAAATCTCAGACTTCAATATTTAGAACTTAAAAATTAAAAACTTCTGACAGGACTTTACCATATCCAATTATAAATTCTGATCCACCTAACCCCCTTGGCGGCCGAACTTCACCATATGACAAAGTGCGGGCGCGCAGCGCCCGTACTTTTATGGTTCTGATCCACTTATGTATTCTGATCCACCTACCCCTCTGAGGTCGAGACACGGAAGCGGCGCGAAGCGTCGCTGGAGTGGCGAGTCTATAATATATAAAGCTCCAATGTCACTCACTGACTGATGGAAACTCTCAGCCCAAACGAGGCCTCTGAGCCCAAAAACCGTAAGGACCTTTTTTCTTCCCCTGTCGCTGAAACCGACAGGAAAACTATGACTTTCGGGTTTACGCCTTCGGGGGGCGCAGGGGGGGATCCCATAAATTTTGAGCTTTTTAACGGGGGGTCGTAGCGACACCGTGATGCGCCCGATCGCTTCGTCTCGAAGAGATACGAAAATTGCACACCAAAAACGCCCCAAAACTCCACCCCTGAAGCTTCCAGGGGTCTGAAAAGGGGCGATTTTGGACCCCCAAAAAACGAAAAAATCACAGCCATCTGGGCGCATCGCTCAAAAAAACCGACACCGTGATCCCCTTCACCTATAGCTAGAACCCCCAGGAAAAATCCAAAACCTGAGGTCAGCCCTTCCGGGGGGGCGCTATAAGGGGTTGAAATTTTGAACTCCTAAACGGTGCTTCCTACCGTAAATATGTATAGAACCTTTTTTGTTGCTCTTCCAAAATGCTTTAAAAACATTTTTTTAAAGTCGCTCAAAAACGACCGGTTCGCTCAAAAAACCCAAAAAACGAAATTTAGGCTTTTTGGGGGTTGCGAATTTCAGGTTTTCATTTTTGTACGCCCCGGAATAAATCTTGATGCCGGTTTTCATTTTTCGTCGGCTTACCCTATCGACCGGAAGTACGGAAAATTTTTGAAACCTTAAGTCTCGGACCTGTGAGGGGTGCTACGCAACCCCAAAATTTTAAAAAAATTCAAATTTTCAAAATTTTTAAAATCTTTTAACAATATCTTGTTTGTCGTTAAAAATACTCACAAATGGGTATTTTCGAATTATTTCGAAACCACCCTGCAACCTAAGGGGGGGGAAGGGGTGTTTTTTATCTCCTGAAGGGTTTGTCGGACCTAGTGGTCTACAAAGACTTTTTTGTTTCTCTCCTAAAGTACTTTGAGAGTATATAAGCGAAAATTCGATTCTGATACCTGTTCGTTGCAAAAATCCAAAAAACCAAATTTTGACTTTTTTGCGTATCCAGGTTTCAAGGTACTTATTCATTACGCTTAAAAAATAGCTTGGAGTCAAAATTTTCGCTATATATCGTGTTCGGAATAAAACCTAAAGAAGAGAAATTTTTTGAAATTCGTCTTTCGGGCCCCGTAGGGGGTGCTAACCCCTCAAATTTTTTTAAAATCTCAAATTTTGAAAATGCGAAACATCTTTTACGGCATGTCGTTTAGCTTTAAAAACATACGAACAGCTTACTTTAACATTTTTATAACCTCCCCTTCTTAGTTTGGGGGGGGGGGTATTTTTCATCTTCTAAACGGTGGGTCGTAGCTAAAAATTGTATGGGAACTTTTTTGTTTCACTGCCGGAGTACTTGAAGAATAAGTAACGAAAGGTCTCAATAGCCCACCCGTTCATGGAAAAAACTAGAAAAACCAAATTTTGGCTTTTTGTGCATCTGGGTACGATGTAACATATATCTCGGAACAGGAATTGATTTCACGTCAAAAAATGTTACGTCATGTCGTTTAGCGTTAAACACAGATACAAACAGCTTACTTTAGAATTTTTATAACCTCCCACCTTCCTAGTGGTTTGGGAGGGGGTAATTTTCATTTTCTAAACGGTGGATCGTAGCTACAAATTGTATAGGACCTTATTTGTTCCACTGCCGGAGTACTTAAGGAATATGTAAACAACGGTCTCGTCAGCCCACCCGTTCACAGAGAAAACTCAAAAAACGATATTTTGATTTTTTTTGCATCCGGGTACCATTTTACTTATATCTCAAGCCACAAACATTTAAACTTTATATTAACGGAGTACCGTAACTTTAAAATGTAAAGGTCCTGTTGTTAAAACAGCTAAAAGACGTTAATTTTGATATTTTTTTTGCATTTGGGTTTAAAGTTATTTCTTACGCTACCAGGAATGATTCTACTTAAAATTTTAGTTTCGCATAGGTAATATTTTTTAATATTTAAAAAATGCCCTTAATTTAATATTTATTTTAATTTTATTTAAGCAACATTAATATATTTTATTATATATTATAAAGCAACTTTATTATATTTTATTTAAGTATTAATTTAATAGCTGATTTAATTTTAATTTAATTTAATGTAAAATGTAATAAAGTTTTATTATTTAATCAATGTGTATTTACATTATTTATTTATTAATTCCTTTTTTTTGGAAAAACGTCACCGCACAAATTTTGCCCAAGATGTAACGAAACACTCATACGTACAATCATGATTCGTTCGGTTGAGAGTGAGGAATCGGTTTTGTTCAAATTGAACGACTCGTTACAGATTGCGTCACGCTGTTTCGAGCGGTAGGTAAGCGTTGATGCGTCCAAGTCCAAGTCCTGTAAGAAAAGGGCAGATGCCCCTAGGGATGACGACGTCGTGGGATAACCACCTGGTCGCTTGGAGAATATGGTAACGGAATTTTGTGGGTTTCTTATTATTGTTATAGGAGGAGTGATTGTGAAGGAAATTGTTATTTGGTCTTGGAAATGGAATAGGTAGAATTTATATCGTTTTAGGATGTAGAATAATGGGTCAGGAGGAGTAGAATTTTGAGGGTTAACTTAAAGGTATTCGTGGAATGGCAGTTTGATGCGGTCTTCAAATGGATGAGGTGAATCGTAGATACTGCGTATGATCTCGTTGTGAGCTGTTCTTCCTCTGTCGTGTAGCTTCCTTAAAGTGTTGTGGATATAGTCGTCGATGGTGGGAAATAGGAGATTTTCGTGGATAATTTTGTTTGATATTAGGTAGTGGAAGTTTGTTATAGAACGATGGGCTTTGTTTTGGACGGGCCGGATTCTATTTTTGTTGGTTTCGGACAGGATGGGCCACCATACTGGCGACCCATAAAGGAGGGCGGAACGGATTATGGCTGAGAAGATAAGGAGTTTTATTGATTTGGGTAGAGATTTAGAGATGAAGAGTGAAAATAACTTGTGGAGGAGGATTTTGCCCTTACGATGGAGTCTTCGGCGTGATCCTTGAAGGTCAGTCGCTGATCCAAGGTTACGCCCAGATATTTCACTTTCCGAGCCCATGGTAGTGAATGGCCTTCTATTTGCAGCTGCGGCGGGAATTTACGTTTAGCAGTGAAGTTAATTACTTCGCAATTACGCCCAGATATTTCACTTTCCGAGCCCATGGTAGTGAATGGCCTTCTATTTGCAGCTGCGGCGGGAATTTACGTTTAGCAGTGAAGTTAATTGCTTCGCAATTAACTTTGGCTTTGGTTTAAAGGGCTCCACCGTTACACTGACATGGAATAACTCATTAAGGTTGTATATTTCTTGTACATTTGGTGTTTTCTGTAGCTTTATGAGAAACACATTGATAGGTCGGCCAGCCCGGCCAACAATTAGTTGGCAGTGATTTATTTTAAATCCGGCCTTAGTTAAAACTGTGCTGATGTCATCACAGTCATGCGTGTAATGCAGGCCTTTTAGTGCTACATTCACTTCAACCGGCTCTTCAGTGTAATAGGAGTGAAAGTTCACCCCGTGATTAATAAGGATTTGCTTGACAGCAGCATAATCCTCGATGTTGGATGTAAATAGTGAGTAGTTGTTCCTCGGGATTTTGTAGAGATTTTATTCTTGACTGCGTTGTTGAGGTCATATATGTTTCCCCACGTGGGTGGGGCTCGAAATACGAATGGCGGGATCGCCTTCTTCGTAGGTGATTGACATGTCGCCTGTGGTGGGGAAGAAGTGGCGGGAATGCTGCCCACGTGGTTTGGCCGCTTTCTCTTTACCTCGGTAAAGGGTGTGTCCCTGCACGTGGCATCGCCTTCACAGTCCATTCCGGACACTGTTACTGTTTAGTTTAGTTTTTAAAAAAGCGTTGATGCGTTGATAGTGTTCTCTCTGCTTGACTTATTAGCTTATATAAAACTATATTAAAGAGTGTTAATATTCTGTTCAAAATCTTAAGAAAGCGAATTTTAAGGAGTGTTAATAGTCTATGTAGCATCTTTGAAGTAAGGCTATTTAGGAACAATTTAAAAAGTTTTTTCTTAGCATTTTATTTGGTGCAGCCATTGTGGATTATTCTAGAAGTTCTGCATTATCATGTAAGTACCGATTAGATATACTAAAGAGTGTTAATATTCTGTTCAAAATCTTAAAAAATCGAATTTTAAGAAGTGTTAAAAGTCTGTAGCATCTTTGAAGTAAGGCTATTTAGGAACACTTTAAAAAGTTTTCTTTAGTATTTTATTTGGTGCAGCCATTGTAGATTGTTCTAGAAGTTCTGGATTATTATGTTAGTACAGAATTAGGTAAAGGGTGTGTCCCTGCACGTGGCATCGCCTTCACAGTCCATTCCGGACACTGTTACTGTTTAGTTTAGTTTTTAAAAAAGCGTTGATGCGTTGATAGTGTTCTCTCTGCTTGACTTATTAGCTTTTATAAAACTATATTAAAGAGTGTTAATATTCTGTTCAAAATCTTAAGAAAGCGAATTTTAAGGAGTGTTAATAGTCTATGTAGCATCTTTGAAGTAAGGCTATTTAGGAACAATTTAAAAAGTTTTTTCTTAGCATTTTATTTGGTGCAGCCATTGTGGATTATTCTAGAAGTTCTGCATTATCATGTAAGTACCGAATTAGATATATTAAAGAGTGTTAATATTCTGTTCAAAATCTTAAAAAATCGAATTTTAAGAAGTGTTAAAAGTCTGTAGCATCTTTGAAGTAAGGCTATTTAGGAACACTTTAAAAAGTTTTCCTTAGTATTTTATTTGGTGCAGCCATTGTAGATTGTTCTAGAAGTTCTGGATTATTATGTTAGTACAGAATTAGGTAAAGGGTGTGTCCCTGCACGTGGCATCGCCTTCACAGTCCATTCCGGACACTGTTACTGTTTAGTTTAGTTTTTAAAAAAGCGTTGATGCGTTGATAGTGTTCTCTCTGCTTGACTTATTAGCTTTTATAAAACTATATTAAAGAGTGTTAATATTCTGTTCAAAATCTTAAGAAAGCGAATTTTAAGGAGTGTTAATAGTCTATGTAGCATCTTTGAAGTAAGGCTATTTAGGAACAATTTAAAAAGTTTTTTCTTAGCATTTTATTTGGTGCAGCCATTGTGGATTATTCTAGAAGTTCTGCATTATCATGTAAGTACCGAATTAGATATATTAAAGAGTGTTAATATTCTGTTCAAAATCTAAAAAAATCGAATTTTAAGAAGTGTTAAAAGTCTGTAGCATCTTTGAAGTAAGGCTATTTAGGAACACTTTAAAAAGTTTTCTTTAGTATTTTATTTGGTGCAGCCATTGTGGATTATTCTAGAAGTTCTGCATTATCATGTAAGTACCGATTAGATATACTAAAGAGTGTTAATATTCTGTTCAAAATCTTAAAAAATCGAATTTTAAGAAGTGTTAAAAGTCTGTAGCATCTTTGAAGTAAGGCTATTTAGGAACACTTTAAAAAGTTTTCTTTAGTATTTTATTTGGTGCAGCCATTGTAGATTGTTCTAGAAGTTCTGGATTATTATGTTAGTACAGAATTAGGTAAAGGGTGTGTCCCTGCACGTGGCATCGCCTTCACAGTCCATTCCGGACACTGTTACTGTTTAGTTTAGTTTTTAAAAAAGCGTTGATGCGTTGATAGTGTTCTCTCTGCTTGACTTATTAGCTTTTATAAAACTATATTAAAGAGTGTTAATATTCTGTTCAAAATCTTAAGAAAGCGAATTTTAAGGAGTGTTAATAGTCTATGTAGCATCTTTGAAGTAAGGCTATTTAGGAACAATTTAAAAAGTTTTTTCTTAGCATTTTATTTGGTGCAGCCATTGTGGATTATTCTAGAAGTTCTGCATTATCATGTAAGTACCGAATTAGATATATTAAAGAGTGTTAATATTCTGTTCAAAATCTTAAAAAATCGAATTTTAAGAAGTGTTAAAAATCTGTAGCATCTTTGAAGTAAGGCTATTTAGGAACACTTTAAAAAGTTTTCTTTAGTATTTTATTTGGTGCAGCCATTGTGGATTATTCTAGAAGTTCTGCATTATCATGTAAGTACCGATTAGATATACTAAAGAGTGTTAATATTCTGTTCAAAATCTTAAAAAATCGAATTTTAAGAAGTGTTAAAAGTCTGTAGCATCTTTGAAGTAAGGCTATTTAGGAACACTTTAAAAAGTTTTCTTTAGTATTTTATTTGGTGCAGCCATTGTAGATTGTTCTAGAAGTTCTGGATTATTATGTTAGTACAGAATTAGGTAAAGGGTGTGTCCCTGCACGTGGCATCGCCTTCACAGTCCATTCCGGACACTGTTACTGTTTAGTTTAGTTTTTAAAAAAGCGTTGATGCGTTGATAGTGTTCTCTCTGCTTGACTTATTAGCTTTTATAAAACTATATTAAAGAGTGTTAATATTCTGTTCAAAATCTTAAGAAAGCGAATTTTAAGGAGTGTTAATAGTCTATGTAGCATCTTTGAAGTAAGGCTATTTAGGAACAATTTAAAAAGTTTTTTCTTAGCATTTTATTTGGTGCAGCCATTGTGGATTATTCTAGAAGTTCTGCATTATCATGTAAGTACCGAATTAGATATATTAAAGAGTGTTAATATTCTGTTCAAAATCTTAAAAAATCGAATTTTAAGAAGTGTTAAAAGTCTGTAGCATCTTTGAAGTAAGGCTATTTAGGAACACTTTAAAAAGTTTTCCTTAGTATTTTATTTGGTGCAGCCATTGTAGATTGTTCTAGAAGTTCTGGATTATTATGTTAGTACAGAATTAGGTAAAGGGTGTGTCCCTGCACGTGGCATCGCCTTCACAGTCCATTCCGGACACTGTTACTGTTTAGTTTAGTTTTTAAAAAAGCGTTGATGCGTTGATAGTGTTCTCTCTGCTTGACTTATTAGCTTTTATAAAACTATATTAAAGAGTGTTAATATTCTGTTCAAAATCTTAAGAAAGCGAATTTTAAGGAGTGTTAATAGTCTATGTAGCATCTTTGAAGTAAGGCTATTTAGGAACAATTTAAAAAGTTTTTTCTTAGCATTTTATTTGGTGCAGCCATTGTGGATTATTCTAGAAGTTCTGCATTATCATGTAAGTACCGAATTAGATATATTAAAGAGTGTTAATATTCTGTTCAAAATCTTAAAAAATCGAATTTTAAGAAGTGTTAAAAGTCTGTAGCATCTTTGAAGTAAGGCTATTTAGGAACACTTTAAAAAGTTTTCTTTAGTATTTTATTTGGTGCAGCCATTGTAGATTGTTCTAGAAGTTCTGGATTATTATGTTAGTACAGAATTAGGTAAAGGGTGTGTCCCTGCACGTGGCATCGCCTTCACAGTCCATTCCGGACACTGTTACTGTTTAGTTTAGTTTTTAAAAAAGCGTTGATGCGTTGATAGTGTTCTCTCTGCTTGACTTATTAGCTTTTATAAAACTATATTAAAGAGTGTTAATATTCTGTTCAAAATCTTAAGAAAGCGAATTTTAAGGAGTGTTAATAGTCTATGTAGCATCTTTGAAGTAAGGCTATTTAGGAACAATTTAAAAAGTTTTTTCTTAGCATTTTATTTGGTGCAGCCATTGTGGATTATTCTAGAAGTTCTGCATTATCATGTAAGTACCGAATTAGATATATTAAAGAGTGTTAATATTCTGTTCAAAATCTTAAAAAATCGAATTTTAAGAAGTGTTAAAAGTCTGTAGCATCTTTGAAGTAAGGCTATTTAGGAACACTTTAAAAAGTTTTCCTTAGTATTTTATTTGGTGCAGCCATTGTAGATTGTTCTAGAAGTTCTGGATTATTATGTTAGTACAGAATTAGGTAAAGGGTGTGTCCCTGCACGTGGCATCGCCTTCACAGTCCATTCCGGACACTGTTACTGTTTAGTTTAGTTTTTAAAAAAGCGTTGATGCGTTGATAGTGTTCTCTCTGCTTGACTTATTAGCTTTTATAAAACTATATTAAAGAGTGTTAATATTCTGTTCAAAATCTTAAGAAAGCGAATTTTAAGGAGTGTTAATAGTCTATGTAGCATCTTTGAAGTAAGGCTATTTAGGAACAATTTAAAAAGTTTTTTCTTAGCATTTTATTTGGTGCAGCCATTGTCGATTATTCTAGAAGTTCTGCATTATCATGTAAGTACCGAATTAGATATATTAAAGAGTGTTAATATTCTGTTCAAAATCTTAAAAAATCGAATTTTAAGAAGTGTTAAAAGTCTGTAGCATCTTTGAAGTAAGGCTATTTAGGAACACTTTAAATAGTTTTCCTTAGTATTTTATTTGGTGCAGCCATTGTAGATTGTTCTAGAAGTTCTGGATTATTATGTTAGTACAGAATTAGACTCGTTATGTTCTTGCAAACACCAGGTAAGTAGACTTTTGGATTAATATAGAATATTTAATTCTCGCCCACTGAAAAGCATCTACTTTCCACCATGCAAATTACATTCACTTCATTCACCACACGGTCTGACTGTATAATGAAATTCTTTACTCTCAGATGTCATGTGATAAGATAAAGAACTATTTTTTGTAGTCCTGTACTAGAAGATCAAGTGTAAATAATTTAACACTAAACCTCTCTGTTATGGGCAAACAAATTTCATACAAACTTTAAAAATTGTAGAAATTTTCATGAAAATAACTTATGTTCTTCGGTGTAACATGGTTTTTATCGATTAATTTGGCTAGCAATAACGGATAGCTTATGCAGTTAAGTAGTTGTAGCTTACAGCATGGTACTGAAGCTTTTAAGTGAAAATTCTCAACATGTTAAACCACAACATGGTTAAATGATGAAGTTCAAGATAGTTCTTATGTTTGTTATTGTTTCTAACTTCAGCAGGATTCTTCATGATTTCTTGTAGTGTTTTAGTGTTTATTTGAATTATTTTAGAATATGTATTGAATTCTAAAGATTCTAAGTAGACATTTGAATTAATATAGAATATTTAATTTCAAGAATTATATAAAAGTAAGAGATAAGCAAATGAATATTGTCATAATAGGATTGACTCTATACTGCACGTGATATTTATTATTGTTGATTGCAATGAACGGATGGTTTATGTAGTACAGTACTAGATTTTTAGTCTAATTAAATTACTGAAACTTTATAGTGCAAAAGATTTTGGGAATTTTCATAATAAGCAAATGAATAATTTCATAATAGGATTGAATCTAGACTTAACGATGCATTACAAATGTAATGCATTTAAACTGTTAAATAGATTATTTTTATAGATATTTTTGGATTAATTTGGCTTGCAATGGATGGATGGTTTATGCAGTACAGTATTAGATTCATATTATAATTATTTTACTGAGGCTTTGTAGTGCAAATTTTGTCAATTTACATAATAGGATATAATCTAGGCTGCAGGATACCTTATTTAGATGCATACACATGTTTTTTTATTGTCTGAAAAGTTCAGATTATAAATAAAGAAATTTTAAAAGGTTATGTTTAAGTTATTAACTAACCTGGGCAACAATATCTAATTCAACTTATATTCAAATTAATAACTGTCAAAAAATTTACGAGAGGCTGGTTGGAGCCTCTAGAGGCTTTTCTAAGTAAAGTAAGGAGGTAGGTGGTTTACATTGCCTTCATCTCTGAGTAGAGACTTATGTTTATCAGCATGCCAGGCCCACTGAACAGCATCTACTTTCCACCATGCAAATTACATTCACTTCATTCACCACACGGTCTGACTGTATAATGAAATTCTTTATTCTCAGATGTCATGTGATAAGATAAAGAACTATTTTTTGTAGTCCAATACTAGAAGATCAAGTGTAAATAATTTAACACTAAACCTCTCTGTTATGGGCAAACAAATTTCATACAAACTTTAAAAATTGTAGAAATTTTCATGAAAATAACTTATGTTCTTCGGTGTAACATGGTTTTTATCGATTAATTTGGCTAGCAATAACGGATAGCTTATGCAGTTAAGTAGTTGTAGCTTACAGCATGGTACTGAAGCTTTTAAGTGAAAATTCTCAACATGTTAAACCACAACATGGTTAAATGATGAAGTTCAAGATAGTTCTTATGTTTGTTATTGTTTCTAACTTCAGCAGGATTCTTCATGATTTCTTTTAGTGTTTTAGTGTTTATTTAAAAAAGTGTTAAATACCGTTTTTACAGTTATTAATATCTCAGTAAACTTTATTTCTACAACATTTTTTTTAATGTAATAATTTACTACATTTAAACAGTTTGGGTACCTCAGAGGTAAACTATTGTAAGTGACATATCTGTAATTTTACAGGAGAGGCCAGAGAAATGGGTTAAATTGTACTGACCTAAATGACTCTATCCGAAATGATTATAACTGATGTTTATTATTGTAATTATTTCATACACTACTAACTCTTTGTATAGGTATTTTAAAAAAAATTTTAATTAATTCCATTAAGGGGGGGTAGCACTTACAATAGTTTACCTCTGGGGTTTCGTAATGTATGTTGGATACATTATTATTAAACAACAATAAAACATTTTCAACATTCTACATTCGAAGGTTGATATTCAAGCTATCATAGGGATATTTCTGAGCACCCCTTTCACAACTTCTTGTTGTTTGCAACAAGAAGTAGAATAGGTGTAATTAACAGATGTATTGCTATAGCAAATGATATAAACGGGGTGGTAGATTTGTTAAACAGAGATACCAGAATTAAAGAAACATTATACAAAATACTGTGAATGAAGGCCGTGATTATTATGTAATGTTTATGTTATATTATGTTCTTTTGGTCTGTGAATTATCTGTTGGGCTTGCCAGCTGGCTGTTTTTCTAGCGAAAGAAAAAAAAGACAATTATAAGAAAATATAATGGTGCAGTATATAAAGGCAATATACTATTGCTGTTTTACTGTACCACCTTGCATCCTTGCAACAAGCCATAGTATTGAGTGGAGACGGCAGGGACATTTTCGGCATTAAAAACCCGTAAGAATGGATTGCTTCATATTTTTTGAAATAGTTCTTCCTTTTGGGTGGGAGGGGGAATTTTTTATCTTCTAAATGGAGTGTCGTAGCTAAAACGTGTATAGATAATTTTTTGTGCTTCTGACGTAAGTTAAGCTTCTTTTTGGTTAGGACGTAAGTTCTCTAGAACTCCATTAACATGATACAACAGCTTTCGACTAAGTTCATCCGGCCCATTTTGGGAGAGGGTTGGCTAGACAAAATTAAAAAAAAAATTATAAGCACAAACACTTGATCGCAAAATTGAATAGAAGCTGCTTTATTAGCTATCGCTAAAATAAATCAGACAGCATATTCGGACCCATCAGACCGATCTTCGCGAGGTGACCTTTTAGAGTGGGGTGTGGGGGAAATTTTAAAAACCTTCAGGAAGTCCCATGACTGCACATTCGTTTTAATAATGGCCTACTAAATATTCGGCATTTGTTTTCAATCAAGCTACATTATCAAGATGGCTCTTTGTTTTTTTTTCAATAGAATATTCTGTTTTTTCAAGTGTTTTTATCGTATTTTTACTGTTTTTCAAGTTTTTCTAATCTGAAAAATTAATTTTCACGGTATAATTTTATTGATAAAAATAAATTTTCTTTCAGATTTTTCTGAAAAGACAGCAGATTATCTTCTGAGTTTCAGTATACTACAGATTGGGTTCGTAGCATTTTGCTACTTAATATCATTAAAGTATTACTACGAATTGTTGGAGTAAAAAGCTCTTAGGAGAGAGATAAGTGAAACTTTTCCATTATTTTATGAAATATATTTTATATAATATAGGTATTTAAATTTAATATTGTACAGAACTTAATTATTACAAATATGTCACCTATTTTAAAATTTGTTTTGGTAGCCTCTGGCAGCATTTCCCAAAATAATCAACGATTTAGTGAACAAAGTAAAAACAACCAATGTGTCTGCATTTCTGTTGCTACTTGCGTCTATGTAGAAAATGTCAAGAGGAGTAACTTATCGACGGAAAACATAAATCAACTAATTATCGATGGCGACGCATACTACGTCAAGACGAAAGAGAATCTAGGCAACACTCACCGACATAATTATTTAAATATAGATGAGGTCGCAGAAAAATTGACAATAAATGGTGAAGAATTTAATGTGAAAACTTTCTTCAAGTATGCAGGACTATATCCAGGAATCGAGGAAGAGATAGAAGACTGTACTAAGACACTGATAACAAATCTGGAACATATGTTTGGTGAACACGAAGATTCTGGGTTTGTTTTCTTAGGAAGGAACGTCGCTATTTCACTATGGAAATCAGATTGTTTGTTTTTTGTTTTCGATTCCCATTCAACTGACGAAAATGCACGCTATACGCTTAATGGAGTAGGCCGCCTATTCAGTTTCAAAGATTTATCAGAATTAGCTACATTTTTATTAAGACGTATGCCTTTGAATAAGGATAACAGGCAGTATGAAATATCACGCGTGGTTTCGAATAGAGCGGAACCAATACTACAAGTAGGTGCAAAAAGAAAAATGACACGCGAGGAATCGTCCGACTCTTCCACCGACGACATACCGCTGATAAATCTAAAATATGCAAAACAAATTACAGGAATTGAAAAATCTAAAAACGAAATTAAAGAAATAACACAGGTAGGTGTAAAACAAAAAAAAACACATGAGGAATCGTATGAATCTTCCGACGACAATATACCGCTAATACATTTTAAGGATTCAAAACAAATTACAGGTACTGGAAAATCGAAAAATAAAATTGAAGGTATAACAAAAGTAGGAGCAAAACGGAAAATAACACGTGAAGAATCGTCCGATTCTTCCGCCGAAAACATACCGCTTCAATCTATTAAAAAACCAAAAATCAAGAAAGGAAGACCTACCAAAAAGTCTCGTGGTCGTCCAAAGGCAACATCGTTAAACAACGACGAGAAAAACCATAGTTTAGGTGGAAGACCTTCTAAGACAACCACCGGTCGTCCGAAGACGTCACTTTTGACGGAAGAGGAACAGCACAGGGAGTCTGTAAAAAAATATACGCAAAAACATCCGGAAGTCCACAGAAAAGCTGTGAAAACTTATAATGAAGTACACCCCGACGTAAACCGCGTAGCTGTTAGGACATATAGCCAGAATCATCCTCAAGTTAATGAATCTGCGGTTGAAAAATATAGAAATATTAACCCCGGCCTCCACCTACCAACAGAGATCAGAAAAGTTGGAAACGTCGCTACGTGGACGGGAAATGCACTAGATAAAATTAAACCGTACAGATTGAAGAATCCCTCTCTACAATCCCCTGACACTCACAAGTGCTCGCACTGTGGAGCACGACTCTTTGAGGAAGAAAAAGCAAAAGCCCAGTGGTGCTGCGGAAAAGGAAGATATAACGTCATGAGTTTTCAACCGTTGTCAGATCCTATCTTCAATGACAGGTTATTTTTACAGCATCCTAGGATGTATAACGATTTATTTTCATTTTGTGCGTTATCAGTTCCGCTAGGATACCATCACCCTAGAGGACTGTCGTTCATGAAGATCTTAGGAAGAACGTATCATATGGTCTACGATTTAAATTGTGGAGGCACAAACAATACTGTTATGTATATAGACGATGGCACTGCACGTTTAGCGGAAGGCGAAAAAAGGAAATTGTCACAGGTGATCATAAAGAAGATCGAAACGTTTCTTACGGCATGCAACCCCTATGTCTCGCTGTATAAGAAATTACACGATGAACCGTCCGAAAACGCCCGACTGGAGTTTGAAACGACATCTCGGCGAACCCACGGACCAGTATTAGGCGACAGACCGACTTCCACAGAGGTGTCAGCGATCCTAAGTTGTGACGAATCCAATCCACCAAGAGGAAAGTTCTGTATTTGGAAGAAAGGTAATGCGAATCCAAGGATCATAGATGCAAACAATTTTCTTGTAGAGCCGTTTCAATACCCTCTTCTGTATCCAGAAGGCCAACCGGGTTGGCACATCGGGAGGACCACTAATGAAAGACCTCCACGAAAATTGTCTCTCTTGAAGTATACACGCTGCTTGCTGCTGTCGGAAGAACGGTTTTCAAGATTCGGTCCGCTTTCGGACACATGGCTGATCGACATGTACGCGCGCATCGAAGGACAAAGATTAGGGTACCTGCAGTTAATGCAGAAGAAGGCTAGACAACAAGGAGGACTTAGAACAGGGCCTATGGATGAGGTGCTAGCAGCAGCAGTACCTAATGAAATTTTGCAAGACGAAACGGTTCAAGGTGAGGGACAAATAACTGCCGGTAGGGTGTACCTCCCACAAACGTTTACAGGTGGCCCTAGGTACATGAAAACCCGCTATATGGATTCGATGGCGCTCGTATCTAGAATGGGAGGACCAACGTACTTTTTAACATTTACAGCTTGCGGCGGATGGGAAGAAATTAAATTGTCAAAACAACGATCGTCAAATCAAGAGGCTCACCTTTGTAACCGTGTTTTTGAACTGAAACTGAAAGAGCTGTTGCGTGACATAAAAAGTGGTGCATTTTTTGGAAAAATAAGTTACGTAATTTATGTAGTAGAATTTCAGATGCGAGGACTGCCTCACGCACATATTTGCTTCAGAGTGGCGGACGGAGGACCAAAACAGAACACCGAAATAGATCGAATCGTTAGAGCAGACATTCCGTCTCACGACGAAGCTAACGGAAGATTAAGGAAACTTGTGTTGCAACATATGATGCATGGACCCTGCGGACTAGAGTACAGGACGGACCTGCCCTGCTGGGACGATAAGATTAAAAAATGCACCAAGTTTTTTCCAAAACCGCATACAGAAACCACGTACACTGACGAGAAAGGGTTTGTCCACTACAGACGAAACGCGGCAAATAAAGCTTTGATCCATTTCAGAGGTAAAATGATAGAGGTTGATGACAGGTGGGTTGTTCCCTATAACCCGGGTTTGCTTCTCAAATACGAATGCCACATAAACTTGGAGATTGCGTCGGCTAGTGGAGCTGTTAAATATCTTTTTAAATACATAACAAAGGGATCGTCGCTTCGTCGCATGAAAGTAGTCCACGAGGAGGAAGATATCGACGAAGTTGAAGAGTATGTAACAAAGCGGTACATAGGAGCTACAGACGCCGCTTGGAGGATACTAGAATATGATTTGACCGGCCGTGATCCGACTGTTATTCATTTGCCTGTCCATCTGAAGGACAAACACAATGTTATTTTTCGACCCGGCAACGAACAAGAAGCGGTTGATAATTCTACATCGAAATTAATACTGTACTTCGGCAGGCCTAACATCGAAGAATTGGACAATATAACGTATTTGCATTTTTACGAAAAATATATAGTACATGTTAGCAGGCCAAAATCGGCTGTTGGTCCCGTCGAATGTTCCGATGGCAAGCACTTCGTGACGAGAAGACAAAGGGGAGAATGTGTGGCAAGAATGTTTTGGGTCGCGCCCAACAGGGGAGAGCTGTATTATCTTAGACTTCTCCTAACTAGATATCCATGCCGCAACTACGAAGACTTGTACGCGCTTGGAGGACCAGAATGCAATACTTTTCAGCAAGCGGCAAGAGAATTAGGACTAGCAGACAATAGAAATGAATATTACGAGGCGCTAGAAGAAGCCGGACAATTTATGAAAGCCGATCGATTAAGAGAATTTTTTGTACTGCTATCAACATTAGGATGTCCGGTGCAGGAAATTTGGGAGAAGTACAAGAGAGATCTGTGTGAGGATTTTCTACATCACTACTTTGAAGACGAAGAAAAAGCATTCAAACTTGGACTTATTCACATAGATCGATGTCTGCGTCGACACGGGTCATCGCTTTTGGAGGCCGGTCTTCCAGTGGTAGACGACGATTCCACGGAGTTGGGCCGTGAGAAGCTAATGTACAGTAGCTCCGTGGAAAAGGCTTTTATCGACGAATGGGAACCTCGGCTTTCACCTCAACAACTAAAATTACTGAACTACGTGAAATCGATTACAAACGGCGAATGCGATAAAAAAGTAGTGTTTTTGGACGGCCCGGGTGGATCAGGAAAGACGCTTCTTTTGAGAGTAATTTCATCATTTATACGCTCAAAGGACAAAATAGTTTTATGTGTAGCTAGTTCTGGAATCGCCGCACAAAATCTAGCCGGAGGAACAACTGCGCACAGTCTCTTTAGACTGCCTTTAGAAATTCGAGATGACACTTTCTGGTCAATTACCAACGGAACACAAAGGGCGGAACTAATTCGAGAAGCGTCAATGATAATTTTCGACGAAGCTCCCATGGCACACAAACAACTGTTAGAAATGTTGGATCGGTCACTTAGAGACCTAATGCAGAACGACGTTTTATTTGGGGACAAACTTGTAATACTAGCAGGAGATTTTCGACAGATTCCTCCAGTTGTACAAAATGCTAGAACACTTTCGGATATAGTCCAGTCGTCTGTACGCCAGTCGTACATTTGGAAGATGGTCCAAGTATTTCAATTAATTACTTCGCATCGGCTGCGAGAAGGCGAAAACTTTGCGGATTTTCTATTAAAGATTGGATCAGACACGATCGAGAAACGTGAATTCGGCGAAGGAAGTAACTTGGAGCAACTTGTGGCTCTACCCCAGCTATCATACGTGACGGATTTGAAAGAATTTATTGATAACGTTTTCCCCTTGGAAATTCTGCAGAAGCCGGATGAATGTTCAAAGAGAGCGATAATATGCACGTTGAACGAAAATGTAAACGAAGTTAACGATCTGGTGCTGCGTACCCTCGACGGAGAAGCGTACAACTTATACAGCTTGGATAGTGTAGCTGAGGATGACGGCGTAGGAAATGATATTGACGAAGCACTATTACATCACGCTCAAGGGAAAGGAGTACCAAAACACGTTCTTACGCTGAAAGTAGGATCAATATGCATGGTGACGCGCAATCTCAACTTTAATCTGGGCTTAGTCAACGGCACGAAAGTAATAATCGTCGCAATTACTCGCCGGCTCATCACATGTAGAAGGCCAGGTTGTGATGAGCTCTTCGGTATTCCACGCATTACATTTAAATTTCCAATGTATACGAAGAGCCCAATAGAAATGTACAGGCGACAGTTTCCTGTACAATTATGTTACGCGATAACAATTCACAAGAGCCAAGGACAGACAATCGACTTCGTCGGATTGGATTTACGGTCAGATGCGTTTACTCACGGCCAACTGTACGTAGCGTTAAGTAGGGTTAGATCCCCAGAAAATATACGTTTACTGGTCAATCCTGACCGTGTTATAGAAGACGTGCCGTATACAAAAAACATAGTTTACAAGCAATTACTGTAAGAAGACAAAAATTAGTCGAATTAGTTCAAGCAGATTTTTTAAAAATAAGTACTGCCGGAAGGTCACGGTTAGCAGTAATTGCAGCACAGTCGGACGTTAAACGGAAAAAAATCGTCTAATTTAACAGTAAGCAAAAAATCAATAATATGTGGGCAAACACATTTTTGTAAAAACAAATTACATCTACGATATCGACGAATTAAAGAACCTATTTCGGCACAAAAACTGCGGCTACGTTATTGAAAGTAAACAAATGCATTTGCGAAAAGCAATATCAGTGCTGAAACCAAATGCATCGACGAATTAAGGAAAATTACTGCCTTATACGTTAAAAAACATCTATAATATACCACTTCATCGACAAAATAAATTAACACATCGAAGATGAATAACTCCGTCATACGTTTACAATTATCAAACCTACAGCAGCTACGTTTTTAGAAATGAACTACTAACTGCAGTTGTGAAGAGCTGTATAAATTATTTTATATCCACGATGATAGAAGATATACTCGACACTGCGCGCAAAAAAACTACGTACAGCATTTGCAAAAACAATATCACTGTTGCATCATATATATCTGCCTGTTTTGGTTTAAGTTTTAGTTGTGCTTTGTTCTTAGTTATTAATTTATTTATATATGTATCAATCATGATTATGGTAGTATAATTTGGTAAAACTGTGCAGGACCTTTTAAAATTTTAGAAATAAACTCATTAGTTGTCTTGTAATATAAATGCATGCAAATAAAACAAACAAAAAAAATAAACAAACATAAAAAAAAAATTTGTGCTATGTTCATGTCAATTTAATTTTTTTTCAGCTAAGAAGGTATCTTATTTATGTTTATTTTTTTCACATATACAATTTTTTTTGAATATTAACAGTTTTAGGCAAATATTTGTTATCATTAGTCGTTTTGTAATACAATTGCATGCAAATAAAAATAAAAACAAAAAAACCAAAAAAAAAAAAAAAATAAACAAACATAAAAAAAAAAATTGTGCTATGTTCATGTCAATTTAATTTTTTTTTCAGCTACGAAGGTATCTTATTTATGTTTATTTTTTTCACATATACAATTTTTTTTGAATATTAACAGTTTTAGGCAAATATTTGTTATCATTAGTCGTTTTGTAATACAATTGCATGCAAATAAAAAAAAAACAAAAAAAACCAAAAAAAAAAAAAAATAAAATAAACAAACAAAAAAAAAATTGTGCTATGTTCATGTCAATTTAATTTTTTTTTCAGCTAAGAAGGTATCTTATTTATGTTTATTTTTTTCACATATACAATTTTTTTTGAATATTAACAGTTTTAGGCAAATATTTGTTATCATTAGTCGTTTTGTAATACAATTGCATGCAAATAAAAAAAAACAAAAAAAACCAAAAAAAAAAAAAAAATAAACAAACATAAAAAAAAAATTGTGCTATGTTCATGTCAATTTAATTTTTTTTTCAGCTAAGAAGGTATCTTATTTATGTTTATTTTTTTCACATATACAATTTTTTTTGAATATTAACAGTTTTAGGCAAATATTTGTAGTTTTTTAACAAACATTTATAGGAAAATGCAAACAGCTACGTTACTGGAATAATAAGAGAGCAATGAGTGGGCAAAACCATTTTTGTGAAAACAAATCACTTCTACGATACGACGAATTAAAGTACCTATTTCGGCACAAAAACTGCGGCTACGTTATTGGAAGTAAACAATTGCATTTGCGTAAAGCAATATCAGTGCTGAAACCAAATGCATCGACGAATTAAGGAACATTACTGCCTTATACGTTAAAAAATATCTATAATATACCACTTCATCGACAAAATAAATTAACACATCGAAGATGAATAACTCCGTCATACGTTTACATTTATCAAAACTACACCAGCTACGTTTTTAGAAATAAACTACTAACTGCAGTTGTGAAGAGCAGTATCAATTATTTTATATCCACGATGATAGAAGATATACTCGCCACTGCGCGCAAAAAAACTACATACAGCATTTGCAAAAACAATATCACTGTTGCATCTTATATATCTGCCTGTTTTGGTTTAAGGTTTAGTTGTGCTTTGTTCTTAGTTATTAATTTATATATATACGTATCAATCATGATTATGTTAGTATAATTTGGTTAAACTGTGCAGGACCTTTTAAAATTTTAGAAATAAATTCATTAGTCGTTTTGTAATACAATTGCATGCAAATAAAAATAAACAAAAAAAAAACAAAAAAAAAAACAAAAAAAAAAATAAACAAACATAAAAAAAAATTGTGCTATTTTCATGTCAATTTAATTTTTTTTTCAGCTAAGAAGGTATCTTATTTATGTTTATTTTTTTCACATATACAATTTTTTTTGATTATTAACAGTTTTAGGCAAATATTTGTAGTTTTTTAACAAACATTTATAGGAAAATGCAGACAGCTACGTTACTGGAATAATAAAAGAGCAATGAATGGGCAAAACCATTTTTGTGAAAACAAATCACATCTACGATACGACGAATTAAAGTACCTATTTCGGCACAAAAACTGCGGCTACGTTATTGGAAGTAAACAATTGCATTTGCGTAAAGCAATATCAGTGCTGAAACCAAATGCATCGACGAATTAAGGAACATTACTGCCTTATACGTTAAAAAACATCTATAATATACCACTTCATCGACAAAATAAATTAACACATCGAAGATGAATAACTCCGTCATACGTTTACATTTATCAAAACTACAGCAGCTACGTTTTTAGAAATAAACTACTAACTGCAGTTGTGAAGAGCAGTATCAATTATTTTATATCCACGATGATAGAAGATATACTCGCCACTGCGCGCAAAAAAACTACATACAGCATTTGCAAAAACAATGTCACTGTTGTATCTTTTATATAATCTGCCTGTTTTGGTTTAAGGTTTAGTTGTGCTTTGTTCTTAGTTATTAATTTATATATATACGTATCAATCATGATTATGTTAGTATAATTTGGTTAAACTGTGCAGGACATTTTAAAATTTTAGAAATAAACTCATTAGTCGTTTTGTAATAAAATTGCATGCAAATAAAAAAAAACAAACAAAAAAAAAATAAACAAACATAAAAAAAAATTTGTGCTATGTTCATGTCAATTTATTTTTTTTTTCAGCTAAGAAGGTATCTTATTTATGTTTATTTTTTTCACATATACAATTTTTTTTGAATATTAACAGTTTTAGGCAAATATTTGTAGTTTTTTAACAAACATTTATAGGAAAATGCAGACAGCTACGTTACTGGAATAATAAGAGAGCAATGAGTGGGCAAAACCATTTTTGTGAAAACAAATCACTTCTACGATACGACGAATTAAAGTACCTATTTCGGCACAAAAACTGCGGCTACGTTATTGGAAGTAAACAATTGCATTTGCGTAAAGCAATATCAGTGCTGAAACCAAATGCATCGACGAATTAAGGAACATTACTGCCTTATACGTTAGAAACCTTCTATAATATACCACTTCAACGACAAAATAAATTAACGCATCGAAGATGAGTAACGTCGTCACAACTTCGTCATATATTTTACAATTATCAAAATAACAGCAGCTACGTTATTAGAAATAAACTACCAACTGCATTTGTAAAGAGCAGTATCAATTATTTTATATCCACGATGATAGAAGATAATAGTCGCCACTCCAGCGCAAAAAAACTACATGCAGCATTTGCAAAAACAATGTCACTGTTGTATCTTTTATATAATCTGCCTGTTTTGGTTTAATTTTTAGTTGTGCTTTGTTCTTGTTATTAATTTATTTATATACGTATAAATTATGATTATGGTAGTATAATTTGGTAAACCTTTGCAGGACCTTTTAAAATTTTAGAAATAAACTCATTAGTCGTCTTGTAATATAATTGCATGCAAATAAAAAAAAAAACAAAAAAATAAACAAACATAAAAAAAAAATTCGTGCTATGTTCATGTCAATTTAATTTTTTTCAGCTAAGAAGGTATCTTATTTATGTTTATTTTTTTCATTGATATCATATTTTTTGTATATTTCACAGATTTAGGCAAAAGTATTTGTAGTTTTTAACAAAACTTTATAGGACAATGCAGACAGCTACGTTACTGAAATAATAAGAGAGCAATGAGTGGACTAAACCATTTTTGTGAAAACAAATCACTTCTACGATAACGACGAATTAAAGTACCTATTTCGGCACAAAAACTGCGGCTACGTTATTGGAAGTAAACAAATGCATTTGCGAAAAGCAATATCAGTGCTGAAACCAAATGCATCGACGAATTAAGGAACATTACTGCCTTATACGTTAAAAACTATCTATAATATACCACTTCATCGACAAAATAAATTAACACATCGAAGATGAATAACTCCATCATACGTTTACATTTATCAAACTTACAGCAACTACGTTTTTAGAAATGAACTACTAACTGCAGTTGTGAAGAGCTGTATCAATTATTTTATATCCACGATGATAGAAGATATACTCGCCACTCCAGCGCAAAAAAACTACATACAGCATTTGCAAAAACAATATCACTGTTGTATCTTATATATAATCTGCCTGTTTTGGTTTAAGTTTTAGTTGTGCTTTGTTCTTAGTTATTAATTTATTTATATATGTATCAATCATGATTATGGTAGTATAATTTGGTAAAACTTTGCAGAAACTTTTAAAATTTTAGAAATAAACTCATAAGTCGTCTTGTAATATAATTGCATGCAAATAAAAAAAAAACAAAAAAAATAAACAAACAAAAAAAAAAATTTGTGCTATGTTCATGTCAATTTAATTTTTTTCAGCTAAGAAGGTATCTTATTTACGTTCATTTTTTTTATTTATATATGTATCAATCATGATTATGGTAGTATAATTTGGTAGTTTGATAGTATAATGAATTTGGTAGTATAATTTAATTTTTTTTTCAGCTAAGAAGGTATCTTATTTATGTTTATTTTTTCATTGATATCATATTTTTTGTATATTTCACAGTTTTGGCAAAAGTATTTGTAGTTTTTAACAAATTTTTTATAGGACAATGCAGACAGCTACGTTACTGAAATAATAAGACAGCAATGAGTGGGCAAAACCATTTTTGTGAAAACAAATCACTTCTACGATAACGACGAATTAAAGTACCTATTTCGGCACAAAAACTGCGGCTACGTTATTGGAAGTAAACAATTGCATTTGCGTAAAGCAATATCAGTGCTGAAACCAAATGCATCGACGAATTAAGGAACAATACTGCCTTATACGTTAAAAAACATCTATAATATACCACTTCATCGACAAAATAAATTAACACATCGAAGATGAATAACTCCGTCATACGTTTACATTTATCAAAACTACAGCAGCTACGTTTTTAGAAATAAACTACTAACTGCAGTTGTGAAGAGCAGTATCAATTATTTTATATCCACGATGATAGAAGATATACTCGCCACTGCGCGCAAAAAAACTACATACAGCATTTGCAAAAACAATGTCACTGTTGTATCTTTTATATAATCTGCCTGTTTTGGTTTAAGGTTTAGTAGTGCTTTGTTCTTAGTTATTAATTTATATATATACGTATCAATCATGATTATGTCAGTATAATTTGGTTAAACTGTGCAGGACATTTTAAAATTTTAGAAATAAACTCATTAGTCGTTTTGTAATACAATTGCATGCAAATAAAAAAAAACAAACAAAAAAAAAATAAACAAACATAAAAAAAAATTTGTGCTATGTTCATGTCAATTTATTTTTTTTTCAGCTAAGAAGGTATCTTATTTATGTTTATTTTTTTCACATATACAATTTTTTTTGAATATTAACAGTTTTAGGCAAATATTTGTTATCATTAGTCGTTTTGTAATACAATTGCATGCAAATAAAAATAAAAACAAAAAGAACCAAAAAAAAAAAAAATAATAAACAAACATAAAAAAAAAATTGTGCTATGTTCATGTCAATTTAATTTTTTTTTCAGCTAAGAAGGTATCTTATTTATGTTTATTTTTTTCACATATACAATTTTTTTTGAATATTAACAGTTTTAGGCAAATATTTGTTATCATTAGTCGTTTTGTAATACAATTGCATGCAAATAAAAAAAAACAAAAAAAACCAAAAAAAAAAAAATAAAATAAACAAACAAAAAAAAAATTGTGCTATGTTCATGTCAATTTAATTTTTTTTTCAGCTAAGAAGGTATCTTATTTATGTTTTTTTTTTTCACATATACAATTTTTTTTGAATATTAACAGTTTTAGGCAAATATTTGTTATCATTAGTCGTTTTGTAATACAATTGCATGCAAATAAAAAAAAACAAAAAAAAAACAAAAAAAAACAAAAAAAAAATAAACAAACATAAAAAAAAATTGTGCTATTTTCATGTCAATTTTATTTTTTTTCTGCTAAGAAGGTATCTTATTTATGTTTATTTTTTTCACGTATACAATTTTTTTTGAATATTAACAGTTTTAGGCAAATATTTGTAGTTTTTTAATAAACATTTATAGGAAAATGCAGACAGCTACGTTACTGGAATAATAAGAGAGCAATGAATGGGCAAAACCATTTTTGTGAAAACAAATCACTTCTACGATACGACGAATTAAAGTACCTATTTCGGCACAAAAACTGCGGCTACGTTATTGGAAGTAAACAATTGCATTTGCGTAAAGCAATATCAGTGCTGAAACCAAATGCATCGACGAATTAAGGAACATTACTGCCTTATACGTTAAAAAACATCTATAATATACCACTTCATCGACAAAATAAATTAACACATCGAAGATGAATAACTCCGTCATACGTTTACATTTATCAAAACTACAGCAGCTACGTTTTTAGAAATAAACTACTAACTGCAGTTGTGAAGAGCAGTATCAATTATTTTATATCCACGATGATAGTAGATATACTCGCCACTGCGCGCAAAAAAACTACATACAGCATTTGCAAAAACAATATCACTGTTGCATCTTATATATCTGCCTGTTTTGGTTTAAGGTTTAGTTGTGCTTTGTTCTTAGTTATTAATTTATATATATACGTATCAATCATGATTATGTTAGTATAATTTGGTTAAACTGTGCAGGACCTTTTAAAATTTTAGAAATAAACTCATTAGTCGTTTTGTAATACAATTGCATGCAAATAAAAAAAAACAAAAAAAAAACAAAAAAAAAATAAACAAACATAAAAAAAAAAATTGTGCTATGTTCATGTCAATTTAATTTTTTTTTCAGCTAAGAAGGTATCTTATTTATGTTTATTTTTTTCACATATACAATTTTTTTTGAATATTAACAGTTTTAGGCAAATATTTGTAGTTTTTTATCAAACATTTATAGGAAAATGCAGACAGCTACGTTACTGGAATAATAAAAGAGCAATGAATGGGCAAAACCATTTTTGTGAAAACAAATCACTTCTACGATACGACGAATTAAAGTACCTATTTCGGCACAAAAACTGCGGCTACGTTATTGGAAGTAAACAATTGCATTTGCGTAAAGCAATATCAGTGCTGAAACCAAATGCATCGACGAATTAAGGAACATTACTGCCTTATACGTTAGAAACCTTCTATAATATACCACTTCAACGACAAAATAAATTAACGCATCGAAGATGAGTAACGTCGTCACAACTTCGTCATATATTTTACATTTATCAAAATAACAGCAGCTACGTTATTAGAAATAAACTACCAACTGCATTTGTAAAGAGCAGTATCAATTATTTTATATCCACGATGATAGAAGATAATAGTCGCCACTCCAGCGCAAAAAAAACTACATGCAGCATTTGCAAAAACAATGTCACTGTTGTATCTTTTATATAATCTGCCTGTTTTGGTTTAATTTTTAGTTGTGCTTTGTTCTTGGTTATTAATTTATTTATATACGTATAAATTATGATTATGGTAGTATAATTTGGTAAACCTTTGCAGGACCTTTTAAAATTTTAGAAATAAACTCATTAGTCGTCTTGTAATATAATTGCATGCAAATAAAAAAAAAACAAAAAAATAAACAAACATAAAAAAAAATTCGTACTATGTTCATGTCAAATTAATTTTTTTTCAGCTAAGAAGGTATCTTATTTATGTTTATTTTTTTCATTGATATCATATTTTTTGTATATTTCACAGATTTAGGCAAAAGTATTTGTAGTTTTTAACAAAACTTTATAGGACAATGCAGACAGCTACGTTACTGAAATAATAAGAGAGCAATGAGTGGGCAAAACCATTTTTGTGAAAACAAATCACTTCTACGATAACGACGAATTAAAGTACCTATTTCGGCACAAAAACTGCGGCTACGTTATTGGAAGTAAAAAAATGCATTTGCGAAAAGCAATATCAGTGCTGAAACCAAATGCATCGACGAATTAAGGAACATTACTGCCTTATACGTTACAAAACATCTGTAATATACCACTTCATCGACAAAATAAATTAACGCATCGAAGATGAGTAACTTCGTCATATATTTTACATTTATCAAAATAACAGCATTTACGTTATTAGAAATAAACTACCAACTGCATTTGTGAAGAGCAGTATCAATTATTTTATATCCACGATGATAGAAGATATACACGTCACTCCAGCGCAAAAAAAAGCAGCATTTGCAAAAACAATATCACTGTTGTATCTTTTATCTAACTGCCGTTTTTGGTTTAACTTTTAGTTGTGCTTTGTTTTTAGTTATTAATTTATTTATATATGTATCAATCATGATTATGGTAGTATAATTTGGTAAAACTTTGCAGGACCTTTTAAAATTTTAAAAATAAACTCATTAGTCGTCTTTTAATATAATTGCATGCAAATAAACCAAAAAAAAAAACAAACATAAAAAAAAAATTTGTGCTCTGTTTATGTCAATTTAATTTTTTTTCAGCTAAGAAGGTATCTTATTTATGTTTTTTTTTCATTGATATCATATTTTATGTATATTTCACAGTTTTAGGCAAATATTTGTAGTTTTTAACAAAACTTTATAGGACAATGCAGTTAGCTACGTTACTGAAATATGTGAAAACAAATTACTTCTACGATAACGACGAATTAAAGTACCTATTTCGGCACAAAAACTGCGGCTACGTTATTGGAAGTAAACAAATGCATTTGCGAAAAGCAATATCAGTGCTGAAACCAAATGCATCGACGAATTAAGGAACATTACTGCCTTATACGTTAAAAAACATCTATAGTATACCACTTCATCGACAAAATAAAATAACGCATCGAAGATGAGTAACTTCGTCATATATTTTACATTTATCAAAATAATAGCAGCTACGTTTTTAGAAATAAACTACCAACTGCATTTGTGAAGAGCAGTATCAATTATTTTATATCCACGATGTTAGAAGATATACTCGCCACTCCAGCGCAAGAAAACTACATACAGCATTTGCAAAAACAATATCACTGTTGTATTTTTTATATAATCTGCCTGTTTCGGTTTAAGTTTTAGTTGTGCTTTGTTCTTAGTTATTAATTAATTTATATATATATATATAACGATTATGGTAATATAATTTGGTTAATTTTTCGATAATTTTGTAAAATGTCTTATCATACACCAATTTTTCTTTCGACTTCTAAATTAATAGTAAGCAAAAAAATTAATAAAATAAATAAAATATGTAATAACAAAATAACTTGTAAATATTTTGTACATATGTTGCTCGTAAGTTATCTCATATTTTAGCCAATGAAACGAATCATTTGCATCGGTTTCCGGTTTTTATCGTGACTGAAACCATCTACGTTACTGAAAAAAGAACTGAATTTACGAAAAGGAAGATCAATGCCGAACGAAATGCCTACATTGTTTGGAATTAAAAAAAAGAATCGATCCATTGAACAAAAATTACTTAGCAAATAAACCACTAGCGGCATTTGCAAAATACCAATACCACTGCTGAGGGAGGAGACATTTGGAGATGAGCGGGATCACCTTCTCTTACAGTGAATCAATACTGTCCCGATCTCTATAGGTAAGGTAGACACACTAATATCCTCAGCTGGTGATGAAAGGGATGAATGAAAGTGAGAGAGTGAGTGTTGGTCAGTGACAGCGAGAGGGGAATTAGGCTACGGTTCCCTTCCACGCCCCGCTGACAGTATGTAATTTTTTTTAACCCAACATTTCCCTTGTAGTATTATATAAACAGTTCCGAGGGAGGTGTAGGGTTGTTTGCTGATTTCGGATCAAGTAGCCAGGCGGCGGGTTTTTGGTTGGTAAGGCGGTTGCGGCCTCTTTGGGACTAGACGAGGACGCTGCAATTGAGTCCAACACTACTTCCTCCATTGTGAGGGAGTGAACATGAGTTTTTCCCGCCGCCTCGGATAAAAAATAAAAAAAAAAAAAATACTGAAACAAAATGCATTGGTGAGAAGGTTTTGGTTGGGTTAGAGTCCCACACTACCGAACTGTGTACGAGCTGTCAGAGCGGTGCCATGATGGTTTCCTCTTATTCCAACGTAATAAAAAAATTGTGTATATATTTTGTACACGTTAATTTTTTTCTCTAACCAACAAAGTAATTTTGTTTACTTCTATGCCTCTTATAGTTTAAGTTTTTAAACCTCTACCGCAGTACTTGAAACTTCCAACTCTCAATCTTCAAACAGCAAATTTCAAAGCAAACTGAAACTTTTGAAACTCACATTTTTAATTTTCAGACCTATACATTATAAATCTCAAACGTTAAAATTTTAACTTTCGCAACGTATATATAAAACTTATAAACGTCAAACTTAAACATGAAAAGTAAAATATCTTCAAATCAGACTTCAAAATTTTAAACTTAAAAAACAATCCAAAAAAATTAGAACCCAAATTGTTCAACTTAATTTTAAATTTTAAACCTCAACCGTCAACCATCGAAGCTAAAACAAAAAAATTCTAATCTACCTAACCCCTTTGGTGGCGGAAATTCACCCTATGACAAAGTGCGGGCGCGCAGCGCTCGTACTTTTATGGTTCTGATCCGCTTATTTATTCTGAACCACCTACCCCTGTGAGGTCGAGAAACGTAAGCGGCGCAAAGCGCCGCTGGAGTGGCGACCTCAGAGGGGTGTATAATAGCTATAAAAATTAAAAACTTCTGACCGGACTTTACCCTATCCACTTACAAATTCTGATCCACCTAACCCCCTTGGCGGCCGAACTTCATCCTATGACAAAGTGCGGGCGCGCAGCGCCCGTACTTTTATGGTTCTGATCCGCTTATGTATTCTGATCCACCTACCCCTGTGATGCGAGACACGGAAGCGGCGCGTAGCGCCGCTGGAGTGGCGAGTAGTTTTAATATAACTACAGTTTCGCTTCCCCGAAGCAATGGTCATTCTATCAAGATTAAATAGTAAACTACTTACTGTTCAGTTATTTAAAAATTTAAAATCAGGCGTGAAACACTCACACGAATTTATCGTGCCAATGTAAATAATAAACTATAATAATTTACGTTTTATCTTAATCATGAGTGAATGAGACGCTAAATAAAAGATTTGGTGTGAAACACTCACACAACTTTCTCTTGCCAATGTAAATAATGACCAATATAACCTAATATTAGTAATAACACATTAGAAATAAACAAAAAACTAATTTTAAAAAACATAACCTAATTTTAATCATGAGTGAAAGACGCAAAATGAAAATCAACCTCAGTTTGGCTTAAAAATACGATTTTGATGATTTGTTCATGTCGGGTCCGGTAGTAGTATGTAACTTAAGTTTGAAGTTCGTACGTTGTTCCGTTTTTGAGATATTCTGTTGACATACACAGACTAATCGCTAAAAACATGTTTTTTTTTTGGATTCAAGAGGTCTGAAAACGTGTAGATGCGGTGAAAACTCGATTTTGAAAAATCGACATTAAAACAATACTTTCCTTCCTATAAATAGCTTCCTACAAATAGGCAAGAGAAAGTAATAAAGAAGTTAAAATAAAATCTCTTTAAAAGAAAAGAAAACATAATTTTGTTTAACAACCACTCTTACACTCTTTCACACTAAACTAGGCTCTGTAGAGAAAAATGCTCTGAATAAAAGTTGTAGATCTTTTAATTTTTTATAATTTTGAATATACACTTATGTTGTAAAATGCATACTAAGGCCGAAATCTTAAAAAAATTGATTTTACTTCTATCGAGTTTGTTGTAACAAAATAAGAGACTTTTGTTTTCCATAGCACATACTCAGCTGGTTTGTTGGATTGGGCGTAGACGTACTGTGCACAACAGTAAGAAAATTTACAGCAGTTACGATCTGGTCTTCTGGTTCAGATAGTGGAGTGAGTTTAGAGAGGGCAGGCTGTTTCTGTTTCCCCAAAAGAATATGGTGCTGACATAAGGGCATATATTTTTACCCGCTAACGTTCTCTATTCTACTTTATTCTGTTTCCTCCTTAAATTTATACTCTCTGTTCGTTCGATTCTCCTTTCAATTTCTCCTTAACTAAAACCTACTTTTATTTCTCTTTATCTTTAACTATATTTCTGCCAATTTTACTCTTCTCCCTCAAACTGTCTCTTGGACACATTCTCTTTTTCCACCCCCGTGCTCCTTAATTTCTCTTCCGTCTTTTCCACGCTCCCGACTCTTTTTGACTCTTTATCCTTTAAGGTTATCTCCTCTCTAGCACCCTCTCAATTTGCCTTCTCATCTCCCACCCCCTCATTCTTTTTCTCACTCACTCCCTCTCTATCTATCCCTCTCCTACCTCTCTGTCCTCCTCCTTGTCATACTAATTACAAATCTTTCAATTTCTCCTTAACTATAACCTACTTTTATTTCTCTTTATCTTTATTTCTACCAGTTTTACTCTTCTCCCTCAAACTGTCTCTTGAACACATTCTCTTTTTCCACCCCCGTGCTCCTTAGAGGGGAGACTGTATTTTTTTCCTAATAATTTGTGTACGTTGCAATCTATTCAATTGAGAACAATAAGCAACCCCATGGCCCAATGAGATGAGGATGATGTGTACGACGTGTAAATGAGGTGTAGCTTGTACAGACCCAGGCCGACCATTCCTGAGAGAGTATGGTTAATTAAACCCCAACCATCAAAGTACACTGGTAACCACTGTCTAGCATTCAAATCCGTATAAAAGTACCATAAACCTTTACTAGGATTTGAACCAGGAACCTTCGTCTCCGAAAATCAGCTGTTAAACAGCTGATTTTGGTGACGGCTTTACCTCTAGACCAACCCGGTGGGTTAAGTATTTTATATCCCGCCAATTTTAAATTTGCTATTTTTAGGTACATTTTCATAGGGTTAGTAAAAGATAGGGAAATGAAAATTTACAAACTATAGGTGTCGGGTTTCTTCTCAAGCTACTGACATTTTTTCAATTTAATCTTTGGACCATACCGGTTTTTTTTTTAAATTACGAACAACATAAAATTTTTACAAATTGTTTTCCACGTGTTTTGCGTATTACTAATTTTTTGGAGCACCTGAGGAAGTCATAAAAATGTCGGTATATGTGGCTATACAAGATAATTAACTGGTAAAAATTTCAGCCTAGTAGATTTATTGGTTTCTGACAAAAATGTACCTCTCCCTCAAACTGTCTCCCGGACACATTCTCTTTTTCCACCCCCGTGCTCCTTAATTTCTCTTCCGGTTTTTCCACCCTCCCACTCCCTCTTTTTGACTCCCCATCCTTTCAGCTTATCTCCTCTCTAGCACCCTCTCATTTCCCTCCCCCTCTTTCTTTTTCTCACTCATCCCCTCTCACTAGATAGTACAGTTCGTTAAGTATAGTTCAGTGAGTGTTTGCGGTTTAGTTCTCATAATTTTCAATTTAAATTTTTACTGGGACATATTAAATACTTATTTTAAAATGAGAAAATTATTTGTATGTTTGCAGATTGAATTAAGGTAGTAGGCATTTGCGTACATTGAAATTTGTAGACCTTGTTGAAAGAATAGTTAATGGGGATATACTTTATGCGGAACTGTGTGTACACGTAGAGCAAGAATTGTGCCAGTTCGAATTGTCCACAGTAAGTTATACTGTGAATTACGTTTCTCTCAGTAACTCTCACAGTGTGCCACTTGTCTCTCTCTCTCTCTCTCTCTCTCTCTCTTTCCTCCTGTTGAATTGTCCACAGTAAGTTATACTGTGAATTACGTTTCTCTCAGTAACTCTCACAGTGTGCCACCTCTCTCTCTCTCTCTCTCTCTCTCTCTCTCTCTTCCTCTCTCTCTCTCTCTCTCTCTTTCCTCCTGTTGAATTGTCCACAGTAAGTTATACTGTGGACAATTCGAACTCCCGAACTGTAGGAATCTGAGTAGTCCGGCCTGTTCGGGACCGAGAGGGTGCCGGATTACTGAAAATGCCGGATTACTGAATGTGTTGGAATTTTGGAAATATAAATTATAAATTTAAACAAAAAATGAATATACATTGATTTTTATGTGATTTTAAATTAAATAAACTAATTAAAAAAGGTTTGCTGAATACTTGTGTAGTCATTGTACTAAACATAATTATCGGCTATTGACATCGCCTAGTGCGGTGCGGGGGTGCTCGCGTTCTGAGAATAATTACGTTTCGTTGTCAATTCAGCATGAAGTATGGAGTATGACCCAGTTCTGGGTTTTCGATAAAAGGTCAAAAATGATTCAATTTAACAATAATTAAGCTCTGCGGGTCAGGAAAGCCATGGTGATTTCGGACGCTGAGAGACTGAGAAGATCCGAAACATTGAAGAATTATTGGCGAAGAAGAGGAGGAGTACGGGAACGACAACTGCGGGGGCGTTTTGGTGGAACATCTGAAAGAGCTAGACGTTGAAAGATTGAACTTAAGTGGTCCTTTGTGGCCGTAAAAAAAAAAAAAAAAAAAAATTAGCCTAAGCTCTGCTTATTCATTTCTTTAATCAAATCCTAAACATACGCGTACATGTTGTATTAAATCCGCCGTAATTAGGTCAGAGTTGATTTTCCTAATTTAATTTAAATCTTTTACCAAAATCTGTCCTGGGTGAGGTTTCATACTTTTAGGTTTAATATTTTAAGGGCCGGATTACTGGAGGTGCCGGACTACTGCACGGCCGGACTACCGAGATTCTATTGTATTAGGTTTTGAACCAGGAACCTTCGTTTCCGAAAATCAACTGTTAAATAACTGACTAGCGGCGACGACTTTACCTCTAAAAATTAAACAAATTGTGGGTTACCTAAAAATTAAACAAATTTATTTCTACAATGTACTGGAAACGAACAATTGCACCGTAACTAAAAGTGTTTTAGGTACTGTGAACAACTGAACAACTGTCTCATTTAGGTTTTAATAAAGCTAAATGATAAACAGTAAGAAGAAAAAGACGTAGGTACGTAATGAATTCCCACACCTAGTGTCAGAATAAGGGAACTCTTCATGTTCAACAAGAACACGCATCCTCACGGAAAGATATTATCCATTATTATTATTATTATTATTATTATTATTATTGTATTAACCGTGATGTTTTTGTTTGTACGTTAGTTATTAGTAATACTAACTTACATTATAATAATAATTCTTGTTATAAAACTCTCACAGTGTGCCACTTGACTCTCTCTCTCTCTCTCTCTCTCTCTCTCTCTCTCTCTCTCTCTCTCTCTCTTTCTTTCTCTCTAACTCTATCTCTTTCTCTGTATTTCTTTCCTCTAGCTCTCTGTCTTTCTCTCTAACTCTCTCCCTCTCTCTTTTTCTCTAACTCTCTCTCTTTCTCTCTATCTCTTCCTCTCTCTCTAACCCTCTCTCTTTCTCTAACTATCTCTCTTTCTCTCTGTCTCTTCCTCTCTCTCTAACTCTCTTTCACTCTCCCGCCCCTTACGTCACGTTTATTTGTCATATCCCATATCCCACTTCGTACTATATATATAAAAATTGAAATTTGAAAACCCCCTTCGTATGATTCAGTGTACTACCCTTAATGTTTTAAGTGAAACTATGAGTCACGTTTTGTTAAATCGAATAATTTTTCCCACGGTTATCATTTCTTTCTCCTCCCCTTTCATATTGTGTTCTTCAGTTTAATCTACAAATACTACCCGAAGGGCTCATCATGAAACCTTATTGTAATGATTTAATGAACTATCTTTACTTAGAATTTTTACTTTCTCTAGCCTATATGAATATACCTATATGAAGGAAAGTATTGTTTTCATGTCAATTTTTCGAAATCGAGTTTTCACCGGATCTATGTTCGCGAGTTTTCACCGGATCTATCATGTTCGCTGAAATTCTCGATGAGGCTGTTTTCACGTAAAAAAAGTGTTTTTTTAAGATTACAGCTTTAATATGCAATTTAGCGAAAAAAAACTATATAATAAAAGTTGTAGAGAATTTAAAATTCTACAACTTTTATTTCTAACATTTTTTTGTATAACGCTTAGTTTAGCAGTGATTAGCGATTTTTTGCTTTTTTCTCACGAAAACGTGTGAAGAATCGATTTTTTAATGATTTCGGCCTTAGAATGCATATTACGACAAAAGTAATGTAATATGAGACACCTACACAGACACACAACGGACAGTACACACATTAACAATCCTCAAACGTAAACATCAACATAACTTTACAGCATCAACATCAACATCAACCAGATGACCTCACTTACAGATGTGAGAATAAAAAAAAAAAGAAAAAAGAAAATTTTATTAAGCTAATAAAATTTGGATTGTTGGATCATTCGTTTTTAAAACTTTTAAAGAAAAAGGTCACTGTTTACAATTTTTATAAAAATAACAAAAAACAATTTGAAGTTTGATTTAAAAGTTTATACTGAATTTAAATAATAAATTTTAGAAGATTTTAAGAAGATTCAACGATTTTAAGAAGTTTTAAAGAGTTTTAAGATTTTTAATTGTTTTTTAAATATTTTAAATATCTAATAGCGATTTTAATCAAAGAAGTTGAATTTTCGATAACATAAAACCTTTTTGGATTTTTCTTTATTACGAACCTATGGGTTAACAGTAAATACAATTAATTTTATAAGAAATTAAAAGATGTAAAACTTTTATTAAAAGCATTTTTCTCTACAGAGCCTAGTTTAGCGTGAAAGAGTGATTTTCCGTATTTTTAAGCCAAACTGAGTTCGATTTTCATTTTGCGTCTTTCACTCATGATTAAAATAAGTTTATGTTTATTGAGGTTAGTTTTTTGTTTATTTCTAATGTTTTATTACTAATGTTAGGTTTATTGTTAATTATTTGCATTGGCAAGAGAAAGTCGTGTGAGTGTTTCACACCAGATTTTTTTTTTTTTGACAATCTCAAATCATTTCTAATATTTTATGTACAGTGGTAGTTCCTTGACTTGTCTTCAAGTAAAGTCCAGCCTCTCTTAGTTTGCTCCTAATGTAAACAAATAATGACGTCACTGAGCATGCTAATTATGTAAAAATGTGTACACGCTGATTGAAATGTGGGGTCCCGGGTTCGATTCCCGGTCAGGTCTGGAATTTTTTTCATCTGTAAATCACCACATATCATTACCTACGCACAAGCTCAAGGCTTATGTACGCATCATTACTCCATGTTGTTGTTTAGGTGAACAGCCGAAAGGCTGGTTTGAACCTCTAGACGTTTTACTAAGTAAAACGAGGAGTGAGGTGGTTTACCATTGCCAAAACTCACTGAGTTGAAAGAGTATGCTTATCAGCATGCCAGGCCCTCCGAAAAGCACTCACTTTCCACCCTGCAAATGACACCTTCACTTCATTCACCACAGGGTCTGGCTGCATAGTGAAATTCATTACTTTCAGAGGAGATAACTCTGATTAGTGTCACAGTACACCTCTACCTCTTCTGTTCATAAATACTTCAGTCATATAAGTGGCTGACCATGTGATAAGAAACAGAACTATTTTTTTTTAGCCCTGGACCAAACAGATAGAGTGCAATTAAAATAACACTCCACCTGCCCGTTTTGGGCATCATTACTCAATATAAAAAAAAAAATTAATTTACAGTCACCTGCCCGTTATGGGCATAATATCACTGTATATCTTTCTTTGTAGTAAAAAGACAACGTCGTAAAAAGTAAAAAAAAGCTGGTTGCTTTTTAATGAAATGATATTTCTATTTTCCATAAAATTAGATTATTCTAATCACCCGACTTTATTTCCTGCCAGGAGCAAAATAATTTTTTCCCAGCTTTACTCTATTTTACGTAGCAACAGATTAGAAAAGGAAAACAAAAGAAAAACGTTTAAAAAGTTAGACCAGAAAGAAACTAATTTAAATTAAAATTAAAAATGTCGCGGCAATTATTTTAAAATAATTGAGCATTCTAATTAAAAGAAAAAAAGTTACAGTTTAAAAAAACGAGCAAAATAAATGTCTACAATTCTATGGAATGGAGAGAGAGTTTAAAAAACTTGCAAGGAAAGAATGCATGAATAGAGGTTAAAAGTTATACTGCATTGCTAACGAGATAAAAACAAAGAGTATAAAATTAATTTCGTACAAAGAGATTAAATATATTTGTTTCATTAACCCGCTTTTTTACTTTCTCTTGCCTATATGAATATATAGGAAAGAAAGTATTGTTTTCGTGTTTATTTTATGAAATAGAGTTTTCACCGAATCAACACGTTTTCAGACCCCCTGAACCCAAAAAACATGTTTTTAGCGATTGGTCTCTCTCTCTCTCTCTGTGTGTGTGTGTGTGTGTGTGTGTGTGTGTGTGTGTGTGTGTGTGTGTGTGTGTGTGTGTTTGTGTGTGTGTGTAAAATATCTCAAGAACGAAACATCGTACGGACTTGAAACTTGAAACTTTAGTTACATACCACTACCGGACCCGACGTGAACATTTTCATCAAAATCGGTCAACCGGAAGTAGTAGTTTATTCGTATAATTTTTCACTTTTTTGCCATTTTCTCAAAAACTGGTCCTACGATTTTTTTTAAAATCGCCTCATTTACTTAATTTCTTATGCTCTACAAGGTAAGATAATCGCCATGTTTGCTGAAATTCTTGGTGAGGCTGTTTTCACGTAAAAACATTTTATTTTTTAAGATTGCGGCTTTATTGTGCATTTTACCGTAAAAATGTATATAATTAAAGGTTTAGAAAATATAAAATTCTACAACTTTTATTTCAAACATTTTTTGTATAACGCTTAGTTTAGGGGTAATTAGCGATTTTCTGTTTTTTCTCACGAAAACATGTGAAAAATCGACTTTTTTAAGATTTCGGCCTTAGTATTCATTTTATAACAAAAGTGTTTATAATCAAATTTATAGAAAATTAAAAGATCTACAACTTTTATTTATAGTACTTTTCTCTACAGAGAGTAGTTTAGTGTGAAAGAGTGATTTTCCGTATTTGTTAGTCACACTGAGGTCGATTTTCATTTTGCGTCTTTCACACACGATTAAAATTAGATTATGTTATTAAAGTTAGTATTTTGTTTATTTCTAATGATTTATTAATAATGTTAGTTTTATTGTTAATTATTTGCATTGGCAAGAGAAAGTTGTGTGAGTGTTTCCCACCAAATTTTTTGATCACGTAAAAGTAAAAATCTGTTGTAAAATACTCACACGACTTTCTATTCCCAATGTAGACAATTGACAATACATAGTAATGTATAGAAATGTAAAAGTAGGCAACGAAAACATACAGGAATTTTGGGAATTCTGCTATCTAGGGAGTAAAATAACAAAGGATGGTAGAAGCACAAGTGATATCAAAAGCAGAATTGCTCAAGCTAGAAAAGTCTTTGAAATGAAAAACAACTTACTGACTAAAAATATTGATTTACAGATTAGAAAAAATTTCTTAAAACATTATGTTTGGAGTAGCATTATACGGGAGTGAACCGTGGGTGATAGGGGCTGTAGAAAAGAAGAGGATAGAAGCTTTTGAAATGTGGTGTTATAGGAAAATGTTAAAGATTAGGTAGGTGGACAAAATAAGTAATTTAGAGGTTCTTAGGCGAGTGGATGAAAAAAGAAGTATATGAAAGCATCTTACCAAAAGAAGAAATAGGCTAGTGGGGCATATCTTAAGATATCCCGGTATTGGGCTATCAATAATAGAGGGTAATATTGAGGGAGTAAATTGTAGAGGGAGCCAAAGATTAGAATATATAAAGCAAATTATAGTATTCAGATGAACTGCAGTCCCCTGGCGGTGGGAGTGAGAGAATGCATAACGCTCTCACTCGCACAACCCATACGCGCCGTTCCAATAACATTGTCATATAATTTTACTCATTGTTGTGAATAAGCGTTTAAGCATGCAGTAAACTAACAAGCAAGATAACGACTGTAGAATGTTTTCAGATTTGGATTATTACGGTAAAGATCTTGAGTGCATGTGTAGTTATGCCACATATCTCCCTCTCACTCGCTCGGCTATCGGACATAAGTTCATCTGATACCTATACAAAAGATGCAGGGTGTTACAGGTATGTAGATATGAAACAACTTGCGCAAGATAGAACAGCTTGGAGAACTGCATCAAACCAGTCCAGACTGATGACAAAAAAATCTGGTGTGAAACACTCACACAACTTTCTCTTGCCAATGAAAATAATTAACAATAAAACTAACATTAGTATTAAAACATTAGAAATGAACAAAAACTAACCTCAAAAACATAACCTTATTTTAATCATGAGTGAATGACGCAAAATGACAATCGAACTCAGTTTGGCTTAAAAATACGGAAAATCACGCTTTCACGCTAAACTAGGCTCTGTAGAGAAAAATGCTCTAAACAAAAGTTGTAGATCTTTTAATTTTCTATAAATTTAATTATATACACTTTTGTCGTAAAATGCATACTAAGACCGAAATGTTAAAAAAATCGATTTTTCTCACGTTTTCGTGAGAAAAAAAACAGAAAATCGCAAATTACCGCTAAACTAAGCGTTATACAAAAAAATGTTTGAAACAGAAGTTGTAGGTTTTAAAATTCTCTACAACTTTTATTATATAAGTTTTTGCGCTAAAATTTATATTAAAGCCGTAATCTTAAAAAAACAACGTTTTTACGTGAAAACAGCCTCAACGAGAATTTCAGCAAACATGGCGTCTACCCTATCTTGTAGAGAATAAAAAATTGAGTAAAATAGGCGATTTTAAAAAAAATCGTAGGACCAGTTTTTGAGAAAATCGCAAAAAACTGAAAAATTATACGAAAAAACTACTACTTCCGGTTGACCGATTTTGATGAAAATGTTCGTGTCTCGTCCGGTAGTGGTATGTAACTTAAGTTTCAAGTTTCAAGTTCGTACAATGTTCCGTTCTTGAGATATTCTGTTCACACACAGACACACACACACACACACACACACACACACACACACACACACACAGACACACACACAGACCAATCGCTAAAAACATGTTTTTTGGGTTCAGGGGTCTGAAAACGTATAGATCCGGTGAAAACTCGATTTCG
>JAQMRL010000029.1:2008349-2325103 GCA_035578175.1 Catonia carolina | reverse complement strand
CTCTTTCACTCTCTCTCTCTTTCAGTCTCTCTCTCTATATCTCTCTTTCAGTCTCTCTCTCTATATCTCTCAGTCTCTCTCTCTCTCTACATCTCTCTTTCAGTCTCTCTCTCTCTATCTATCTATCTATCTCTCTCTTTCAGTCTGTCTCTCTTTCTTTCTTTCTCTCTCTATCACTCTCTCTTTCAATCTGTCTCTCTCTCCCTCTCTTTCTCCTTCTGTCTCTCTCAACACTTAACTTCCTTATCTCAAACAATAGCTCTATCCATTTGATGCTCATGTTTTGTAATAGAGGTACGAGGTCTGTTGAAAAAGTTCCCCAACTCTTTTTATAAAAAAAATCTGGTGTGAAACACTCACACCAATAATGCATCTTTCTCTTGCCAATGTAAATAATCAACACTATCACATAACATTAGTAATAAAATATTAGAAATAAACAAAAAACTAACCTCAATAAACATAAACTAATTTTAATCATATATGAAAGACGCAAAATGAAAATCAACTTCAGTTTGGCTTAAAAATACGGAAAATCACTCTTTCACTCTAAACTAGGCTCTGTAGAGAAAAATGCTTTAAATAAAAGTTGTACATCTTTTAATTTTCTATAAATTTCATTATAAACACTTTTGTCACAAAAAATTTCAGCGAACATAGCGCCTACCCTATATAGTAGAGCATAAACAATTTAGTAAAAGAGGCGATTTTTAAAAAAATTGTAGGACAAGTTTTTGAGAAAATCGCAAAAGGGTGAAAAATTACACGAATAAATTGCTATTTTCGGTTGACCGAAAATCGGGGGGGGCTCGAAATGAAAAGTTTGAGAACCACTGTCCACTGTTCTAAAGAACAGAAAGTAGCTTTCACCCTGCTGTCCTTATTTATAGACTTTTACACCAACCGAATATCGAATTTCAGCTTTGAATTGAAAGGCCATCCACACCGCCGGATGGCCAGATAGTTAGTGAGGAGGTATTCTGTAATTGGCTACTCTGTAATGTTAGCCGGTTGGAGTGGACCCTCAACTGAATACTGCGGTGAAGGAGGAGCAGGTGCAGGAGAGGGGGGGGAGCTAGTATAATTAAGGAAAGCATGAAAGAAGAGAGAGAAACGGTCGCCACTCAACTCACCTAATCAATTAACCAATTAACCGACTTGACGCGGAAATAATCGACCATCATCGCCAACTGACCCTAACCCTAATAACTAACACATTACGGGTACCTCTCTCACTCACTCACTCTCTCTCTCTCTCTCTCTCAGCCACTCTCTCTCCCTCTTTCAGTCTCTCTCTGCCGTTGTCTCTCTCTCTCCCTCTCTGCCCCTGCCTCACGCTCTCCCTCTCTGTCTGTCTTTGTTTCTCTCTCTGTCCCTGTTACTCTCTCTCTCTCTCTCCTTCTTTCGCTCGCACTTCAACAAACAACCTTACATGTTCAAACCAAAATCACCACTCCACAAATAACAATTTAAATGACAGCACACACAAAACAAACCTACACGTTTCTTTTTTCGTTTTTACTTTTTATACAAAGTAAACAAATTTTGGTAGACGGGGGCCCACTCTGATTTCAGTTGGAAATCCACTCCAACTCATTAAACACTGACAAAAAAAAATTTGGTGTGAAACACTCACACAACTTTCTCTTGCCAATGCAAATAATTAACAATATAACCTAACATTAATAATAATTGAAAAACTAATCTCAATAAACATAACATAATTTTAATCATCCTCAATCAACCTTAAAAATAATAAATCAATATCAAAACTCAACCTGAAAAATGTAAAAGTACCGAAATTTGTTAAAGTAGCTGGCCGTGAGGTTTCAGGTGGTAGCGTCGTCGGGGTACCGCTTGGATCAATATACGTATTACCAGCACTTATATTAAACTTACAAGTTTAATTTAATTTTCATTTCATTATTTTTAAACTTTATATTTTACTAGCAGACTTTTGTTTACCCCCTCCACCGTGCCTTATTATAGCCAAGTACATTCTCAATTAAGTCATCTTTCCAAAAAAAAAAAAAAAAAATTAAATGAAAATAGGTTGATACGTTTGGGAGTTCCGGTGCCACGTTAAACTTTCAACAACGCTCTGTTTTCGTGGGGCGTTAATAAAAAAAAACCGTAAATATGAAATCTGTAGATGTCACGAATGACGGAGAAAAGAAGTGAATATGTGTTGTAAGAGAGGGAGCATGTAGTGCGATTTAGCTAGAGAGAGAAAGCGGTAAGAGAGTCACACACACACACACACACACACGCGCGGCATTCTCTTCAAATAGATAAACTGGTGGTTGATGGCCTGCTTTAATAATAATTAATTATTATTAAAAGAAACGCGTGCCGCTGTAGAGGCTAATCGAATGAAACAGAGTGAGAGAGTGCGCTCATGGTAAATGGTCGAGTTACTCGAACAAAAGCCACCCCACCCCACCACACTCTTATTTTAATTTATCAGTTCCTTTTAAACACACACACACGTTCCCTCTTACAACATTAATTGTCTACTTCTTCATTAAATAATACATTGGTTACAACCGCAGGCGGTCGGCGGGGTGTCTAATTATTTGCACTCCAGTGCTGGTAATTAATTGTCTCTCTTATCGCACGGTCACCCAATTAAAAAAGGTACAAGTGTCTTGGTACCTACCTGGACACAGTACCAGGCCTACACAGTTACCTCCTCTTATTTCATTCATTCATTATACAGCTACTATTAATTATCTAATCTAATAACGAGATGAACCCGGCGCTGCGCCACCGCTGCTGCTGCTGCTGCTGCTGCCACCATAGTACGCCTACAAACGTACAGACATTTCTATAAAGACATCCAACTGTGTAGTAGGCCTATATAAACGAGTACTCGTATATATTACTTTCTCTTGCCTATATCAATATAGGAAGGAAAGTATTGTTTTCATGTCGATTTTAAGAAATCCAGTTTTCACCGGATCTATACGTTTTCAGACCCCCTGAACCCACACAAACATGTTCTTAGCGATTGGTCTGTGTGTGTGTGAACAGAATATCTCAAGAACGGAACATCGTACGAACTTGAAACTTAAGTTACATACCACTAACGGACCCGACACGAACATTTTCATCAAAATCGGTCAACCGGAAATAGTAGTTTATTCGTGTAATTTTTCACTTTTTTGCGATTTTTTAAAAATCGCCTGGTTTACTCAATTTTTTATTCTCTACAAGATAGGGTAGGCGCCATGTTTGCTGAAATTCTTGGTGAGGCTGTTTTCGCGTAAAAACATTTTCTTTTTAAGATTGCGGCTTTAATATGCATTTTAACGCAACACGTTATATAATAAAAGTTGTAGAGAATTTAAAATTCTACAACTTTTATTTTGAACATTTTTTTGTATAACGCTTAGTTTAGCGGTAATTAGCGATTTTCTGTTCTTTTCTCACGAAAAACGTGAGAAAAATCGAGTTTAAGATTTCGGCCTTAGAATGCATTTTACGACAAAAGTGTTTGAAATAAAATTTATAGGAAATTAAGAGATGTACAACTTTTATTTTAAGCATTGTTTTGTACAGTGCCTAGTTTAGCGTGAATGAGCGATTTTCCGTATTTTTAAGCCAAACTGAGGTCGATTTTAATTTTGCGTATTTCACTAATGTTTTTTGAGGTTAGTTTTTTGTTTATTTCTAATATTTCATTATTAATGTTAGGTTTATTGTTAATTATTTGCATTGGCAAGAGAAAGTTGTGTGAGTGTTTCACACCAGATTTTTTTTGTTTTAAATTCCAAATTTGTGTACGTTGTAATCTGTTCAAAATTTAGTTCAATGAACAACCCAATGAGATGAGAATGATGTGTATGACGTGTAAATAGTCTCATTTACACGTCATACTGTGTAGTCTTGCACAGACTCAGGTTGACCATTCCTGAGTGAGTATAGTTAGTTAATTTAACCCAACCATCAAAGTACACCGGCAGCCATATAGCATTCAAATCCGTATAAAAGTAACTCAACCGGGTTGGTCTAGAGGTAAAGTCGTCGCCACGAGTCAGCTGTTTGACAGCTGATTTTCAGAGACGAAGGTTCCTGGTTCAAATCCTAGTAGTCTAAAGGTAGTTACTTTTATACAGATTTGAATACTAGACAGTGGTTGTGGGTGTACTTTGATGGTTGGGGTTCAATTAACCATACTCGCTCAGGAATGGTCGGCCTGGGTCTGTACAAGACTACACCTCATTAACACGTCATACATATCATCCTTATCTCATTGCTTATTGTTCTCAATTGAATAGATTGCAACGTACACAAATTAGGAATTTAAAAAAAAGTAACTCCTTTACTAGGATTTCAACCAAGAACCATCGTCTCCGAAAATCAGCTGTTAACAGCTGTTTTTGGCGACGACTTTACCTCTAGACCAACCCGGTGGGTTTGTGTAGTATTTATGTAGTTATTTTTTTACTTCTTCTTTACAACACTTAATAGCATTTAAAATAACATTCCGTTCCGCAGGGGAATTGTTTTAGCCTGCTTTCCAACGGTCGACATGATAAACTTCTAATACACGGATGGATTACTAATTTATAACAACAATACACAATAACGAATACAATGAAAAGAAACGGAATGAGTTTTAACGAATTAAAATACTTTTATTTCTTCTATAAATGTAGCGTAAAATGTAAAAACAGAACGGTCAAAACAAAACAATATTTCCTGTACCACTCGTCGCAATTTAATAAAATAAAGACTGTGTATTCCAATCAACTACTAGTGTCAGTATGTTTTTACTTTCTCTTGCCAGCTATATGAATATATAGGAAGGAAAGTATTGTTTTCATGTCCATTTTAAGAAATCGAGTTTTCACCGGATCTATATGTTTTCAGACCCCCTGAACCCACACAAACATGTTTTTAGCGATTGGTCTGTGTGTGTATACAGAATATCTCAAGAACGGAACATTGTACGAACTTGAAACTTAAAACTTAAGTTACATACCACTACCGAGACCCAACACAAACATTTTCATCAAAATCGGTCAACCGGAAATAGTAGTTTATTCGTATAATTTTTCACTTTTTTGCGATTTTCTCAAAAACTGGTCCTACGATTTTTTTGTAAAATCGTCTCATTTACTAAATTTTTTATGCTCTACAAGTTAGGGTAGGCGCCATGTTTGCTTAAATTCTTGGTAAGGCTGTTTTCACATAAACAAATTGTTTGTTTAAGTTTACGGCTTTAATATGCATTTTAGCGCAAAAATTTATACAATAAAAGTTGTAGAGAATTTAAAAACCTACAACTTTTATTTCCAAAATCTTTTTTGTATAACGCTTAGTTTAGCAGTAATTAGCAATTTTCAGTTTTTTTCTCACGAAGACGTGTGAAAAATCGATTTTTTAAATATTTCGGCCTTATAATTCATTTTACGACAAAAGTGTATAAATAATTAATTTTATAGGAAATAAAAAGACCTACAACTTTTAGTTGAAGCATTTTTCTCTACAAAGCCTAGTTTAGTGTGAAAGAGTGATTTTCCGTTTTTTTAAGCCAAACTGAGAACGATTTTCATTTTGCGTCTTTCACTCATGATTAAAATAAGGTTATGTTTTATGAGGTTAGTTTTTTTGTTTATTACTAATGTTAGGTTATATTGTTAATTATTTGCATTGGCAAGAGAAAGTTGTGTGAGTGTTTCACACCAGATTTTTAAAATTGTAATATTGAAACTGGGCATGCGCAGTAGATTGTTTCCCTCTTACACTTCATCTCAAAAAAGTTCAATTCGTAACTAACCATTAGTACACTCAAAACTTTGATTGTAAAGTCCAGCCTCTCTTAGTTTGCTCCTAATGTAAACAAATAATGACGTCACTGAGCATGCGCATTATATCAAAATGTGTACACGCTCATTAAAAAGTAACAACTAAATACTTTCAAAAGTATTTAAATACAAAATACTTTTAAAAGTATTTTTATAAATGAAATTGTAAATTGTTAGGCCTACATCATATCATGACTGATGTTTTTAGTACTGTAAGTACTTTAAATTTAAAAAATCTGGTGTGAAACACTCACACAACTTTCTCTTGCCAATGCAAATAATTAACAATAAACCTAACATTAGTAATAAAATATTAGAAATAAACAAAAAAATAACCTCAAAAAACATTAGTGAAATACGCAAAATTAAAATCGACCTCAGTTTGGCTTAAAAATACGGAAAATCGCTCCTACACGCTAAACTAGGCACTGTACAAAAAAAAGCTTTAAATAAAAGTTGTAGATCTTTTAATTTCCTACAAATTTTATTATACACACTTTTGTCATAAAATGCATTCTAAGGCCGAAATCTTAAAAAAATCGATGTTTCACACGTTTTCGTGAGAAAAAAACAGAAAATCGCTAATTACTGCTAAACTAAGCGTTATACAAAAAAAATGTTCGAAATAAAAGTTGTAGAATTTTAATTCTTTACAACTTTTATTATATACATTTTTGCGCTAAAATGCATATTAAAGCCGTAATCTTAAAAAGAAAATGTTTTTACGTAAAAACAGCCTCATGCAGAATTTCAGCAAACATGGCGCCTACCCTATCTTGTAGAGAATAAAAAATGTAGTAAATCACGCGGTTTTGAAAAAAATCGTAGGACCAGTTTTTGAGAAAATCGTGAAAAATGACACGAATAAACTACTACTTCCGGTTGACCGATTTTGATGAAAATGTTCGTGTCGGGTCCGGTAGTGGTATGTAACTTAAGTTTCAAGTTCGTACGATGTTCCGTTCTTGAGATATTCTGTTCACACACACACACACGCGCGCGCGCACGCGCACGCACGCACGCACACACACACACACACACAGAGAGAGAGACCAATCGCTAAAAACATGTTTGTGTGGGTTCAGGGGGTCTGAAAACGTATAGATCCGGTGAAAACTCGATTTCTAAAAATCTACATGAAAACAATACTTTCCTTCCTATATATTCATATAGGCAAGAGAAAGTAATAATAGTTAACTTAGTATAAGTATCAGACGAGCTAATGTCCCATAGGGGAGCGAGTGAGAGGGAGATATGTGGCATAACTACGCATGCGCTCAAAGGGCTTCACCGTTATAATGCAAATTCGAAAACATACTACAGTTGTTATCTTGCTTGTTAGTTTACTACTGCATGCATAAACGCTTGCTCACAACAATGAGTAAAATTAAAGACAATGTTATTGGGTAGGCGCGTATGGGTTGTGCGAGTGAGAGCGTTATCCATTCTCTCACTCCCACGGCTAGGGGACTTCCACTCATCTGAATACAATAGGAATACGACATCCGTAGAGTGGTGGAGTGTAGCGTGCACCCTTTAGTAGTAGGTGACTTTTGTTTGTTGACAGACACTAGGAAGAGGAGGAGGAGGAGCAAACTAACAACGGCTCAACTATAATTTGAATTTTGTTGCATAATTTTTTTTTGCTTTTATTAGTTATCGGGAACTGTACTTTGTTGACAACTACCCAATTTGATCGCTGCTTTTTGCTGTATTTTTTTTTTTTTTGACGTGGATTAGACATGAGTTTGAACAGGGACCCCCAGTAGAGTTTGTTCACGGATGGCTGTCAACTGGTCACCATACAAAATCGCTTGCCCAACCGGTGTTACTTAACAAATAATAGCGACTAACTACCAGCTGACTGACTGGGCTGGCCCGAAGGCCGTTGCATAATTGATAATAAATATTAATGAAGCTGCCATGAAAAACTGAGTTGTATAGTTTTTGAAACAGCCTGTGCTATAATATTTAAGTTGAATAGGTAATTAGTTAATAATAATTATAAACTCGCCACTCCAGCGACGCTTCGCGCCGCTTCCGTGTCTCGACCTCAGAGGGGTAGGTGGATCAGAATACATAAGTGGATCAGAACCATAAAAGTACGGGCGCTGCGCGCCCGCACTTTGTCATATGGTGAAGTTCGGCCGCCAAGGGGGTTAGGTGGATCAGAATTTATAATTGGATATGGTAAAGTCCTGTCAGAAGTTTTTAATTTTTAAGTTCTAAATATTGAAGTCTGAGATTTGAAGATATTTTACTTCTCAGGTTGAGGTTTGATGTTTATAAGTTTTACGTTTCAAAATTAAGAATTTTTACGTTTGAAGTTTTATAATAACCTTAAAATTATATTAAGGTTTGAAATTTTAAAATGTGAGGTTTGAAATTTTGGGGTTGCTTTGATGTTTGCTGTTTGAAGGTTGAGAGCTAGAAGTATCAAGTTATCCTGAGTGAGGAATTTTACAAGTTTGTGGTTCATGTTTCAATGTCAGAAGTTTTTTACATGGTCGAATTTGAGCGTAGTCAACGAATACCGTGCGTGGCGATGGTCATTGAAGCCTTAACATGATTAAAGGTTTCAAATTTTATAGCTTGAAATTCACTTATTGTTTAATAAAAAATGTATGTATTTTCTTCAAATTTTTTGGTCATCCCCTCATTGCCGAAATCAATCTAATGCGTTTCGAATCGGTCTGGTGATTTCTGCTCACATTTCTCTCTGTTAATTTTGAAATTTGAATGTTAGTGATTTTAACCTATAAATGTTTCATCCTGGGGTAATTCCTTGTATAGGTTCGAAGTTTCAAATATTAAATTTTGAACTTTGATGTTTTATAATTTGTATGTTTAAAGTTTCAATGATTGAAGGTTTTTATGTTTAAAAGCGTGAGTTCTTAAATTTTCGGATTGATGTTTTAAGTTTTAAAATTCGAAGTTTCAGGTTTTTAATGAATTTACATTTTAGGTCGAGGTTTGCTGGTTTTAGGTTTTACAATTTGAAAACTTGAAATTTTAAAGTTTGGGATTGATATTTGAAGTTTGATGCTTGGTTTATAAGATTACAGTTTGAAATTTCTAGGTGTGTGGTTAAGGTTTAAAGGTCTGACATTTAAAGTCAGACCAAAGTGAGTTTGAAGGTTGGAGATTTAGATGTTATGTGATTGACTTCTAGATTTTTACAAATAAAAGTTTGAAGATTCATAAAATTTTACAGGTTGAACCTGTAAAAGATTGAGGTTTGGTAAAAGTTTCAAAGTTTGATGTTTTATTTTAATTTTTGAATTTATTAGTATGTTAGTTTAAAGGCTAGAAGTTTAAATGTTTCAAATTTTGGTGCTTGACTGATAGTGTGCAGACGAAGGGGTTCAAGCTAAAAGTTTCCCGTTGTGATTTTAAAATTTGAAGGTCCAAATATTAAACATTTTAAACCTATAAGGTTTAATTTATAAATCCTTGAGGTTAAGTGAGGTTTGGAGGTTTAACGTTTGGAATTAAATAATTCAAAGAGTCACGGCTTCAGCTTCTTGTTTGAAGTTTGTAAGATTAAATTTACTGGTTTTGGTTTCAAAGTTAGTTGTTTGCCTGATAAGGTTCGAAAGAATTAAATTTGATATTAAAAAGCTGAAAATCATTTGATTGAAAAATCATTAATATGAAAAGCAGAATTTAAAGTGCTATAAATTAGTTTTGAGATTTTACGGTATACACGTTTCATGTTGATGTTTCACGTTTTTACCTTTCCCACTTAAGTACACGTTTCTGCGTAATGACTATATAAAAACGTTCAACATTTTCCCGGCTATTGTGGTGTTGTACTGGGTTACATTAAAAATATTTACAGGGGTTTAGGTTACGGCCGTTTGCCGCAAAAAATATTCCGAAGTTTCACTTCCAGGGTTTCCTAATTTTTTCAAAAATTTCCACGTCATACCCTTTGCCAAAATCAATCTAATGTGTTTCAAATGGGCTACGTCGTATTCCGCTCACATTTCTGTATGTAGGCCTAATGTAAAAAAAAATAACCGAATTTCAATATTTTGCCTATTTTCCCAGTATTGGTCAAAGTAACATGAAAATTTCAACAGGGCTTTTAATTTCGGCCGACCAAACAGACTGCAATAATGTTTCGTTCCGGTGATTTTTAAATTTTATCAAAATTTTGGGTCATCCCGCTTCGCCAAAATTAATCTAATATATTCCCAATCGGCTGTGTCATTTTCCGTTCACATTTCTTTATGTATTGAAGATCTAAAAAAATTCACTAATTTTTCCGGTTTTCCCGGTATCGGTTGGGGTCACATGAAAAATATTATTAAGGGTTTAGGTTATGGTCGATTGCTGATAATATAGAAACCCATAATTCTTCGCTCCGAAACTTCATAATTTTTCAAAAAATCCGGTTCATCTCATACCACAAAAACCGGTCTTATCTGTTAAAATAGGTTCTATCGTTTTACGCTTGCATTTCTCTATGTAATAAAAAATAAAAAAATTTACTTAATTTCCGGTTTACCCGGTATTGGTCTGGGTTACATGAGCAATATCAATAGTGCTTTTGGTAAAGGTTAATTGCCAAAAAACCAGTCCAATAATGTTTCACTCCGAGGGTTTCTTAATTTTTTCAAAATTTCCTGGTCATCCTACTTCGCCAAAATCAGTCTAATGTGTTTTGAATGGGCTCGTTCGTTATCCGCTCCCATTTCTCTATGTAATGAACAACATTAAATAATGTAATATTTTCCATTTTTCCCCTTATCGGTCGTGGTTACGTAGAAAATATTTACAGGGCTTTAAGGTTTGGCCGATTCCCCACATAAAATAATCTTATAAATTATGCTCCAAATGTTTCTTAATTTTTCGAAATTTTCCAGGTCGTCCACGTTCGTCAAATTCAGTCTAATGTGTTTTGAGTGGGCTTCGTCGTTTTCCGTACACATTTCTCTATGTAATGAAAAAGTACAAAAATTTCACTATTTTTCCGGTATTTGGTGGGATCACATGAAAAATATTAATAGGGATTGCCGACAAAAAAGCTGCTATTGAATCCCTGTCTTTTAAGCTTCCAGAAGTTTTTCAAAATTTCCGGGTCACCCCGCAATAATCGGTCTGCTGGGTTTATAATGTACTCTGCCTGAATTAATTGGCTGACGGCCAATAAAAGAGCTTTTATTTACTTGGTTAATCTTTAAAATAATTTTTTTCGTTCTCTCCCCCTTTCCAAAAGGGGGCGGATGGACTTCAGTTGAAGTATGTTGTGTCACGCCAAATTAGTTCTATATTGAACATACGTAAAAAAATTTTTCATTCCGAACTAAACGAGAAAAAGATTATTTTTAACCAATTTTGGGGAGGGGAGCTACCAGAGAATTTACCCAATGAGAGTGAAATTTTAAGTTAAATCAATTCCTGTTGCGTGATATATAGGCCTAAGTAACTTGAAACCCGGGTGCAAAATATTTTAATTTTTTTTTTTTTTAATTCATTTATTTTTAACGTCGCATCAACTACTAAGGTCATTAGCGACGACGTTGGGGTGTAACTATATACAATGGAGGATGAAATGAATTTTTGTAACGTATGAAAATATGTCATGCCTGAGTGGGATTCGAACCCAGGACCGCATAATGAGAGGCGAGCACGTTACCAACTGCGCCAATGCGGCCGGCATTTTAAATTTTGTTATTTGAGTTTTCTTAGTGAACGGGTGGGCTGACGGGACATGTATCTACTAATTCTTGAATTACTTCAGCAGACACTCAAAACTGGTTCTATACATTTTAAAGCTACGGTGCTCCGTTTAGAAGTTAAAATTTACGCCTCCTCCACCCTAAAATGGGCCGAAAGGACTTCGGTTAAAAGACGTCGCCTCACGCTGTCGTAGTTCTATATATAACGTATGTCAGAAACATTTGCTTTTCCGAACTAAACGAGAAAAATATTTATATTCAATTCTGGTATTTGTAGTATTATTCTAAATTAAAATTATTTTTTTACATTAGGAGACCTGTTTGTTTAATACTGTCGGAATTTAATTGGGACCCATGCGCTTCGCTGCACGTGTTGGAAAAACATAATGAGTTTATGTTAATGTATATGAATATTAAATATAAAAATTTGTTGGTTCTTAAATTTTTAAGGGTTAGTGGAAGCATTTAATGTAAAGGCTCTCTATAAACATCATTTTTAGTTTGTCCTGTTGGCGCTAAAATGTGTAAATTGTTTTTATCGCTAACCCTCGAACATGAAACATGTAACTGCCCGTGCGAAAAGCAGGAAGTACGTAAATCAATCCCAAAAATGAACTTCAGGTGAGTTCACATTGACGATATTTTGAAAATTTGATCAGATGGGTCATGCCCAACGCGATAGAAACTGCAAATGCAATAGAAAAAAACCCCACAATCAGTCCAATTTTGCTGCTGTTGACAATCTTCATAATCAATGGAAGGTTTGTGGGAAAATAAAGCGAAAAGAAAACTGAGTTTTGTTGGTCAGTTATTTTGAAATTTTTATTTGGGTTTAAGCTGTCATATACATGAATAATATTTCCGTCGTAATAGGTACAGATCCAGTGCGTAATATGCTCTGTGGCTTTAGGGGGTAGTAGCTGGATATGTTTGTAATTTCTGGGAATGGGAATTAAATCCTCGATGAGATTCCACCTTAACAGAGCTTCTTGCGGTTGCAACTCCGTGTGTGCTGACAAAATTTCATTAAATTTGCTTACGTGTTCTGTAGATAAATAAATCGTTATTCATCAGCTCGTCAACAGCAGATTCGGATAAAGGTAATATATGAGCAGCCATTTGTAATCTAACGGTAAATGACAGTTCTAAAAAATATATATAATAAAGTTTTAAAAATACGGATAATTAATATTATGATGATGACTGTTTAAACTAATGGTAAACGACCTGGTTTATCGAGTCAGGACCTCGAGATCCACTTTGTATTGCAAAACAAAATGGTCCTTACAATATCATTAAACACTCTGATATTATACTTAAATTAATATTAGTTTAGTTCTTAAAAGACCTGTTTATATTTTGAATAATACGCTATGGTACAAATATAGGAATGCAAAACAGGTTGCCACTTATAAAAGGTTCAGTTCTTAAAAGAACTGTTTATTTCAATGATACGCAAATGTAACAAATTGTAACAAATATAGCAGTAGCAAACAACAAAAATGCAACTGCACAGTAAGACTGTTGTCCGATGACTGAGACCTGACTGGAACAATGCGATTGTGTAGGCGTGGTGACAATAGGGGTTGTCATACATACAATAATAGGGATAACGGTACTTTCACATGATGTGTTATTACCCTTTACGTAGTGACATAAAAATTGAAAAATATTGTAAAATGTCTTTAAGTAATACTCTTGTGGTATAGTACTCAAGCTAATTTAAGTCTTAAGGACTTTATGTTTTCTGGGTCGAGAAATCGATTAAAAAAAGTCCGAGTTCGATATCTCTAGCCGTTAAGGAGTTATACCGTTTTTTAAGTTTTTTGAGCCCCATAGTGGTCGCACCCCGGATTTTTGATTTTTCCTGAGGGTTTCAGGAGGTGAGGAACAAAAAAGATTCTTATCATTTTTTCGCTAGGAGGCCTCCTTATAGGTTAGAATTTCCGGACAAACTCAGCTTTATACACTCAGCTTCTACACTCAGCTTAGTTTCTACACTCAGCTTTATATATGTGTATAAACAAGCACCATCTGTATTCGCGTTTGTACCTACCACAAAATTCTGCGGTAATGAAGCACTATGCGATCAATTTTTGCTTCCTGACTTCAACAGTAAAAATAGATTTAATCCCAGACTTTAAAAGTAAGACAAAACAAATTCTTTCCTCCATTAACAACAGCAGTAAAATTATTCAATAAACTATTCGTTTTGGTTCAATGGATTTAGCATTATAAAGTTTGAAAATTTAAATTTCTCTTCTTTAGGTTTTATTCCGAACACGATATATAGCGAAAATTTTGACTCCAAGCTATTTTTAAGCGTAATGAATAAGTACCTTGAAACCTGGATACGCAAAAAAGTCAAAATTTGGTTTTTTGGATTTTTGCAACGAACAGGTATCAGAATCGAATTTTCGCTTATATACTCTCAAAGTACTTTAGGAGAGGAACAAAAAAGTCTTTGTAGACCACTAGGTCCGACAAACCCTTCAGGAGATAAAAAACACCCCTTCCCCCCCTTAGGAATAGGGGGTGGTTTCGAAATAATTCGAAAATACCCATTTTTGAGTATTTTTAACGACAAACAAGATACTGTTAAAAGATTTTAAAAATTTTGAAAATTTGAATTTTTTTAAAATTTTGGGGTTGCGTAGCACCCCTCACAGGTCCGAGACTTAAGGTTTCAAAAATTTTCCGTACTTCCGGTCGATAGGGTAAGCCGACGAAAAATGAAAACCGGCATCAAGATTTATTCCGGGGCGTACAAAAATGAAAACCTGAAATTCGCAACCCCCAAAAAGCCTAAATTTCGTTTTTTGGGTTTTTTGAGCGAACCGGTCGTTTTTGAGCGACTTTAAAAAAATGTTTTTAAAGCATTTTGGAAGAGCAACAAAAAAGGTTCTATACATATTTACGCTAGGAAGCACCGTTTAGGAGTTCAAAATTTCAACCCCTTATAGCGCCCCCCCGGAAGGGCTGACCTCAGGTTTCGGATTTTTCCTGGGGGTTCTAGCTATAGGTGAAGGGGATCACGGTGTCGGTTTTTTTGAGCGATGCGCCCAGATGGCTGTGATTTTTTCGTTTTTTGGGGGTCCAAAATCGCCCCTTTTCAGACCCCTGGAAGCTTCAGGGGTGGAGTTTTGGGGCGTTTTTGGTGTGCAATTTTCGTATCTCTTCGAGACGAAGCGATCGGGCGCATCACGGTGTCGCTACGACCCCCCGTTAAAAAGCTCAAAATTTACGGGATCCCCCCCTGCGCCCCCCGAAGGCGTAAACCCGAAAGTCATAGTTTTCCTGTCGGTTTCAGCGACAGGGGAAGAAAAAAGGTCCTTACGGTTTTTGGGCTCAGAGGCCTCGTTTGGGCTGAGAGTTTCCATCAGTCAGTGAGTGACATTGGAGCTTTATTAATATAAGACTCGCCACTCCAGCGGCGCTTCGCGCCGCTTCCGTGTCTCGCATCAGAGGGGTAGGTGGATCAGAATACATGAGCGGATCAGAACCATAAAAGTACGGGCGCTGCGCGCCCGCACTTTGTCATAGGGTGAAGTTCGGCCGCCAAGGGGGTTAGGTGGATCAGAATTTATATTTCAATGGTTGAAGATTTAAATTTCAAAATTCGAAGTTTGAGGTTTTTCATATATTTTAAATTTTAGATGGAGGTTGCTCTTATAAATTTTAGGTTTGAATACTTGAAATTTCAACGTTTGAAATTTTACCATTAAAAAGTTTGAAATTTAATAATTTGGGATTGGTATTTGTAGTTTATTTATTGAAGCTTAAGCGCTTAAAGTTTTTAGAATTGTGTTTGAGGGTTAAAGGTTAGAAATTTCAAAGTTTAAGCTTCAAGATTTTTATGTTATGTGATTGATTTTTATATTTTTCAAAAAGTTCTTAGTTTAGAGTTTGAGCAATTGAAAAAGTGAAGTTCGGTTAAGGTTACAAAATTTGAAGATTTGTGGTATTGATTGGCAGGTTTGGAGTTCGAAAGTTTGATGTTTTTTTTTAAATTTTCAGTTTGCTAGTTTAAAGCCTAAAAATTTATTGTTTGAGAATATAATTTCCTACGTTTGAAGGTTTATAGTTTTGGGTTTCAAAGTTTGACGTTTGACTTACAATTACCTTTTTTCTGCGTAATGAAAATATAACCCGTTCTACTTTTTCAAAATTATTTTGAATTTTCATTTTTTTATTTAAAGGTTAAATGTAAGTAAAATTAAATGTTAAAGTTTGGAAAATTTTTTGTTCCAACGTTTCAATGTCTATAGCTTGAGGTTTAAAAGTTTGATGTTTAATGATTGAGAGTTTGGAGTTTCAAGTAATGTGTAAAGTTTTAATGAATCGGTCTGGTGTTTTATGCTCGCATTTTTCTGTGTTCTGAAATTTTAAATTTTAATCGAATAATTGAAAGTTATATGTTTAAAATTTGAAGTTTGAAGTTTTTAATGTTATTTAGGTTTAATTTTAAATTTCAGTGTGACATTTCATAGTTTGAAGCTTAAAGATTTTATGTTATGTGATTGACTTTCAGTTTTTCAAAAATAAACGTTTTAAGTATCATAGTTCAGAGTTTAAACCATTGAACGACTGAGGTTCGGTTAAAGATTCGTGGTAGTGGTTGAAAGGTTTGAAGTTATAATTATTAATGTTTTATTTTAAATTTGGAATTTTCAACGTTTGAAGGTTTATAAATGGAGCTTTTAAAGTTTAATATTTGAAATTTGCTGACAAAAGGTTTTAGTTTGAAGTATCACGTTGGCTTATAAAAATTTATTTACATATTTCATTGTCTGTTGGTTTGAAGTTTTAAAATTTAAATTTTCAATGTGTAAACATTTTTAATTTCAAGTTAGTATATTAAAGTTAACAAATATTAAAGTTTGAACGCTGATGTTTTATAATTTGAAGGTTTGAAGTTTCAATGATTGAAGTTTTAACACTTGAGTTCTGAAAATTTGGGACTAATATAATTATTAAGTTTTAAAAATGCAAGTTTGGGGTTTTTAATATATCCTATATTTCTGGCTGAGGTTTGCTTTTTATAAATTTTACGATTAAAAAATTGATTTTTCAACGTTTGAAGTTTTATAATTTGAAGGTTTGAAATTTTTAAAGTTAGCAAATAGTACTTGAAGATTGAGGTTTTATATTTTTTTGAAGATTAAGATTTTCAAGTTTCTAGGTTTGAGGTTGTCGGTTAAAGATGTGCCAATTTAAAGTTTGAAGGTTGCCGATTTTTATGTTATGTGGTTAACATTATGATTTTTTAAAAACACAATTTTGAAAACTCATAATTTACAGTTTGAAAACTAAGGTTCAATTAATGTTACCAAATTTGTATATTTGAGTAGTGGGTGGAAGGTTTGAAGTAGTAAAGTTTTTTTTTTATTATTTATTATGAATTTTCAGTTTGATAGTTTAAAGGCTAGAAGTTTAAATGTATAGATTTTGAAAATAAAAATTTCCAACGTTTGAAGGTGTATAGGTTGATGTTTGACAGTTTGCAGACGAAAGGTTTTAAGATTAGCCTAAAGTTTCACGGTGGGCTTTTAAAATTTCAGTTTCAAAGTTTAAACATTTTAAACCTCGAAGGTTTAAATTTTGAAGTTTTAGTTTATAATTCTTTTAGGTTGAGATAAGTATGAAGGTTTAACGTTTGAGTTTTAAAAATTCAAAGGGTCAGGGCTTCAACATCTAGTTTGATTAAGGTTAGAGTTCTTGAATTCAAAGTTTGATGTTTGCCTGTAAAAGGTTCGAAATAATTAAATTTACATTAACAGGTTGAAAAGTTTGATGGGTAAAAATTAGCGTTTGATATTTTAAATTTCCGTTTTGAAATTTTGATGTTATACGGTATAAATGTTTTATGTTGGGGTTTCACGTTTTTACCTTTCCGACTTACATTTTTCTGCGCAATGAAGATATAAGACGTTCATCATTTTCAATATTATTTGGAATTTTTAGTTTTTATTTTAAAGGCTAGAAAGTCAAATGTTAAGAGTTTGGAAAATTTTTTGTTCCAACGTTTGAATTTTTAAAGTTTGCGGTTTTAAGGTTTGATTTTTGAAGAATAAATTAATATTTTATATTTAAAGTTTAGTGTTCTGATTTAAAAATTTATCATTTTAATACTTGAAAGTTCGAAATTTCACATTACAAGCTTTGGAGATAAGAGGTCAAGCTTGAGTTTTGACGTTTGATTATCAGATTTGTATGGTTAAAGTTTCGTGATTCAAAGATAGAAATTTTAAAGATCAACGAGTCACGGTTTAAGCATCTACTTTGATGTTTGTAAGTTTAAGTTTACAGGTTTTGGTTTCAAAGTTGGATCTTTGTCAAAGAAAGGATGGAAATAATTAAATTTGAAATTAAATAGTTTAAAAGCTTTAGGTTTTAAGGCATAAAACTTCCATGTCGGTTTTTGACGTTTAAACCTTTCTCACTTACATTTGTCAGCGTAATAAATCTATACAAACGTTCACTATCTTTGGTTATTTCAGTATTGTTTTGCGTTACATGAAAAATATTAACAGGGCTTTAGGTTTTGGCAGATTACCTAAAAAAATTAATTTATAAATTAAGCTCAAACAAAGATATTGTTAATTATTTGCATTGGCAAGAGAAATTCCGTGCATATTTACAACACATTTAAAAAAAAAATATTTCTTCGACCAGAATTGGTTTATTTTTAATGTTTTGTAACATAAGTTAAGGATATTTTAATTATTTGCATTGGCAAGAGAAAGTTCCGTGCGTATTTACAACACATTTAAAAAAAATTATTTCTTCGGCCAGTATTGGTTTACTTGTAATGTTTTGTAACATAAGTTAGGGATATTGTTATTTATTTGCATTGGCTAGAGAAAGTTCCGTGCGTATTTACAACACTTTTAAAAAAAATTATTTCTTCGGCCAGTATTGGTTTATTTTTAATGTTTTGTAACATATGTTAAGGGATATTGTTAATTATTTGCATTGGCAAGAGAAAGTTCCGTGCGTATTTACAACACATTTAAAAAAAATTTATTTCTTCGGCCAGTATTTATAAAATTATTTATAATAAAATTGTGATTTTCGCTGCCCGTAATGTCTTAGAAGCAACGTTATGTTTATTGTCAATTTTTTGCATTGGCAAGAGAATGTTGTGTGAGTTTTTCACACTAGATTTAAAAAAAATAGTTATATCCGCTGCTTTGAGTGTGTACTAACAATATTGGTGTTTACATTCGAGTCACAAAAAAATGCATCCATTTTGTGGATGCATTCGTCAGTTGGTTTAAAAATGTAATAACGGATTTTATTAAGTTAAATAATGTGTTTTTAGTCGACGATGGCGTTGATCTGTTGAATATTTTGGCGTTATTGTCTCATTATGTGAATAATTTACATTTTCCCGTGTCACATTTAATTGTGTAAGTGTTTAATTGAGTAACTGTATTACAGTAGCACCTAAATAAAGATGGCTGACAAATATTTTCCATGTGCAGACCACTTAACTTTTTAACTACATAAATTTTTCATGTTCATTAGAAGAGTTATGCATTTAGTTCTTAATGTTTATCTTAAAGAAGTTTATCTTAACCAGTTATATTTTTTAAAAATTGTTAGAAAAATTGTAGAAAAACTATATTAATTATTATATTTTTATATCTACATAAGTAACTTGTTTGAGTTTTACTTACCCTTAACCCGTCTATTGTAAGGAAGACTTTAAGCAAATAATGTTTCTTATATTCAATCACACAACACAACACAATTACAAATACAATTACTATATTTTTTAAATTTATTTATTCACACACACACAAGAAAAAACACACTTTCTATAACACACTACAGCAAAGGCAGGCTTCCGAACAGAAGAGGCGTAAGAGAATGAGTATTAAAGCGTGCCACGCGCATTAATACATGGCGCATTGATACATGATAGATTGATACATAGATATGATTATATTTTTCAATATCTATGAAAGAAATTCAATTTTAAATAATTTAATAACGAATTACAAACGGAAAAACGTTTTTGGTTCTTATTTACTTAATTTTTTACGCCCAAAACATACGTACAGTATCTTTGGCTTCTGCTATAAGATCACCCTTTACAAAGTGAAAACAAATAGTGCGGCGCATTGAGTTCATGCGTCCCTAGGCGTTGTTCAACATGGCGTCTTGTTTGTTTATACTAGCGACTATTAAAATAAATTTAGAAAGCATATTAAACATATTTCATTTTGAGGTTAAAATCTAATAACTTACGACTTACAATTAATAAATATAACTTATAACTGAATAATAAAAGAATTTTTAATGAAATCCAACAAAGCTATTAGTAAAAAAGCATTAGTAAATAACATTATTATTATTATTATTATTATTATTATTATTATTATATTTGTTATTATTAATATGATTTTTATTAAGATTTTTTTATTTTTATTATCATTCATTCTTCTTTCTGTTACTAAATTATTATTAATTAATTATTAATCAAAAAAATTGGCCATTATATATATAAGACGCTAAGAACTGTTGTAAGAATTAATTGTCAAGTTCAATAAGTGACAATAAATAAATTATTCTGTTTCGAATGTGCTCTGGTTTTTGGGTATTGTTTATACGGGTGGGCTAACGAGGCTTTTGTTTACATTTTCTTGATTTTTTAAAATGTTCTTGTGTGTTTTGAATCCAAACGACATGCTGTTAAAAGATCATACATATTTTGAAAATTTAAGAATATCAAACATTTTGGCGGGCTTAGCTCCCACTACGGAGCACGGAAGAAACATTTTAAAAATTTAATGAAGATAAATAAAAATTTCACTGTTTTTTCATGGATTCTGATATTTGGTAAGGTTACATGAAAAAAATTAATAAAGTCCTCTACAATTTTTAGCTATGACCCACCGTTTAGAAGATAAAAAATACCCCGCCACCTAAAACTTAGAAGGGGGAGGTTATAAAAATTTTAAAGTAAGAGGTTCGTATCTGTTTTTAAAGCTAAACGACATGCCGTAAAAAGATTATTTCTATTTTCAAAATTTGAGATTTAAAAAGAATTGAGGGGGGAGGGGGGTAGCACCCCTACGGGGCCCGTAAGACGAATTTAAAAAAGTTTCACTTCTTTAGGTTCTACTCCGAACACAATATATAGCAAAAATTTTGACTCCAAGCTATTTTTTAAGCGTAATGAATAAGTAACTTGAAACCCGGATACGCAAAAAACCCAAAATTTCGTTTTTTGGATTTTTGCAACGAACGGGTTTGAAGGGGCAATTTTTGATTACGTATTCTTAAAGTAAGAAGATAAATAAAAATTTCACTGTTTTTTCATGGATTCTGATATTTGGTAGGGTTACATGAAAAAAATTAATAAGGTCCTCTACAATTTTTAGCTATGACCCACCGTTTAGAAGATAAAAAATACCCCCCTAAAAACTTAGAAGGGGGGAGGTTATAAAAATTTTAAAGTAAGAGGTTCGTATCTGTTTTTAAAGCTAAACAACATGCCGTAAAACGATTATTCGTATTATCAAAAGTTGAGATTTAAAAAATTTGGGGGTAGCACTCCCTACGGGGCCCGTAAGGCGAATTTAAACAATTTTCCTGGGGGTTCTAGCTATAGGTCGAGTGGACCACACCACCAGTTCGGCCGAGCGATGCGCCCAGATGGCTGTGAGTTTTTTCGTTTTCGGGTAGTCCGAAATGGCCCCTTTTCCGCCCCCTGGAAGCCCCCGGGGTCGTTTTTCGGGCAACGCATGGTACGGCTCCCGCCTATCTCGACGAGACAAAGAAAAAAGGTCGCAGTGACCGTAGCGCTAGGACGCTTCTTTAAAGATGTTCAAAATTTTCGCGGGGCCCCCCTGAGCCTCCGGAAGGCGGTAACCGAAAAGTCATAATTTTCTAGTCGGTTTCAAAGGACGCCTGAACAATGTTTGTCATGGGGTTTGTTCTCCGAGGCCTCCGTGTAGGTTAAAATTTATGCCAATGAGTGAGTGAGTCAGTCAGTGACCCCTGGTTAAATACCCCCCCTCTAACACTAAGAAGGGGGGAAGTTATAAAAATTTTAAAGTACGCTATTCGTATCTGTTTTTAAAGCTAAACGACATGCCGTTAAAAGATTTTTCGTATTTTCAAAATTTGAAATTTTAAAAATTTTGGGGGGGGCCGTAGTTCCTCCATTTTATTTTTAATTTTGTTTTTTGAGTTTTCACTGTGAAAGAGTGGGATGATAGAACCTTTGTTTACTTATTCTTTAAGTACTCCGGTTGTGGAACAAAAAAGGTCGTTTACAATTTTTAGCTATGACCCACCGTTTAGAAGATGGAAAATACCCCCCCCCAAAAACTAAGAAGGGGAGGTTATAAAAATTTTAAAGTAAAAGGTTCGTATCTGTTTTAACGCTAAAGAACATTACGTAAAACGATTATTTGTATTCTCAAAATTTGAGATTAAAAAAATTTGGGGGGGGTTAGCAGCCCCTACGGGGCCCGTAAGACGAAATTAAAAAAATTTCTCTTCTTTAGGTTCTACTCCAAACACAATATATAGCGAAAATTTTGACTCCAAGCTATTTTTTAAGCGTAATGAATAAGCAACTTGAAACCCGGATACGCAAAAAACTCAAAATTTCGTTTTTTGGATTTTTGCAACGAACGGGTTTAAAAGTAAACTTTTTGATTACGTATTCTTAAAGTACATTGGTAGATGAACAAAAAACTCTTTGTGCGCTACCAGTTCCGACAAACGGTTGAGGAGATAAAATACCCCCCTCCCCCCACCCTGAAAAGAAGGGGAGGGTTTAAAAAATTGAAAAAAATTCTTTTTTTGGGTATTTTTAACGCTGAAAACGATTCTGTAAAGAAATTTTGAAAAATTCGAAAATTCAAAAATTTTCAAAATTTTGGGGGGGCGTAGCACCCCTCACAGACATGGGACCTAAGTTTTCAAAAATGTTCCGTTATTCCGCCCAAAAGGGTTGTGTGGTGCAATTATAAAAAAAGCAATCAAAATGTTTTCCGGGCGTAAAAAAAGGAAAGAGTGATATCCGAAGGGGTCAAAAAGCCTAAATTTGGTTTTTTGAGTTTTTTAAGCGTACCCGTTAACGAAACACAACTTTAGTAACATATTCTTAAACGTCTCCGGGAGACGAACAAAATAGACTGAGCAGTTTTTAGCTACGACGCACGGTTAAAAAGTTCAAAATTTTCACCCCCCTCCACCACCCCCCTAATACACGCGACCCGAGATTTCGGATTTTTCCTGGGGGTTCTAGCTATAGGTCGAGTGGACCACACCGCCAGTTCGGCCGAGCGATGCGCCCAGATGGCTGTGATTTTTTCGTTTTCGGGTTGTCCGAAATGGCCCCTTTTTCGCCCCCTGGAAGCCCCCGAGGTCGTTTTTCGGGCAACGCATGGTACGGCCCCCGCCTATCTCGACGAGACGAAGAAAAAAGGTCGCAGTGACCGTAGCGCTAGGACGCTTCTTTAAAGACGTTCAAAATTTTCGGGGGGCCCCCCTGACCCCCCGGAAGGCGGTACCCGAAAAGTCATAATTTTCTGGTCGGTTTCAAGGGACGCCTGAACAACGTACGTCATGCGTTTTACTCTCCGAGGCCTCCGTATAGGTTAGAATTTATGTCAATGAGTGAGTGAGTCAGTGAGTGACCCCTGGGGCTTTATATAATTTAGATTGGCGATTATATAAATAAAGAAGGAAAGCCTCTCACTGGCAGATAATGCCATTTACATAAACACTATCATCCACTAAGAAAATATTATTCAATTACGATAACGCCTATAATTGAAAGCAAAACAAAAATAATTGTTTAAAAAACTTTGTAATTCTCTCCTTTCACTTTCTCTTAAAAGACTAAATGAAATATCTAAACAAAGTTATGTTTTCCTGTAAATTTTTGCAAATAGAGTTCTCACTGGAAATATATTGTGACACTTATTGCTAAGGTCCGTTTCGGGATCTAGGTAATTAAATAATAATTGATACACTAAAGTTTACAATTACAAATATTTATTACCACACTAAAAGATTTACAAAATAAATAATTAAACTAATTAACATGCAGTAATACAATAAATGACTTAATAATTTACTTAAGACTACTTACAATCAATCTTATAGACTACACATACAAAATGAAACTGTATACACAAAAACTCAATTTAACACAGATGAACAAAAACTTTTAAAAATTTGGTGTGAAACACTCTCACAACTTTCTCTTGCCAATGCAAAAAATTAACAATAAACCTAACATTAGACATAAACAACACAACTAACCTCAAAAAACATTAGTGAAATACGCAAAATTAAAATCGACTTCGCCGGCCGCGTTGGCGATGTTGGTAACGTGCTCGCCTCTCATCACGCGGTCTTGGGTTCGAATCCCACTCGGGCATGGCATTTTTTCATACGTTACAAAAAATTCATTTCATCCTCATTACACACAGTTACACCCCAACGTCGTCGCTAATGACCCCGTTGAAGTTGATGCGACGTTAAATAAATAACAAAAAAAAAAATCGACCTCAGTTTGGCTTAAAAATACGGAAAATCACTCTTTCACGCTAAACTAGGCCCTGTAAAAAAAAGCTTTAAATAAAAGTTGTAGATCTTTTAATTTTCTACAAATTTTATTATACACACTTTTGTCGTAAAATGCATTCTAAGGCCGAAATCTTAAAAAAATCGATTTTTCACACGTTTTCGTGAGAAAAAAACTGAAAATTGCTAATTACTGCTAAACTAAGCGTTATGCAAAAAAATGTTTGAAATAAAAGTTGTAGAATTTTACATTCTCTACAACTTTGATTATATAACGTTTTGCGCTAACATGCATATTAAAGCCGCAGTCTTAAAAATAAAATGTTTTTATGTAAAAACAGCCTCACCCAGAATTTCAGCAAACATGGCGCCTACCCTATTTTGTAGAGAATAAAAAATTGAGTAAATGAGGTGATTTTTAAAAAAAATCGTAGGACCAGTTTTTGAGAAAATCACAAAAAATTGAAAAATTATACGAATAAACTACTACTTCCGGTTGATTGATTTTAATGAAAATGTTCGCGTCGAGTCCGGTAGTGGTATGTAACTTAAGTTTGAAGTTTCAAGTTCGTACAATGTTCCGTTCTTGAGATATTTTGTACACACACACACACACGCACGCGCGCGCGCACGCACACACACACACACACACACAGACCAATCGCTAAAAACATGTTTGTGTGGGTGTTAGTGGGTCTGTTTAGGTGTATATTCAGGTGAAGAGTGTATTTGTTGTGATCGACATGAAAACAATACTTTCCTTCCTATATATTCATATAGGCACGAGAAAGTCAAAATACACACACAAACAGAGACAGTAGTCATAACAATCGTTGACCAACACAATGCTCGGAAATGCGCCTGCACTACGTCCGATACCTACTCGTCAAAGATCAAACGAATACTGACTCTACCGCGCTTGGGGGTCTCTTTATATACTCATTTAAAAAGATCATTCCAACAAAGCAGAGAAATTCTATGCGAATGATAAAGTACAAAAAATAACCATTTATAAGTGAGTGCTAGGAAAATCTATTGTAAACAAGTCAACAATAGGTCTTTTGTAAATAGAAATTGTTACAGGTCTCTTTCACAAATACCCAACTTTTTATCATATACAATAGCGCAGTCCTATTAAATAATTTTTACTTTCTCTTGCCAACTATATGAATATATACAATATATACAATAATATAGGATGGAAAGTATTGTTTTCATCTCGATTTTAAGAAATCGAGTTTTCACCGGATCTATACGTTTTCAGACCCCCTCAACCCACACAAACATGTTTTTAGCGATTGGTCTGTGTGTGTGTGTGTATACAAAATATCTCAAGAACGGAACATTGCACGATCTTAAAACTTGAAACTTAAGTTACATACCACTACCGGACCCGACACGAACATTTTCATCAAAATCAATCAACCGGAAGTAGTAGTTTATTCGTGTAATTTTTCACTTTTTTGCGATTTTCTCAAAAACTGGTCCTACGATTTGTTTAAAAATCGCCTCATTTACTAAACTTTTTATTCTCTACAAGATAGTGTAGGCGCCATGTTTGCTGAAATTCTGGGTAAGGCTGTTTTCACGTAAAAACATTTTCTTTTTAAGATTTCGGCTTTAATATGCATTTTAGCGCAAAACGTTATATAATAAAAGTTGTAGAGAATGTAAGATTTTACAACTTTTATTTTAAACATTTTTTTGTATAACGCTTAGTTTAGCGGTAATTAGCGATTTTCTGTTTTTTTCTCACGAAAACGTGTGAAAAATTGATTTTTTTAAGATTTCGGCCTTGGTATGCACTTTACGACAAAAGTGTATTTAATCAAATTTATACGAAATTAAAAGATCTACAACTTTTATTGAAAACGTTTTTCTCTACAGAGCCTAGTTTAGCGTGAAAGAGTGATTTTCCGTATTTTGAAGCCAAACAGGTCGAGTTTCATTTTCCGTCTTTCACTCATGATTAAAACAAGGTTATGTTTTTAGAGGTTACTTTTTTGTTTATTTCTAATATTTTATTACTAATGTTAGGTTATATTGTTAATCATTTGAATTGGCAAGAGAAAGTTGTGTGAGTATTTCACACCAGATGTTTATGAATAGGCATACATTTATTGTTACTATTGCACTCCATTATCCTCTCTTTACTATTTTTATTAATGAAATCAACTAGAAATTTCGAGAACAACACCTTCCTTCGATATTGTCACATAATTATTAAATTACGATGACGCCTATAATTGAAAGTAAAACCAAAATAATTGTTTAAAAACTTTGTAATTCTCTCCTTTCACTTTCTCTTGAAAAGCTAAATGAAATATCCCTAAACAAAGTTATGTTTTCATGTCGATTTTTGCAAATAGAGTTCTCACTGGAAATATACTATTTCAGGATTACCCCCAAAAAAAACTTATTTTACCCATTGGTCTGTTGTGTGTGTGTGTGTGTGTGTGTGTCTGTATAAGACTACACCACCTCATTTACACGTCATACACATCATCCTCATCTCATTGCTTATTGTTCTCAATTGAACAGATTGCAACGTACACACATTGGGGGTTAAAAACAATTAATTGTTTTCTGTGTAAGCGTAGTAGGCCTACTATGTGTGTTGTGCATGTAAGAAGTTTATTTATAATAATAATAATGAAATGATGAATTTAACAATATTATTTAAAGTTACATTGAAAATAATTATAATAATTTAGTCACAGTGATTGGTAGTTTTCTGGTTGTTAACCAAGACAATCGATTAAACACGAATACAGGCCTAATCTGACTGACTCTATGACCAGCGCAGCTGCGTCGGTCAACCTTATTCCTTACAATACCCACGCCGGCATTATTTGTACAGTAATCGTTCGTTATCCGCGGAAGTTACGTTCCGGAGGGGTACCGCGGTTCGGAAAACCGCGGACAATGATACCTTTGTTGTTGTTGTTTGTTGTTTTTTTATTTTTTTTATTTTTTTATTTCAGAGTTGTTGTTTGTTGTTGTTGTTGTTTGTTTGTTTGTTGTTGTTGTTGTTTAGGTGATCAGCCTGTAGGCTGGTTTGAATGTGTAGAGGTTTCACTAAGTAACAACCAGGAGTCCTGCCCATAACAGACAGGTGGAGTGTCAAATTATTTACACTCAATCTGTTCTTAGTTGCAGGGGTAAAATAAATAGTTGTGTTTCTTATTATCACATGGTCACCCAATTAAATGAGTGAATCATTTAATAAGAGAAGAGGTAGAGGTGTGTTAGGTGACACTAATCACAGTTATCTCCTCTGAACATAATGAATTTCATTATACAGTGTGGATTGTGTGGTGAATGAAGTGAACGTGTCATGAAGGCAGAGTGGGCCCGGCATACTGATAAGCGTACTTTTCCATTGAGTGAGTTGTGGCAATGGTAAACTACTTCACTCCTCGTTTTACTTATTGAAACCTCTACGGGTTCAAACCAGCCTACAGGCTGATCACCTAAACAACAACGAGGAGTGAGGTGGTTTACCATTGCCACAACTCACTGAGTGGAAAAGTACGCTTATCAGCATGCCGGGCCCACTCTGCCTTCATGACACGTTCACTTCATTCACCACACAATCCACACTGTATTATGAAATAGGAGGGAGATAACTGTGATTAGTGTCACCTAACACACCCCACCCACACCTCTTCTCTTATTAAACAGTTCAGTCATGTAATTAACTGACCGTGTGATAAGAAACACAACTATTTATTTCAGCCCTGCAACCAACAGATTGAGTGTAAACAATTATAAATGATACCTTATATGAACGAACAGATGGGAGTTAGGTTCTGAAGGAAACGTTCTGTAGTCGTTTAAAGTGTTTTACAGTTTTAGGAACATTTTACCATTATTATAATCTATGAATATTTAATAAATACAGTAATGTACGCATAGAAAATTTAAGTAGCTTTAAAATAGTTAGTTATGGCTGTTTGCTTGTTCTTCTTTTCAAACTCCTTGTGGACTTCTTCGTATGGTATCATCAGCTCCTGAGTCCTATTTTGAATTGAAGGGCCCTTCCATGACGGGATTCGTCTCCAACACGTGGTCAGCGAATTGCGTTGCCATGCTGAGGATCTCGTTGATGGTTTGTGAAAAAATGCTTGGCTTCGTTTCTGGATCGTCGAACAAACAAAGAACTGTATATATATATTTTTTTTTTGGTTGAACGTCCGACTGTTCTACAATTACTGCTAATGCAGACGGTGAATGATGAAATAATTTTTTGTAACGTATGAAAAAATGCCCTGCCTGAATGGGATTCGAACCCAAGACCGGATGATGAGAAGCGAGCACGTTACCAACTTCGCCAATGCGGCCGGCAAGAACTGTATAAGTATCAGACGAACTAATGTCACATAGTCGAGCGAGTGAGAGGGAGATATGTGGCATAACTACGCATGCGCTCAAAGGTCTTCACCGTTATAATGCAAATTCGAAAACATACTACAGTCGTTATCTTGCTTGTTAGTTTACTGCGTGCATAATAAACGCTTGCTCACAACAATGAGTGAAATTATACGACAATGTTATTGAGTAGGCGCGTATGGGTTGTGCGTTGAGTGAGAGCGTTATGCATTCTCTCACTCGCACAGCTAGGGGACTTCCACTCATCTGAATACTATACGTACGTACGAAGAAGTTAGACTGACAATCGTTCTCCCAGAATGCGTCGTCACTCATTCATTAGGGTACGTCCAAGATGCACGCTGGTTTTCAGAGTCAGACGATCGGCGCCGTGTCGGCGTGCGTAAAATCCCATGTTGCTAAGCGGGAGTGGCGGCCATAATGCTGGTGCGCGCTGGTAGTCTGACTCAGATTTGTTCATTCTGGTTTCAGACAACCTGCTAGTTGCTCAGTGATTTTCGTTGAGTGTGTTTGATTGTTTCACGATGGATATCGAAGATTTGGTATCTAAATCAAAATTTAATAAATTTGGCAACTTAATCCTAGGATTATAATAAAATAAAATGTATCCGGGCTCATTCTGAAATATTCAAAACAAATCTGTTTTCATCGGCAAGTAATTGCGGAAATAGGTGTTTGTACTCCCTGTACACAGATCTTAATTACAGTAGACTCCTGATTATCGGCGGTAATGACTGGCTGCAAGGTCGCCGAAAATCGAAATCGCCGATAATCCGCACCTTATTAAAAATTTTTAAGCAATAGTACTTAAATAAGTAACTTTGTTAAATAATTAGGCTTACCTTCAATTTTAAACTTCTGGTTATTCAAAATCGTTAAGTATTTTACTCAAATAAAGCATAGGTACACTTAAATTCCCAAAGAAAATTATTCCATTAGATAAAAAAAACTATTTTTAAACTATTTTTCGCGAATCAATTTATTTACTGATACATTTTAAATTATATTTCTACACAGAACACACACTAACAATAAAAAAAATATGTTGTATTAAGGTCAATTTATTTACATATTTACTTATATAAACAGCGTAATGTACTTTATACATTCTTATATTTTATTAAAATAGTTTTCCAAATTCGTTTGTTTTTTACTTTTAAAACATTTTGTCTTCACTTGAGAACGAATCTTAGGCAACATTAGCTTGTCGCACAGAAGCGAATCGGGCTGACTCTCTAGGTAGTCCAACAAACCTTCAACATAAACAAGAGCTTGCGAGTGCGTAACAGGCTCAGCCGTAGTTTCCTCTTCTTCCTCACTCTCATTCTCCACCAGTAAGTTACTTCCCCTTTCGCTATTTTGATAATGTCTGCCTGCGTCACGACTATCGTCCCCCACGACTATCGCCGATAATCCGCATCGCCGTTAATCGAGTCACCTATAATCGGGAGTCTACTGTAATTAATTGGATGAATTTCCCTTCTTATTGGTTGTAACATTATCACTAAGCAGCAATAAAGCTGCAGCCTGTTCACTTGTAAGTTCCATTGTACACTGGTAGGCTTTCTTTTGCTGGCACCCTGCTTGCATAATGGCCACACCCACCTGCCGCTCGGAGTCAGACAGTCGGCGCCGAGATATCTCAGCCTGACTAACTGCGTTTATCAGCGTCCATCTTGGACGTATAGTACGTTTGTTTTAGGAAGAAGTTTGTAAGGGGAGGGCGAGTAGGTAGAGTAGGGATAGTTTCAATGGGACAACTGTTGTCTCCTTCTCACTTAATAATCATTCCCTCTCTTTCTAACCGTATACTATGTTAAAACTACGAGGTGCTTCCCCCACCACTAAACAGAACAGCTCAGCGGCACACAGCGTTGGAGGGAGAGCTTCTAGCTAGAACAAATGACGTGTACCCTTATACCTGACACCACAACTACACGGAGCTTGAAACCGCACAATAGTTTAGCGCGTCAATCAGTGATTTTCCATATTTTCAAGTCGAACAGGGTTGATTTTAATTTTGCGTCATTTACTCAGATTAAACATAGGTTATATTGTTCATTATCTACATTGGCAAGAGAAAGTGGTATTTGTGTTTCATTTCACACCAATTTTAAAACGTTGTATAAGTTTAGTTCTGCCCATAACAGGTGACAGGTGGAGTGTCAAATTATTTACACTCAGTCTGTTCATTGCAAAGCTAAAATAAATATAGGATGATTCAAAAAGAGCGCCGGTTTTGATATATCAAATTAAGAGATTTATTTTATTGAAAAACTGAAAATAAATACATCAACAAGTTCATCTTACCTTCCGACTTCATGTATGAAAAATGATGTCATGCATGTGTCCTCCTCTACTGCGCTGGCACGCATTAACTCTGTCCATGAAATTAGATATTACTGCACGACAAGTTTCGACTTCCATTTGCCCGATAACCCGTCGAATTTCCTCCTTCAAGTCATTGATGTTTCGGGGTTTATTGGCATACACCAATGACTTCAGATGACCCCAAAGATGAAAGTCACAAGGCGTCAATTTTGTTTGCGAAGGTGTCATCATCCTGCCGTTTTCTCAATACCCAGTCAACAAACTGTCGTCTCTTCTGGTGGTCTGCCACTTTCAAATGTTGCGTCAACTGAATTTTATACGGGTGATATTGGAGTTCGTACCGAAGAATTCTCCGTACAGAAGAACATCGTAAACCCAATTGTTGAGAACGGCGACGTATTGATTTTGCTGGGCTAACAGCCACACTGTCACGAACCAACGCAACGTTCTGCTCAGTTCGGCCAGAACGACGACGTCCAGAACTTTTAAGGTCGACTGTTGAACCCGTCTCAAAAAACTTTTTCATGAGCCTGCGAACTGTTGATTCATTCGGTGCTTCATTACGTCCTAGAGTACCGCGAAGTCGCCTGACAGTAGCCGCATAACTCTCTCCACTCTGGTAAAATGTTTTGACGATTAACACTCGTTGTGCAATAGTAAACTTCTCCATGATTAGACAAACAGACTGCGAGAGTACTACACTGCGAACAAGAGGAACTACAACTGAATCGTCAATCGGAATGTTTTCCGAAATAGAAATGAGGTCTAACAATGTTGCCAACCGATAAACAAAAATTTACCAGCCGTTTAAAAACCGGCGCTCTTTTTGAATCACCCGTTAGTTGTGTTTCTTATCATCACATGGTCAGTCAATTAAATGAGTGAATGATTTAATAAGAGAAGAGGTAGAGGTGTGTTAGGTGACACTAATCACAGTTATCTCCTCTCATGAGTAATGAATTTCATAATACAGTGTGGATTGTGTGGTGAATGAAGTGAAGTGAAGTGAAGGTGTCATGAAGGCAGAGTGGGCCCCCCATACTGACAAGCGTATTTTCCCATTGAGTGAGTTGTGGCAATGGGGTAAACCACCTAAATCCTTGTTTTACTTAGTAAAACCTCTACACGTTCAAACCAGCCTACAGTCCAGCCTCTGTTAGTTTGCTCCTAATGTAAACAAATAATGACCAAGTCACTGAGCATGCGCATTGTATCAAAATGTGTACACGCTGATTAAAAAGTAACAACAAAATACTTTCAAAAGTATTTAAATACAAAATACTTTTACAAGTATTTAGTTGTTACTTTTTAATGAGCGTGTACACATTTTGATATAATACGCATGCTCAGTGACTTGGTCATTATTTGTTTACATTAGGAGCAAACTAACAGTGGCTGGACTGTAGTAGGCATATGTGGTGCCGGGCAGGGAGATTGGAGTGTGAGGGACGGACGGATGGATGAAAGAAATAAAGAAATGCGGTGATGAGGCAGGCGGAAGTAAACAAAGCGAAGACAATTTTCGTTGCGGTTACCGTGTCACAGTGATCGAACAACTCACCTTGCCAAATCGGCAACCTTGTCGCCAATTTACTTCCTTTCCGTTTCACCCACAACCCACAACCCGCAATTCGATCATTGTTTATTTAAATTCTTCTCCGATCGCGTCGCTTCACTTGTTTATTTTTTGGCGTTGACGTCAAAATGGATCTCTGATCTCTTATCTCCAGTGCTCATCTTTCATCATTTTGTTGGTACGTTTCTTTTTAATATTCTAATACACAACACGGGTTGGTCAATTTATTTACACAACACTTACACGTAAGCGTTCTTTTTTTACTTTCTCTTGCCAACTATATGAATAACTTATATAGGAAGGAAAGTATTGTTTTCATGTCCATTTTAAAAAATCCACTATTCACCGGATCTATACGTTTTCAGACCCCCTGAACCCACACAAACATGTTTTTAGCGATTGGTCTGTGTGTGTGTCTGTGTATACAAAATATCTCAAGAACGGAACATCGCAAAAACTTGAAACTTAAGTTACATACCACTACCGGACTCGACACGAACATTTTCATCAAAATCGGTCAACCGGAAGTAGTAGTTTATTCGTATAATTTTTCCCTTTTTTGCGATTTTCTCAAAAACTGGTCCTACGATTTTTTTTTAAAAATCGCCTCATTTACTCAATTTTTTATTCTCTACAAGATAGGATAGACGCGATGTTTGCTGAAATTCTGGGTGAGGCTGTTTTCACGTAAAAACATTTTCTTTTTAAGATTGCGGCTTTAATATGCATTTTAGCGCAAAATGTTATATAATAAAAGTTGTAGAGAATGTAAAATTCTACAACTCTTATTTCAAACATTTTTTTGTATAACGCTTAGTTTAGCGGTAATTAGCAATTTTCTGTTTTTTTCTCACGAAAACGTGTGAAAAATCTATTTTTTTAAGATTTCGGCCTTAGAATGCATTTTACGACAAAAGTGTATAATATAAAATTTAAAAGAAATTAAGAGATATACAACTTTTATTTATAGCATTTTTTTGTTCAGTGCCTAGTTTAGCGTGAATGAGCGATTTTCCGTATTTTTAAGCCAAACTGAGGTCGGTTTTAATTTTGCGTATTTCACTAATATTTTATTACTAATGTTAGGTTCATTGTTAATTATTTGCATTGGCAAGAGAAAGTTTTGTGAGTGTTTCACACCAGATTTTTTATACGACGCTTAGTTCAGCGGCAATTGATGGTTTTCAGTTATTGTCATTAAAATCCTTTGAAAAAAATGTGATTTTTTTAGATTGCAACTTAGTATCCATTTTACTACAAAACTGTAGCCTATATAATCAAAGTTATAGGAAATTAAAAGAGCTACAAATTTTATTTCAAGCATTTTCTCTACAGAGCCTAGTTTATTAAGCATTAACGAGTGATTTACTGTATTTTTAAGTCGAACAGAGTTTGATTTTCACTCATGATTAAATTATCTACATTGGCAAGAGAAAGTTGTTTGAGTGTTCACAGCAGTTTTTTTTATAGAAATACTTCCCCCCCTCAGGGTTAATCTAGCAGTTAGGTGTCGCCGTAAGTGACCAAATGTTAGTAGGCCTAAACGTCATCCGATTAGGTCATTGCCAGATTAAATGATAAAAAATCTGGTGTGAAACACTCACACGACTTGCTCTTGCCAGTGCAAATAATTAACAATAAAACTAACATTAGTAATAAAACATTAGAAATAAATAAAAAACTAACCTTATTTCAATCATGAGAGAAACACGCAAAATGAAAATCAACCTCAGTTTGGCCTAAAAATACGGAAAATCACTCTTTCACGCTAAACTAGGCTCTGTAGAGAAAAATGCTTTAAATAAAATTTGTAGATCTTTTAATTTTCTATATATTTGGTTTTATACACTTTTGTCGTAAAATGAATACTAAGGCCGAAATGTTAAAAAAATCGATTTTTCACACGTTTTCGTGAGAAATAAAACAGAAAATTGCTAATTACTGCTAAACTAAGCGTTATACAAAAAAATGTTTGAAATAAAATTTGTAGAATTTTAAATTCTCTACATTTTTTACTATATAAATTTTTGCGCTATAATACATATTAAAGCCGTAATCTTAAAAAAACACGGTTTTACGTGAAAACACCCTTACCAAGAATTTCAGCAAACATGGCGCCTACCCTATCTTGTAGAGAATAAAAAATTGAGTAAATGAGGCGATTTTATAAAAAATCGTAAGACAGTTTTTGAGAAAATCGCATAAAAGTTAAAAATTACACGAATAAACTACTACTTCCGGTTGACCGATTTTGATGAGAATGTTCGTGTCGGGTCCGGTAGTGGTATGTAACTTAAGTTTCAAGTTTCAAGTTCGTACGACGTTCCGTTCTTGAGATATTTTGTACACACACACACGCGCGCGCGCGCGCGCGCACACACACACACACACACAAAGACCAATCGCTAAAAACATGTTTTTTTGGGTTCAGGGGGTCTGAAAACGTATAGATCCGGTGAAAACTCGATTTCTTAAAATCGACATGAAAACAATACTTTCCTTCCTATATATTCATATAGGCAAGAGAAAGTAAAAAATTGCTAATAGCAGCTTATGATGGTTTAATTTTATCTCATATCAGGTATGCCATATTAGTATGGGGTAATTCATCACAGGGTAACATGGAAAGAGTTTTTAAAATACAGAAAAAAGCTGTTAGGTGTATGATGGGAGTCAACCACCTTACCTCATGCAGATCGCTATTTAAACAGCTGCAATTGCTCACAGTCCCTTCTTTCTACATTTTTCAAGTGATAATGTACGTAAAGAAAAATACCTTTTTACAGAATTTAGATGTTCACAACTATTACTCAAGAAACAGAATCGATTATTATGTTGCTAATCACAACACTAAATTGTTTCAACAAAAACCAACTTATGCAGGCAGAAAATACATCAATAAATTGCCACAAGGTTTAAAAAGTTGTGACAATTTGTCATTTTTTAAAAAAAAGCTAAAACAATATTTGATTGATGAAACATTTTACAGTGTGCGCGAATTCCTTTCTAAATAGTTTTGGTATTTAACTTCTAATTAAACAAATATTGTGTATTATTTGATAGAAAGGGGTTCATGACAAGCCTACTGAGTTAAACAGTAACAGGAAAAAATTATTGGTAAGTGATGAATTTATCATTGTGTTTGATTTTTTTATTTTTTATTTTGTGTGATATTTGATTCAATGGGGTTCATGACAAGCCTACTGAAGTAAGCAGTAGCAAAAACAATTTTTGGTGGTAAGTGATGAATTTATCATTGCAGTTTATCAGTTTTATCTTGACATGTCCCTTTATAGAAATAGTTTATAGTTTATAATAGGTTATATCCCTTTGGAGTCTCTTGGATGCAAGGGAAAAAAATTGTCAGATTGAATAGCTCGCGATGTATTGCATGACAAACAATAGACGTTAAAAAAAATCTGGTGTGAAACACTCACACAACTTTCTCATGCCAATGCAAATAATTAACAACAAACCTAACATTAAAAATAAACAAAAAAACTAACCTCAATCAACATAACCTTATTTTCATCATGAGTGAAAGACGCAAAATGAAAATCAACCTCAGTTTGGCTGAAAAATACGGAAAATCACTCTTTAACGCTAAACTAGGCTCTGTAGAGAAAAATGCTTTAAATAAAAGTTGTAGGATTTTAAATTCTCTACATTTTTTATTATATAAATTTTTGTGCTAAAATGCATATTTTAATATGCATTAATAATAATATTTTAATATTAATATTAATATTTTAATATGATTATGGCTTTAGCCATAATCTTAAAAAACAATTTTTTTAGGTGAAAACAGCCCACCAAGAATTTCAGCAAACATGGCGCCTACCCTATCTTGTAGAGCACAAAAAATTTAGTAAACCAGGCGATTTTAAAAAAATTGTAGGACCCGTTTTTGAGAAAATCGCAAAAAAGTGAAAAATTACACGAATAAACTACCAATTCCGGTTGACCGATTTTGTTGAAAATGTTCGTGTCGGGTCCGGTAGTGGTGTGTAACTTAAGTTTCAAGTTTGAAGTTCGTACAATGTTCCGTTCTTGAGATATTTTGTATACACACACACAGAGCAATAGGTCTGTCAGCAGTTGTGTGTGTGTGGGTGTGAGGGTGTCTGTTTGTGTGTATATGGTGGGTGAAGAGTGGGACATGAAAACAATACTTTACTTCCTATACATGTATATTCATATAGGCAAGAGAAAGTAATAATTTTTATTTATTTATTTTTTTTAATTCCTAATTTGTGTCAGTTGCAATCTGTTCAATTGAGAACAATAAGCAACCCCATGACCCAATCAGATGAGGATGATGTGTATGACGTGTAAATGAGACTGTGTAGTCTTGTACAGACCCAGGCCGACCATTCCTGAGAGAGTATGGTTAATTGAATCCCAACCATAAAAGTACACCGGTAACCACTGTCTACCATTCAAATCCGAATAAAAGTAACTACCTTTACTAGGATTTGAACCAGCAGGAACCTTCGTCTCCGAAAATCAGCTGTTAAACATGTGATTTTGGCGACGACTTTACCTCTAGACCAAGTAATAAATAAAACAGCAAAATTTATATGAGATAGTGAGGTTATGTCAATGCACATTATAGTGCATTGACATAACCTCACTATCTCATATAAATTTTGCTTTTATAAGCCCTTTATTATAAAAGGGCTTATAACTAATTCTACAGTGGTTTACGAGAAAAAATAAATTCATTTTTGGATTCACCACACAAAAATATATCGAATAAAAAAATTGTTACAATCAGTGACGTGCCCTAATGCTATAACATTACCGGTTTTTCAACCACGGAAAAATTTGTAAATGTACGTAAAAAATAGTTTTCAATGTTTTAATTTAATTTACTTTCTTAAATAAAACAACAAAATATATTCAATGAACAATAAAATCTGTATCTAGGTAGTAAAGGAAGTTAACTCCATTTTCGTAATTTTTCAGAAGAATCAAGAACATGAATTTTTCCTTTTTTTTAAATTTGTACCTCTTGTACAGAAATAGCCTCTTGTGCAGCAATTTAAATGACTAAACAACTTTCTTAACTTCTACACCTCTCTGACCACCCACAGAACTAACAAAGAGTTAATCAAACGAAAACACGAAACATATTGTGGTAACATTATTCACATAAAGAAACACCAGTTTATTTACAACAATGTTTCTAAAATTACAGAATTCAACCAAATTCTGAGGCCTATCAGTAAAATAATAAGAACAAAATAATTCAAAATAAAATTACTTGTTGTCGATAACGTGTATATATAATTAATTAGAGTTAAAAATATCTTTTGCATCATATAGAAAGGTGGAGTTAATGTGCTTGGAACTGACTTTTAAAAAATTGAATCAAGTCAGATACGAGTTAATACTGTAAACCATTAGATAGAGCATTTCTTGCTGATTTTCAAACTTAATTTTGCCAAAATTGGAGTTAACACCCATTACCTCTAATGCATAGAAATGTATAAGAAATAAATTTAAAAATAACCACACTAAAAAAGACTAAATAGAGACTTACCTGTCGATTAGGAATACAGCATCCAATGAAAATATTCGGTAACAAATCATTGTGGTAACAAAACACAATACGCAATAAGTTAAGAGTAAATAAAAGAGTTGTCTACCACGACACACCGTAATAACCGTACAACGATAACAAAACTATACATAAAACACATTTATCATTAAAATGTCAAATAGAATTTACTTTAACACAGAATTGGCGCCGAAACTATATAAACAACATTTATACGATAAAAGAGAACAATAAACCTGCATAATAATTACAGAAACAATTACACATGAATCGAATATCTATTAATAACATTGTTACACAAACTGAAACCAAAATTAATAACGAAATACGGTACGAAACGGAAAAAAATTCGGCACTGGTCAAACAGAACATCTTACTAACAGCTAAACTTGACCGACAAGAAAATAGGGGAGTGATGCATTGTGGGTGTATTGTCAACATACATGTATAGTCTGTCTACGCTAAAAGTACTCCGACGTAGGCAACCAGCAATACAAGTGAGCATGCGCATTAATTAAAAATCTGGTGTGAAGCACTCACACAACTTTCTCTTGCCAATGCAAAAATTTACAATAAACCTAGCATTATTAACAAAACATTAGAAATAAACAAAAAACTAACTTTAATAACATAACCTAATTTTAAAAATGAGTGAAAGACGCAAATTGAAATTAACCTCAGTTTAGTTTAAAAATATGGAATATTTTCCATATTAAATAAAAGTTGTAGATCTTTTAATTTTCTATAAATTGTATTATATACACTTTTGTCGTAAAATGCATACTAACGGATAGCAGTAATTAGCGATTTTCTAATTTTTTCTCATGAAAACGTGTGAAAAATCGATTTTTTTTAAGATTTCGGCCTTAGAATGCATTTTACGACAAAAGTGTATATAATCAATTTTATAGTAAATTAAAAGATCTATAACTTTTATTTAAAGCATTTTTCTCTAAAGAGCCTAGTTTAGCGTGAAAGAGTGACTTTTCGTATTTTTAAGCCTAACAGGTCGATTTTCATTTTGCGTCTTTCACTCATGATTAAAATAAGGTTATGTTTATTGAGGTTAGTGTTTTGTTAATTTCTAATGTTTTATTGCTAAAATTAGTTTATATTGTTAATCATTTGCATTGGCAAGAGAAAGTTGTGTGAGTGTTTCACACCAGATTTTTTTATTTTCTTTTGTAATCCCTAATTTGTGTACGTTGCAATCTGTTGAATTGAGTACAATAAGCAATGAGATGACCCAGTGAGATGAGGATGATGTGTATGACGTGTAAATGAGACTGTGTAGTCTTATACAGACACACTCACTGAGTAGACTATGGTTAATTGAACCCCAACCATCTAACTACACCCACAACCACTGTCTAGCATTCAAATCGGTATAAAAGTAACTACCTTTACTAGGATTTGAACCAGCAACCTTCGTCTTCGAAAATCAGCTGTTAAACAGCTGATTTTGGTGATGATTTTACCTCTAGACCAGTGGTTCCCAACCTGGGGGCGATCGCCCCCTGGTGGGCGATTTGGGTTCGCAGGGGGGTGATAAATTTGTGGGGGGCAATGAGTATTCAAAGACAGAAAAATAAAACTGTATTACAGGGTAGAATCTTTACTGTTGCGGATACATGTTTTTTTTACAAACAAATAAACTAAACTCTTTGTTGACATTTTTTATGGTCGAGCTCCTACACATGAGATGAAGAATTCTGGACACAACTGCTTTGGTTGATTATTTGTTGTGAACAATAATAAATCTTTTTTACAGAATAAATTATTTATCAACAAATTACTTTAAATTAAATTAGGTATACGATGCTAAGAGGAGGGGGCGATAGGTGTAAGTCATCCTTCGCAAAGGGGAAGGGGAAGGGGCTATGCCCCATAAAAGGTTGGCAACCACTGCTCTAGACCAACCCAGTGGGTTAATATTAATTTTTTTTTTTTGTAATTCCTAATTTGTGTACGTTGCAATCTGTTAAATTCAGAACAATAAGCAACCCCATGACCCAATGAGATGAGGATGAAGTGTATGACGTATAAATCAGGTGTAGTCTTGTACAGACTCAGGTCGACCATTCGTGAGAGAGTATGGTTAATTGAACCTCAACCATCAAACTACACCCACAACCACTGTCTATCATTCAATTCCGTACAAAAGTAACCTCCTTTACTAGGATTTGAACCAGCAAACTTAGTCTTTGAAAATCAGCTGTTAAACAGCTGATTTTGGTGACGACTATACCTCTAGACCAACCCGGTGGGTTAATAATAATTATAAACAGAAATTTATTGTTAGTATTACTTATTTGACTTGTAGATAACACGTTCATCCTCTGGTATTTTCTTTATGGAAGCAGATAGAGATTTCTGTGTTAGTGCCATTAAAAAATATTCACATAAAAACTTCATTACCGATGAAACTTAATTTTTGTGAAAAAGTCAGTTAACACCTTCATCCACTGACCCCTCTAACTGTAAAAAAATAATAATTTCTTTTGATAAAATAAATGTTCAAACTAACAGTAACGACCAGAATAATTGCTTGAACACTGCTACAGTTGAGCCACCGTTGTTAGTTTGCTTTTACTGTCAACAAACAAAAGCCACCTTCTACAGGGTGCACGCTGCTACAAGAGTCCCCCACTTTATAGATGTCTTATTCCTATTAAGTTAACTTTATTTTGAATTATAAGTAGTGAAAGTACTAAAAACATCAGTCATGATATGATGTACGCCTAACAATTTTATTTATAAAAATACTTTTGAAAGTATTTTGTTGTTACTTTTTAATCAACGTGTACACAGTTTTATGTAATGCGGATGCTCAGTGACTTGGTCATTATTTGTTTACATCAGGAGCAAACTAAGAGAGGCTGGACTTTAGATGTGTGTATGGTCTCAGAACCATAGGTAACGGATACACTCGTGCAAAAATGTTGTTAGGCATCATGAACTTGCCTTGACTTCCATCTGATAATCAATGATAAAAAATTACTAATGGCAGCTTATCATGGCCTCATTCTGTCTCATATCCGTTATGGTATTTTAGTATGGGGTAATTCTAGCATGGGTAATATGAATAGGGTTTTTAAAATTCAAAAGAAAGCTATTAGGTGTATGGTGGGAGCTAACCAGCTAACCTCATCCACACCACTATTTAAGGAGCTTAAATTGCTTACAGTTCCCTGTCTCTACATTTTTCAGGTGATTATGTATGTTAGGCAAAATAATTTTATGCAGAATTTCAATGTTCACAATCATAACACAAGAAACAGGAATGATTATTATGTGGCTAATCACTCCACAAAATTGTTTAAACAAAAACCTACTTATGCAGGGAGAAAATTCATGAATAAATTACCCCAATCTTTAAAGTGTTGTGAGGATTTGAATTCCTTTAAAAAAAAATTTAAAAAATTACTTGATCGGTGAAACTTTTTATAGCATACAAGAATTTCTTTATTGATAGTAGTGATACATAGTGTGTTTCTTATATTATATTTCAGGTGTTATATCTGACGACATGTCCTATACTCCTCCTGGAGTCTCCAGGGCGCAAAAAAAAAAAAAAAAAAAAAAAAAAATCTAAGTACTTCAAACACCAATAATTTCTTTGCCAACAAAGTAAGATTATTTGTTTGGAGTCTATGAAGACTGCTGTTAATGAGGCTGTAGTTATGATTAACGGAATGTTTTTTTTTTTTTTGCGCCCTGGAGACTCCAGGAGGAGTGTAGGACATGTCGTCAGATATAACACCTGAAATATAATATAAGAAACACACTATGTATCACTACACTACTATCAACAAACAAAGAAATTCTTGTACGCTATAAAAAGTTTCACCAATCAAGTAATTTTTCAGATTCTTTTTAAAGGAATGCAAATTATCAGATTTTAAAAATTGGGGTAATTTATTCATGAATTTTCTCCTTGCATAAGTAGGTTTTTGTTGAAACAATTTTGTGGAGTGATTAGCCACATAATAATCATTTCTGTTTCTCCTTGTGTTATGATTGTGAACATTGAAATTCTGTGTAAAATTATTTTGCCTAACATAGATAATCACGTGAAAACTGTAGAGAGAGGGAACTGTAAGCAATTGTAAGGTGGTTAAATAGTGGAGTGGATGAGGTTAGCTGGTTAGCTCCCACCATACACCTAATAGCTTTCTTACCCTATTCGTATTACCCATGCTAGAATTACCCCATACTAAGATACAATAACGGATATGAGACCGAATGAGGCGATTATAAGCTGCCATTAGTAAAATAGAGACCTATGTGTTGCCATTGATGGAAGCTGGCAAAAACGTAGACATATGTCAATGAACAGTGTCGTGAGTGTCACTTCTGTTGATTCAGGTAACGTTTTAGACTTTCATTGCATGAGTAAGTTTTTTAAATGTCCTCAAAGAAATTATAACCTACACAATGACTCATGTGTAGCCAATTATGAGGGTACAAGTAGCGGTACGGAGGTAGAAAGTGTGTTGCAGGTTTTTAACAGATCCGTTAACGCAGTATGATGTGCATTATGCAGATTATTTCTATTTCATATAATGAATTAATATAATAATTTCACTAACCTTCTTTTTAAACTGCGTCACCTTTATTTTATTTCTTACTTACACGTGTTTCGGTGGATCCACCATCATCAAAGTAAATGAAAAATTGAAACTAAAAAATTTTTTTATCTCACTTATTTAAAATTTACAGAAGATGATACATTTTCAGTCACTTGTATAAAAGTGTTATACAAGTGTATAAAAGTTTTATACAAGTGACTGAAAATGTATCATCTGTAAATTTTAAATAAGTGAGATAAAAAAAATTTTTAGTTTCAATTTTTCATTTACTTTAATGATGGTGGATCCACCGAAACACGTGTAAGTAAGAAATAAAATAAAGGTGACGCAGTTTAAAAAGAAGGTTAGTGAAATTATTATATTAATTCATTATATGAAATAGAAATAATTTCAAACTGCAGGATGCATTTTAAAGATTTATTTATGCAGATTACTTGGGAGTAATATTAAAAAAACAATTTTTTACGTGACAACATTACTCACCAAGAATTTCAGCAAACATGGCGCCTACCCTATCTTGTAGAGCATAAAAAGTTTAGTAAACCAGGCGATTTTAAAAAAAATCGTAGGACCAGTTTTTGAGAAAATCACAAAAAAGTGAAAAATTACACGAATAAACTACTACTTCCAATTGACCGATTTTGATAAAAACGTATGTGTCGTGTCTGCTAGTGGTCTCTAACTTAAGTTTTAAGTTTGAAGTTCGTACGATGTTCCGTTCTTGAGATATTCTGTTCACACACACAGACCAATCGCTAAAAACATGTTTTTTTTGGATTCAGGGGGTCTGAAAACATGTAGATCTGGTGAAAAGTCAATTTTGAAAAATGGACATGAAAAGAATACTTTCCTTCCTATATATTCATATAAGCAAGAGATAGATATACCTCTTGAAATATTTTATGATATAAACTATATCATAATTGACAATGATTGAAATAGGATTTCGTCCCTTCACCACTTGTTCCATTTTTGTGCCGGATCAAATGCATTGGTACGCACAACACAAATGAGCAATTAATATGAATATCACTTGTAATAGATTCTTGTCATCCATAGCATTTTGTACAGATTATGTGACCACCACCAGAAGAAACGCAGCGTTTCCAATATTTTTGTTTACTATTAGGTAGTGTAGTCATAATATATATAACACAGCAAGTTCTTAATTTATAATATTGACTGTTAATGTAAATAATTGATACGATTTAATTATTAAATGGAGTAAGCATTATTCCTTATTTAATTGAGAGCAGCTAATATAAACTACGCTTTTACTTCAGTTGTTTAGTGTTAGCGACCGTGCAATATTGGTTTTGTAGTGAGTGCAGTTTTATTATGTTTTGGGTTTGATCGGTTGTTCAATATTCAGATAAATTCGTTTCAATTAAACAAATACAGTGTAAGTGTATAAAATTGTGATTTAAACAGGTACAGGTTAAATAAGTGTTAATAATAATAAATAATAACATAATAGTAAATATGAATCTGCCCATAACCGACAGGTGGAGAGTCAAATTATTTACTCTGAATCTGTTAGTTGCAGGGCTAAAATAAATAGTTGTATTTCTTAACACATGGTCACCCAATTAAATGACTGAATTATTTAACAACAGAACAGGTAGAGGTGTACTGTGACACTAATCACAGTTATCTCCTTTGAAAGTAATGAATTTCATTTTATAGCCAGACCCTGTGGTGAATGAAGTGAAGGTGTCATTTGCAGAGTGGAAAATACGTGCTTTTTAGAAGACCCGGCATGCTGATAAGCATACTTTTCCATTTAGTGAGTTGTGGCAATGGTAAACCACCTCACTCCTCGTTTTACTTAGTAAAACCTCTACAGGTTTAATGCAGCTTTTCGGCTGATGACCACCTAAACAAACTATGAATATAAATAGTCTACTGTTGTAGTAATGAGCTGTACTAGTACAGTAGACTGACTATTCGAGCTAATGTTTTTGGGACGGTGCGTAATGTGAGGTGGCGCGGATGAAGTGCGGAAGGGAGGGAGGCAATCCTATTTCGAAACTTGTCAGACGGTAGTAGGGTAATGTTTTTTGAGAGAGAGTTGGGTCACTCATTGAAAACTTGAGAAGGATGTTTTTTTTTTTGCGCCCTGGAGACTCCAGGAGGAGTATAAGACATGTCTGATATTACACCTGAAATACATATAAGAATTACACAATGTATCACTACTATCAACAAAGAAATTCTTGTACGCTATAAAAAGTTTCACCAATCAAGTAATTTTTCAGAATTTTTTATAGGAATTCAAATTCTCACATTTTAAAAATTGGGGTAATTTATTCATGAATTTTCTCCCTCCATAAATAGGATTTTGTTGAAACAATTTTGTGGAGTGATTAGCCACATAATAATCATTTCTGTTCTCCTTGTGTTATGATTGTGAACATTGAAATTGTGCATAAAATTTTTTTGCCTAACATACATAATCACCTGAAAAATGTAGAGAGAGGGAACTGTAAGCAATTTAAGGTGGTTAAATAGTGGTGTGGATGAGGTTAGCTGGTTAGCTCCCACCCCATACACCTAATAGCTTTCTTTTGAATTTTAAAAACCCTATTCATATTACCCATGCTAGAATTACCCCATACTAAGATACCATAACGGATATGAGACAGAATGAGGCCATGATAAGCTACCATTAGTAATTTTTTATCATTTAATCTGGCAATTTGTTTTAGTGCAAATACCCAAGATGATATTTTACTACAAACTTGATTGGTATAGAAGTTTCCAAGACAAAGATCTATCTAGAGATACTCCCAGGAACTTTACTGTTTCTGCATGCTCTACAGCAGGGGTTCTCAAACTTTTAGGTGAAGCCCCCCACCTTGATCTATTCTAGGCTCGTGCCCCCCCTCATGTTAAGAGTTAGAAATTAAAACCAATAAAGCAAATGAATAAGTTTATTCATTTTTTCTTTACTCTTTTAGGCTCGCGCCCCCCCTCGTGTTGAGTTAGAAATTAAAACCAACAAAGAAAATGAATATTTTTTTTATCATTTTTTCTGTGTTATTAATACAGTTTTTAATTTTTCTAACTTTCTCGCGCCCCCCCTATTTATCTTTTACCCCCCCCCCTAGAGGGCCACGCCCCACAGTTTGAGAACCGCTGCTCTAATCTATTATTCTGAATAAATACATCCACTTCTCTACTTTCTTTAACGTTATGTTTATTTTTAAACTGCAAGTACTGACACTTTTTCCCATTAACTGTTAATAACATTTGATTCAAGAACTGTACTACGGACGCTATGTTAACATTTACTTGTATTTACTTATGTTAACTTATGCATACTTATGTTAACTTAACATACTTATGCATATTTACCATATTGTTCCGAAAACAAAACGCACCCGAATTTAAGCCGCATCAGAAAAATTATGATCAAAACTAGGAAATAAATTTCAAGTACAGTACTTGTATGTTTTTGAAAGTATTTTATTTTTTAAGAAGAAAATACCGTACAAACAAATACACTTACTACTTAATTAGCATTTAGAAGTTTTTGTTTATTACCGAACACAAGGATTCATCTACATTATTTGTGTTTTCTTCCAACTTCTTTGGTGGATGTCTTTTCCGCGTTTTTACCCAAAAACTAGCTGCAGGACTTGCGATACCAATAATTTGAAATTGGTATCGCAAGTTCTGCGCTACTTTTTGGTTACTTGTATAGACAAAGTACCCTTAACATAATTATATAACATCACTCATGGCCACAAATGATCGGATAAAAAACAAAATGAAATATAAGAAAACTGCTACCAAACTGATCAAAATGACTGTTCACGCACTACGTAAGAAAGGCATCTCTCTCTCCCTCTCCCTCTTACCCCTCCCCACCGCTTTATACCTCTCCCTCACTCCCTCTTTCTCTATCCTCTCCCTCACTCCCTCTCTCCCCCTCCCCCCCTCTCTCTCTATATATATACCTGCTTATGCTTAATAAAAAAACGATGATTATTATTATTAAAGCGCGAATGCAAGTCGCAGGTCAAATTATGGAACCGATTTTCAGGGAAAAACTGCGGCTTGTATTCGGAACAATACGGTATGTTATTTACTTATGTTAACATTTGTGTATTTACTTGTGGGTGTGGAGGTAGAGAATGTGATTTAATGTGTGATGTGTGATGTTGCAGGTATGCTGTTGCCCTGGTTCGTGTCCATGTGGCTGGTAGGAACCAGTCCTCCGGGGTCATTCAACCCTGGAGGGTCTCCACTTGCCTCCGTTGTCACCGAACCATTGACGTCTCTCAATTCATTGACGGCACCGAGTGACAATGACCGAATCGGTGAGGATAAATTTGAGGTGGCATTCAGGTGGAAACAAGTGGACTTTCTGTTTCCGTCACTTAATGCCAGAGAAGAAGCCATGAAAAGGAAAGATTTCATTCCTGCCAATAATTTACCATTAGGATTAGAAATATTTGAAGATAAGGTTTTCATCTCTTTGCCGAGGTAACTCGACCTTTTTTTTTATTTTTTTACAACTATACTTACAGTTGAGCCGTTGTTAGTTTGCTCCTCCTTCTGTCAACAAACAAAAGCCACCTACTACAGGGTGCACGCTGCACTCCACCACTTTATGGATGTCGTATTCCTATTAAGTTAACTATGTTTTAAATTATAAATACTTGAAGTACTAAAAACATCATTCATGATATGATGTAGGCCTAACAATTTCATTTAGAAAAATACTTTTAGAAGTATTTGGTATTTAAATACTTTTGAAAGTATTTTATTGTTACTTTTTAATCAGCTTGTACACATTTTGATATAATGCGGATGCTGAGTGATGTCATTATTTGTTTACATTAGGAGCAAACTAAGAGAGGCTGGACTATATATATTTTATAATATACTCTGTATTATATATTTTTATATATTATTATATGTATATTATGTTTTATATATATTTATATATTTTGTACTTATATTTTATTTATAAAACTATTATTTTTTTTTATTTTTTTTATAACTCCAAAAGAGTGTACAGTAGTGACGTCTGCCCATAACAGACAGGTGGAGTGTCAAATTATTTACACTCAATCTGTTGGTTGCAGGGCTAAAATAAATAGTTGTGTTTCTTATCATCACCTGGTCAGCCAATTAAATGACTACTGAATCATTTAAGAAGAGAAGAGGTGTGGGGGTGTGTTAGGTGACACTAATCACAGTTATCTCCTCCTCTCAAAGTAATGAATTTCATTATACAGTTGGACCTTGTGGTGAATGAAGTGAACGTGTCATTTGCAGAGTGTGCCCGGGGCATGCTGATAAGTTTACTTTTCCATTGAGTGAGTTGTGGCAATGGTAAACGACGTGACTCCTCGTTGTTACTTAGTAAAACCTCTACACGTTCAAACCAGCCTACAGGCTCATCACCTAAACGAAAACAGTAGTGATGTGACAATCATGAGCGAGTCGTACAAAAGAACTAGTTCTTTTAACTGAGCGGTGAGCTACCTACCACCTCTTTTATTTTCAACGACCACCACACCAAGCGTTTCTCCCCACACAGCACACTCTCCTCTCTGCACAGAGCTGACTTGTTCATCTCCTCCACGACTAAACCACTTTTCTCTAGTTGCATCATAGCAAGGGCTACCTGAATGCTGCGTGGAAATTATAGATATCGTATCAAACTCTGCCTCTGATTGTGAGGGGTCATTATTCTTTCATACTATACCACAACAACCCTGAGACAAGTGGTCAGAAAACACCATTCTACTGTACTCTAACTATTTTACCACGTGTGTACGAAACAAAGATAGACACATGCCAAAAATTTGTTTGTGGAAAGGGATGCTTGAATGTTTGTTCAGGTTGACGCACAAGCAAAAGAGCTTAAATTGTTTACAGTTCCCTCTCTCTACATTTTTCAGGTGATTATGTATGTTAGGCAAAATAAATTTATGCAGAATTTCAATGTTCACAATCATAACAGAAGGAGAACAGAAATGATTATTATGTGGCTAATCACTCCACAAAATTGTTTCAACAAAAACCTTCTTATGCAGGGAGAAAAAAAATTCATGAATAAATTACCCCAATTTTTAAAATGTGATAATTTGCATTCCTTTAAAAAAAATCTGAAAAATTACTTGATCAGTGAAACTTTTTATAGCGTACAAGAATTTCTTTGTTGATAGTAGTGATATATTGTGTGATTGTTATAGGGTATGTATTTCAGGTGTTATATCTGACGACATGTCCTATACTCCTCCTGGAGTCTCCAGGGCGCAAAAAAAAAAATCTGGTGTGAAACACTCACACAACTTTCTCTTGCCATTGCAAATAATTAACAATAAACCTAACATTAGTAATAAAACATTACAAATAAACAACACAACTAACCTCTAAAAATATAAAATTATTTTAATCATGACTGAAAGACGCAAAATGAAAATCAAACTCAGTTTGGCTTAAAAATACGGAAAATCACTCTTTCACACTAAACTAGGCTCTGTAGAGAAAAATGCTCTAAATAAAAGTTGTACGCTTTTAATTTCCTATAATTTTTATTACATACACTTTTGTCATTAAATGCATACTAAAGCCGAAATCTTAAAAAAATCGATTTTTCACACGTTTTCATAAGAAAAAAACAGAAAATCGCTAATTTCTGCTAAACTAAGCATTATACAAAAACATGTTTGAAATAAAAGTTGTAGGTTTTTAAATTGTCTACAACTTTTGTTACATAAATTTTCGCGCTAAAATTTATATTAAAGCCATAATATAAATTTTTGCGCTAAAATTTATATTAAAGCCATAATTTAAAAAAAACTATTTCTTTTCGTGAAAACAGCCTCACCAAGAATTTCAGCAAACATAACGCCTACCCTATCTTGTAGAGAATAAAAAATTGAGTAAATGAGGTGATTTAAAAAAAAATCGTAAGACCAGTTTGTGAGAAAATCGCAAAAAAGTGAAAAATTACACGAATAAACTACTACTTCCGGTTGACCGATTTTGATGAAAATGTTTTTGTCGGGTCCGGTAGTGGTATGTAACTTACGTTTCAAGTTTCTAGTTTGTACGATGTTCCGTTCTTGAGATATTTTGTATATATACACACACACAGACCAATCGCTAAAAACATGTTTGTGTGGGTTCAGGGGGTCTGAAAACGTGTAGATCCGGTGAAGAGTGTATTTGTTGTGATGGACATGAAAACAATACTTTCCTTCCTATATATTCATATAGGCAAGAGAAAGTAAAAAACAATGTTCTGCGTGCGAAGGAGTGAGTGAAAGTCACCCTCGGCTTGACTCACAGTCTGTTTATTGAGATAGCTGAGCTGAGCGGTGTAGGCCTATGTACAGTACCGCTCAAATTAATTGGAACACACAGGGAATTTCACTCTTTTTATCATGCGACAGTTGGCATCACTGCTACATCACTTGTATTGAACAAACTAACAACCTAACCTCAAAAGCAGTTAGTGCACATGTGATTCTTTGTGTTGAACACATTTTCAGTGAAGTATTGTGTGAATTGTGTTATTGTTGCGCGTTTTTGTGTTTGTTAAACAAACTATTGTAGTTTTTCAATAACTCAACTGATGGATACCACACCTAGAAAACGTAGCAAGATTATTACACTACATCAGTATGGAAATATGTCTCAGAGGATGATATCTAAAGAATGTAAGGTGGGTCTAGCTACTGTTAACCGAATTGTTAAGCAATTTAATGATACTGGCTCCTTTTCTGTTAACAGAATAGGAAATTGTGGTCGTAAAAGGAAAACCACACCACAAACTGACCGCCAATTAATTAGGACTAGTAAGATCAACCCCAGGTTGTCGGCTGTAGATTTGGCACGAGAAATTAACAAAAAAGGGGTTAATATTCATGTTAGTACTGTTAAAAGAAGGCTGTCTGAAGTTGGGCGAAAAGCTTACCGACCTAAGAAAAAGCAGCTTCTTACTGTAGCAATGAAGAAGAAACGCTTGCAGTGGGCTAAAACCTACAAACAGTTCACTGTTGAACAGTGGAAAAATGTCCTTTTCTCTGATGAAACACATTTTTTGGTTCAGGGACATAAAGTAAACTTTGTCCGCAGAAGTGCGAATGAAGCTGAGACATCAGCTCACATCCTTCAACAACCAAAACATCCACCCAAAAAAATGTTTTGGGGCTGTATGTCCTATAATGGTCCAGGTCCATTAGTTCCCATAGAAGGTATGATGAACTCAGACAAATATATTGCTTTATTAGAAAGAAGAGTCGTTCCACTCCTTTTGCAAATGTTTCCAGAAAGCAATGGAATTTTTCAACAAGACTCGGCTCCATGCCATACATCTAAAAAATGCAAGAAATTTTTTTTTGAGAACAAAATAACGGTTCTGGAATGGCCTGGCAATTCACCCGATTTAAACCCAATCGAAAATCTATGGGCTATTACTAAAAAAAGGATTGCCAAAGACGATTGTACTACAAAAACATCCATGATTACTGCTGTAATCAAAATATGGTTCCACGATGAAGAAATAAAAAATATATGCAAAAAACTAATAGAATCAATGCCAAAACGCTGTGAAGAGGTTATAAAACACAAAGGAGGACATATTAATTATTAGGGAGCTGTTTGTAATTTTTTTGATCAATAAATTGTCTTTCATTTAAGAATCGTAGTCGTTTACCTGGTGTTCCAATTAATTTGAGCGGTACTGTATTAGAATCCACTACTAGCTCACTCCCACACAGTTCACCACGTCTCATAGTTCAATTGTACGGCACACTCTGTGTCGTTCACTAAAATGGGCAGAGCGGGGTGTGCTAGCTCACCTATAGTTCAGCCGCTCTAAGTTTGCTCCTCCTCCTCCTCCTTCTGTCAACAAACCAAAACCACCTACTAGAGGGTGCACGCTAGAGTCCCCCACTTTATGCATCTCTTATTCCTATTAAGATAACTATTTTTTAAATTATAACTACTTAAAGTACTTCAAACATCAGTCGTGATATGATGTACGCCTAACAATTTCATTTATAAAAATACTTTTAAACGTATTTTGTATTTAAATACTTTTGAAAGTATTTTGTTGTTACTTTTTAATCAGCGTGTACACATTTTGATATACTGCGCATGTTCAGTGACGTCATTATTTGTTTACATTAGAAGCAAACTAAGAGAGGCTGGACTGTACCAATATTTCAATATCTAATTAAAATATGACAGGTGTAAATGTGTAGGAAGTACATGGCACAATTATTTCAGAGTGACCCTTCCTGCTCAGTCTTCTATTTTGTTCTGAGCTTTTTTACTTTCTCTTGCCTATATGAATATATAGGAAGGAAAGTATTGTTTTCATGTCGATTTTAAGAAATCGAGTTTTCACCGGATCTACACGTTTTCAGACCCCCTGAACCCACACAAACATGTTTTTAGCGATTGGTCTGTGTGTGTGTGTATACAAAATATCTCAAGAACGGAACATCGTACGAACTTGAAACTTGAAACTTAAGTTACATACCACTACTGGACCCGACACCAACATTTTCATCAAAATCGGTCAACCGGAAGTAGTAGTTTATTCGTGTAATTTTTCACTATTTTGCGATTTTCTCAAAAACTGGTCCTACGATTTTCTTTAAAATCGCCTCGTTTACTACATTTTTTATGCTCTACAAGATATGGTAGGCACCATGTTTGCTGAAATTCTGGGTGAGGCTGTTTTTACGTAAAAACATTTTCTTTTTAAGATTGCGGCTTTAATATGCATTTTAGCGCAAAACGTTATATAATAAAAGTTGTTAAGAATTTAAAATTCTACAACTTTTATTTCAAACATTTTTTTGTATAACGCTTAGTTTAGCGGTAATTAGCGATTTTCTGTTTTTTTTTTCACGAAAACGTGAGAAAAATCGATTTTTTTTAATATTTCGACCTTAGTATGCATTTTACGACAAAAGTGTATATAATTAAATTTATAGAAAATTAAAAGATCTACAACTTTTATTTGGAGCATTTTTCTCTACAGAGCCTAGTTTAGAGAGAAAGAGTGATTTTCCGTATTTCTAAGCCAAACTGAGGTTGATTTTCATTTTGCGTCTTTCACTCATGATTAAAATAAGGTTATGTTTATTGAGGTTAGTTTTTGTTTATTTCTAATGTTACATTATATTGTTAATTATTTGCACTGGCAAGAGAAAGTTGTGTGAGTGTTTCACACCAGATTTTTAATTTATTAATACGCATGCGCACTTGTATTGGTGGTTGCCTACATCGGAGTACTCTTAGCGTAGACAGACTCTATTTTACAGTGCCGTCCCATTACTAGTGTACCGGACATGTCTAGATAAAACTGATAAATCTTTAAGTTTTAACAGCGAGTTGAATTCATTACTTACCACTATTGCAGTTGACTTGTATACCCACTTCAATAAGCGAGTTCGTCAACGTTCAATTTTAGTATTATAAAAAATCTGGTGTGAAACACTCACACAACTTTCTCTTGCCAGTGCAAATAATTAACAATAAACCTAACATTAGTAATAAAACATTAGAAATAAACAAACAAACTAACCTCAATAAACATAACCTTATTTTAATCATGAGTGAAAGACGCAAAATGAAAATCAACCTCAGTTTGGCTTAGAAATACGGAAAATCACTCTTCCACGCTAAACTAGGCTCTGTAGTGAAAAATGCTTCAAATAAAAGTTGTACATCTTTTTATTTCCTATAAAATTTATTATATACACTTTTGTCATAAAATGCATTCTAAGGCCGAAATCTTAAAAAAATAGATTTTTCACACGTTTTCGTGAGAAAAAAAATCAGAAAATTGCTAATTACTGCTAAACTAAGCGTTATATAAAAAAATGTTTGAAATAAAAGTTGTAGAATTTTAAATTCTCTACAACTCTTATTATATAAATTTTTGCTCTAAATAGCATATTAAAGCCGTAATCTTAAAAAAACTATGTTTTTACGTGAAAACAGCCTCACCCAGAATTTCAGCAAACATGACGCCTACCTTATCTTGTAAAAAATAAAAAATTGAGTAAACCAGGCGATTTTTAACAAAATTGTAGGACCAGCTTTTGAGAATATCGCAAAAAAGTGAAAAATTACACGAATAAACTACTACTTCCGGTTGACCGATTTTGATGAAAATGCTCGTGTTGGGTCCGGTAGTGGTATGTAACTTAAGGTTTAAGTTTCAAATTCGTACGATGTTCTATTCTTGAGATATTCTGTTCACACACAGACCAATCGCTAAAAACATGTTTTTTGGGTTCAGGGGGTCTGAAAACGTATAGAAAAGTCGATTTCTCAAAATCGACATGAAAACAATACTTTCCTTCCTATATATTCATATAGTCAAGAGAAAGTAAAAAAGTGTCATCAATAAATGTATTAAAAAAATTTTCAATTTACAATAAATTTATAAATGTAAAGTTCAATTTATTTTGTTGATATAACTTGAATTTTCTTTTCATTAAACATTTTAAACAGTGGTTGTGGGTGTACTTTGATGGTTGGTGGTCAATTAACCATACTCTCTCAGGAATGGTCGGCTTGGGTCTGTACATGACTACACCTCATTTACACGTCATTCACATCATCCTCATCTCATTGGGTGATGGGGTTGCTTATTGTTCTCAATTGAACAGATTGCAACGTACACAAATTAGGAGTAAAAAAAAAAAAAAATTTTAAATTTTCAATTGAATTTCAGGTGGAAACGAGGAGTGCCATTTACGTTAGCTGTAGTAAATAGAAACGATAAGAATAGATCGCCACCACTGAGGCCATTTGGAAAATTATCGTGGCACAAAGTGGGCGACTGCAACGGGTTCACTTCCGTCTTCAGGATGTCGATGGATCGTTGCGGACGTCTATGGGTGCTCGACTGCGGCTCAATCGATCTCTTGGAGTCGGTCAACCAGATCTGTCCCGCCCAGATAATGGTGTTCGACGCGCGCACGGAACGCCTCATCTGGAAGTATGTGATACCGAAAGAACAGTCTCCGCAGGACGCGCTTTTCACCAACATCATCGTTGATGTCACCAATGGTGATTGTGGTGATGCTTTCGCATACATTGCCGATGTTTTCAGGTACTAATCTTTTATTACTACAGTAACCTCTCTTTTTTTTCTTTGTTCATATATTGCCAATGTTTTCAGGTATAAGTATAACCAACTACGGTGGCGTGCGGGCCGCACATGCGCAGTAAGTAGCTCCCCCACCACAGCGTCAACTAAAGATACAGGCTGCCTCTAAAGTAGTACTCACCACTCATTGTGTTCTGTTCATGCGGTAATCGTTTTGACATTGGTGTCGCTGTCGAAAGCCACACCCCGTCAAAATTAGTTGCGCACGCACAAAATACGGGGAAAATGTCTGCGATCATTTTAGGGTAATAGGCAATAAGTTTTTTTTTTCTAAATGATGTACCTACCATAAGTTTTGACAGGCCCAAAAGGAAGGTACGTCATAACCTCATTTTGTTACATTTACTGTGCGGTTCTTTTTGTTAAAATGTCAAACAACTGATATTGTGCGTGTGTAGTTGATTTCTAAAATTTGACGTATGTTTCGGATAAAATTCACAACTATTAAAATTGATTCAGCTTCTTGGAATATTAACAGGAAGTAGACACCAGACACGATGATCTATCTTTGACTTCCCTTCAAAAAGTGATTTTTTCAAGCTCGTTTATTATTTCTCTTTCTGCCCTACATACATCAAATTACAGATAAAATTTTATATTTTATAACAAAATAATAAAACGCATATAATGTAATCCTGGAAAAAAAGTTAGGGCCTATATTAGCCTACGTGATAAGCAAAAAATGCGATGAGATTTAAACGTCTAACTTTGTACGAGCGTATCTTATATAAATATCGGAGTATAATAATAACATTTTACAGTGTAATAAAATAACATCCATTAGGAAGCAAAAGTAGGCTAATATTTTCAGAATTTTTTGATGAAAAATCTGGTGTGAAACACTCACACAACTTTCTCTTGCCAATGCAAATAATTAATAATAAACCTAACATTATTAATAAAATATTAGAAATAAACAAAAACTAACCTCTAAAACATAACCTTATTTTAATCATGAGTGAATGACGCAAAATGACAATCGAACTCAGTTTGGCTTAAAAATACGGAAAATCACGCTTTGACGCTAAACTAGGCTCTGTAGAGAAAAATGCTGTAAATAAAAGTTGTAGATCTTTTAATTTTCTATAAATTTAATTATATACACTTTTGTCGTAAAATGCATACTAAGACCGAAATGTTAAAAAATCGATTTTTCTCACGTTTTCGTGAGAAAAAAAAACAGAAAATCGCAAATTACCGCTGAACTAAGCGTTATACAAAAAAATGTTTGAAATAAAAGTTGTAGAATTTTACATTCTCTACAACTTATATTATATAACGTTTTGCGCTAAAATGCATATTAAAGCCGCAATCTTAAAAAGAAAATGTTTTTACGTAAAAACAGCCTCACCCAGAATTTCAGCAAACATGGTGCCTACCCTATCTTGTAGAGCATAAAAAATGTAGTAAACGAGGCGATTTTTAAAAAAATCGTAGGACCAGTTTTTGAGAAAATCGCAAAAAAGTGAAAAATTATACGAATAAACTACTACTTTCGGTTGATCGATTTTAATGGAAATGTTCGTGTCGGGTCTGGTAGTGGTATGGAACTTAAGTTTTTGAAGTTTCAAGTTTGTACAATGTTCTGTTCTAGAGATATTTTGTATACACACACACACACACACACACAGACCAATCGCTAAAAACATGTTTGTGTGGGTTCAGGGGGTCTGAAAACGTATAGATCCGGTGAAAACTTGATTTCGAAAAACCGAGATGAAAACAATACTTTCCTTCCTATATATTCATATAGGCAAGAGAAAGTAAAAATGAGCTTGTTAGAGTGTAGTGAACGAAACTGGCCGGCAGAGTGCCCTACGGTACCGCGTATTGTCACTATTGCGCTTCAACACCGTGCACTGATTGAAATGAGTTGAGGGGAAAGGCTGACGCAACACATTCTCTCTCTGTCCCGCTACCCTCCCTCCCTACATGCCGCCGTAAATGGCGAATAGTATACTACTCTTGGGGGGTCTTTTCCGTTTTGTGTATGCCACTATCAAATCCGAATTCCCTGAAGGGTTGCACACGTACGTGTTCATTTCTCTTACTGAATAGAGTATTCAGTATTCATACAGATACAGCCACACTAACGCACGTCCTTCCCAGTCCCAGTATAGTGTATATAATACTGTCTTACACGTTCTGTTGTTTTATTTCATATTTTAATTGTTTTATTTTGTCATTACTGCATTACTATTAAGTTATATTTTTACTTTCTCTTGCCTATATGAATATACAGGGTGATTCATGAAGTTCTCCCCCCACTTCTACAGCACATTGTACTAGTAAAAATAATGAAAAAATGTTATATAAACATAGGTCCGAAAACGCTTCGTTAGCGAGTTACAGCTAGCGAAAGATTTCGCCTGAATTCCTGGGCAAAGAGTAAAATAAAGCCATACTGAACTTTTGGAAAGGTTAATTAAGTAAGAAATGTCGTGGATTCTTATGTAATTTTACCTGATAAAGCTAATAAAATAGGTTTCAGAACTGTACCTGTAGTAGTTTTTGAGGGATTCACGGTTAAATGCAAAAAATTGGGGCACGAAACAATGTTTTTTTAAGTTTCATGTACAATAACTTTGTTAAATTGGTAATAAATACATAAAATCAACAAACATTAATTGTAGAGAATTTAATTCTGAGAAAATTGATATAATCAAAGTCTAAAATAAAACAGAAATAAGTATCAAAAAATCGATTTTATTCAGTATAATACATTACTATCTGTAAAGAAATACCGTACGGTATTCAGTTAAAATAAAACAAAAACAAAATGTTTGTTCCTTAATGATGAGATAAATTGAGAAAACAAGATGAACTGTTAAATAAATTTGTTTGTAAATAAAAATATCATGTTTTATTACGTTGTATTTTTTTTTAAATAAAAATTTACATTAAATGTTCGAAAATAAATGAAGCAAACATTTTCCAATTATTGTTTACTAATAATCGAAATGCAGTTTTTTGTTTTATTAATTTCTAAGTTGGTAACGCACGAATAACAGCTGATCAACAATGGTATTCTGTACTGTTACGTTAGAACTGTGTATTAGTGGTGTTTTGCAAGCTACAGCAGGAGATCGGGTTCTGTGAATCGTGTTATTAAATGCAATTTTTTTGTGAGTTATAATTAGATTGTTTATTCAGCGAAAAAATGCCTTACTTATTTACATCAGAGGAATACGCTGATATGGTTTTTATTTTGGGTTACTGTAATGGTAATGCTAGAGCTGCTGTAGTAGAATATGAACTACTTTACCCTAATAGGAGGATTCCAGATACCAAAACAATTTCAGGAACTTTTCGTACTCTTCGGGAAACAGGATCACTACCAAGTACTAGAACCAATTATGAACGAGCTGTCAAACTTGATGATGATATTGTTATTAATGCTGTTCATCGCAGTCCAGGTGTAAGTACACGACGTATTTCTAGGCGGATAGGAGTTTCGCAGTCAACGGTGTGGAGGTCACTAAATCGAAACAAATTTTATCCGTTTCATAAACAAAAGGTTCAACATCTACAGCCAGGGGATGGTCCGCTTCGCTTGGAGTTTTGCAACTTTTTGAATATTAATAATCAACTCTACAAGCGTATTTTGTTTACGGATGAGGCACAATTCACTCGGGATGGTGTCAATAACTTGCACAATGAACACTCATGGGCAGAAGAAAATCCACATGAGGTAGTGGAACAGAACTTTCAACACCGATTTAGCGTCAATGTCTGGTGTGGCCTTTTGCACAATCGGCTGATTGGACCTTTCATATTACCTGGACGCCTAAATGCTGAGTTGTATTTGCATTTCCTTCAAGAAGAGTTGCCGCAGCTGTTAGAGAATGTTCCTTTACGTCTCAGACAAAATTTGTACTTCCAGCATGACGGAGCACCTCCCCACTTTTCACATGCCGTTTCTGCTTATTTAAATCATCAATTTCCTGGACACTGGATTGGTCGTGGAGGGCCTCACCCTTGGCCACCAAGATCCCCAGATCTATCTCCATTGGATTATTGCATCTGGGGATGGATGAAAGACATTGTATACAAGACAAAAGTGAATTCTCGTGATGAATTAATTGCCCGTATTATGGATTCGGCTGTGCAGATACAGGGAAGCCCTGAAAAATTAAGAAACGCAACAAAAGCAATACACAAACGTGCTGCAAAATGTATTGATAATGATGGCCTCATTTTCGAACATCTATTATAAAAAGGTGCGTACGGTTGGCCCAACCTGATTAATTTTGCTTAAAACTAGTAATGTATTATACTGAATAAAATCGATTTTTTGATACTTATTTCTGTTTTATTTTAGACTTTGATTATATCAATTTTCTCAGAATTAAATTCTCTACAATTAATGTTTGTTGATTTTATGTATTTATTACCAATTTAACAAAGTTATTGTACATGAAACTTAAAAAAACATTGTTTCGTGCCCCAATTTTTTGCATTTAACCGTGAATCCCTCAAAAACTACTACAGGTACAGTTCTGAAACCTATTTTATTAGCTTTATCAGGTAAAATTACATAAGAATCCACGACATTTCTTACTTAATTAACCTTTCCAAAAGTTCAGTATGGCTTTATTTTACTCTTTGCCCAGGAATTCAGGCGAAATCTTTCGCTAGCTGTAACTCGCTAACGAAGCGTTTTCGGACCTATGTTTATATAACATTTTTTCATTATTTTTACTAGTACAATGTGCTGTAGAAGTGGGGGGAGAACTTCATGAATCACCCTGTATAGGAAGGAAAGTATTGTTTTCATGTCAATTTTTCAAATTTTCACCGGATCTATACGTTTTCAGACCCCCTGAACCCACACAAACATGTTTTTAGTGATTGGTCTGTGTGTGTTTGTGTATGTGTATACAAAATATCTCAAGAACGGAACAACGTACAAACTTGAAACTTGAAACTTAAGTTACATACCACTACCGGACCCGTCATGAACATTTTCATCAAAATCGGTCAACCGGAAGTAGTAGTTTATTCGTATAATTTTTCACTTTTTTGCAATTTTCTCAAAAACTGGTCCTACGATTTTTTTTTAAATCACCTGGTTTACTCAATTTTTTATTCTCTACAAGATAGGATAGGCGCCATGTTTGCTGATATTCTTGGTGAGGGTGTTTTCTCGTAAAAACGTGTTTTTTTTAAGATTACGGCTTTAATATGCATTTTAGCGCATCAATTTATAAAATAAAAATTGTAGAGAATTTAAAATCCTACAACTTTTATTTCAAACAATTTTTTTGTGTAACGCTTAGTTTAGCGGTAATTTGCAATTTTCTGTTTTTTTCTCACGAAAATGTGTGAAAAATTGATATTTTTAAGATTTCGGCCTTAGTATGCATTGTATGACAAAAGTATATATAATTAAATTTATAGAAAATTAAAAGATCTACAACTTTTATTGAGAGTGAATATTGTCATTCAGTGTTTAATCAATAATTGTCGTTCAGTACAATCATTACGGTTATACAGTGTTGAGGGGTTTTTTATTTGTGCAGATCGAATAGTGTGTGTGTGTGTGTGCGTGCGCGCGTGCGTGTTAATGTGAATAGTGTGTGTGTTAGATTATAGTTCTACCTATTTTGATTTGTTAATTTTTGTGGCTAAAGTATAAATTTGCCTAGTGTAGTGTTTATTATTTTGTCGTTTACTAGTTTACATTAAGCTCAAAATGTCTAAAATCGGAGGGAGTAAAGTTGTGCATAGCTAATCTCGGGAGAAAATTGCTAATGTGGTTACGTTTATGACCAAGGAAGCAAAGCACGGTGTTTATACTAGGCTATAGATGTTAAGAAAATTATTGAACACGTTAGTGGAGCAACTGGTGTGTCAAAAAGTTCAATTACGTGAATAAAGCAAGAATTGAAAGCAATATTAGAAGGATCATCACTGTCTTTTATCCAAACCTGAAACAGGTTTGGATGATTTTGACCGGAGTGTTATCAGTCAAAAAATAAATAATTTTTACACAGACGAAGATGGAAAATGCTTACTAACAATGAATAAATTATTAATAATTAAAAACAGTATTAAAGACTATTAATAATCAATTAAAAAATTAAAGTAGCGCTGTTTTAAAACTGTTACTGAAATTTTGTTAAAGTATAAATATTTTTATAGAAATAGCTTTATAAATTATAATTGGGTCTATATGAATATTATTGTATAAATATGCGCTTTATAGAAAACTGTGTCATGCATTTTGTTTTGAAGTGGGCATTTTTGATACACCTTGTAGTATTATTGGCTGAACTCTCTGGAAGCCAGATGAGACGCCTATTGCTATACATACATTACGCGTAAATCTAGGTTGGCTGATGGCGGCCGTCACCATACTAGTGTGCGACTCAACATGATACAAACACGAAAACATTTATTCCAACACATGTTTTCAGAATTGTATGACTTGCCAACCAAGTACGGTGTACACAAGGTGACGTATTTTAAGGTTTTAGGCCCACCCACGGACAAAGTCCACGGATACCAAGGGATTACTGTATACGAGGGGGTACCCAAAAGAAACCGGAATTATTTTTTAAAACTATTTATTTTTAATTTTTTTACAAAAGCACCTTATCCCCTTCAAAATACTCTCCATTACAACTAATACATTTGTCCCACCGGTGCTTCCACTGTTCAAAACATTTTTTGTACTCCTCTTCAGTGATGGCTGCCAGCTCATCCGTCGTTTTTTTCTTGACATCATCAACGTTGTTAAATCGGAGACCTTTCATGCCCCTTTTCATGCGTGGGAACAAGAAAAAATCACACGGAGCCAGATCGGGTGAGTACGGTGCGTGTGGTAGCAAAACCATGCCGTTTTTCGCCAAAAACTGGGTAACCGAGATTGCCGTGTGTGCAGGCGTGTTGTCGTGGTGGAAAAACCAGTCCCCTGTCTGCCACAAATTAGGTCTTTTACGACGAATGCTGTTTCGTAGTCTTCATAACACTTCAAGATAAAAAGCTTGATTTACCGTCTGGCCTGGTGGAACGAACTCTGAATGGACAATTCCCCTCACATCAAAAAAACAAATCAGCATTGTTTTGATGTTCAATCTGACTTGACGACTTTGTTTTGGTCGGGGTGATAATGAAGTCTTCCATTGACTGGATTGTTGTTTGGTTTCTGGGTCGTACCCATGGCACCAAGACTCGTCACCCGTAATGATCTTTGACATGAAATCTGGATCAGTTTCAAGCTGTTGTTTCAAATCACTACACGTTTCAATTCGACGTTCCTTTTGAGTGTCTGTCAGAACCCGAGGCACAAACTTGGCAGCGACTCTTTTCATTGTCAAGTCTTCTGTTAAAATGCGTTGGACTGAGCTCCAAGATAACCCACTAACCTGTGATATTTGGTCAATGGTCTGTCGTCGGTCTGTTCGTACAATTTCTTTCACTTTCACAACATTTTCGTCTGTTCGGGAAGTCGACGGTCGTCCAGAACGAGGTTTGTTCTCAATCGACATGTCGCCATTTTTAAAGCGCAAAAACCACTCGTACACTTGGGTTTTTCCAATAGCGTCGTCTTTGTAAGCTGTGTTCAACATTACAACTGTTTCCGCGGCGTTTTTACCGAGCAAGAAGCAAAATTTCACAGCCGCACGTTGTTCATTAAAACTTGCCATCATGAAAAACGACACGAGCACAAAACAGCACTAGCGAGAACAATCACTGCACGAGAACAGAACAAGCTAGATCAACGAACAAAATGGCATTGAACTGGCAATGAGTAGCGCTACAAGCAGCCTAGTGGCGGGAATTTGTACTGCACAAGCTCCGCCCACAGCAGAGCTATTCCGGATACTTTTGGGTACCCCCTCGTATATATATTTTCTGTATTCTTTCTCTCCTTCTTGTTTCTTTTCTTTTTTTAAATAGTGTACTGTATGTAATAACTAGTTAAATATTTAATGGGAAATAAATTGAATTGGAGGCTGCCTCCGTAGCGTAGTGGTCCAGAGGTCGCAGAGGTCCTGGGTTCGATTTCCAGCTAAGATCTGGAAATTATATTAGATCTCAACCCAACTTTCCATAACCCAAAGTAGTCGCTAATGACCAAGCCGTTGATGCGACTTTAAATAAAACTAAAAAAAAAAATCTGGTGTGAAACACTCGCACAACTTTCTCTTGCCAATGCAAATAATGACCAATGTAACCTAACATTACAAATAAGCAACAAAACTAACCTCAATAAACATTGTTATTGGGGGGAACTGTACATTATAGCCAACTACCCAATCTGATTGCTGCCTTTGCTGCCTTTTATTTGACGTGAATTAGTGACATGAGTTTGAACAGGGACCCCCAATACAGTTTGTTCACGAATAGCTGTCAACTGGTCACCATACAAAGTCACTTGCCCAACCGATGTTACTTAACAAATAATAGCGACTTTCTACCAGCTGACTGACTGGGTTGGCCCGAAGGCCAACCTAACATTATTAATAAAACATTAGAAATAAACAAAAAACTAACCTCAAAATACATAACCTTATTTTAATCATGAGTGAAAGACACAAAATTAAATCGACCTCAGTTTGGCTTAAAAATACAAAAAATCACTCTTTCACGATAAACTAGACTCTGTAGAGAAAAATGCTCTAAATAAAAGTTGTAGGCTACATCTTTGAATTTCCCATAAATTTGATTGTATACACTTTTGTCGTAAAATGCATACTAAGGCCGAAATCTTAATAAAATAGATTTTTCACACGTTTTCATGAGATAAAAAACAGAAAATTGCTAATTACTGCTAAACTAAGTGTTATAAAAAAAAAATGTTTGAAATAAAAGTTGTAGGATTTTAAATTGTCTACGACTTTTATTACATAAATTTTTGCACTGAAATGCATATTAAAGCCGCAATCTTAAAAAAACATTTTTTTTACGTGAAAACAGCCTCTCTAAGAATATCAGCAGACACAGTGCCTATCCTATCTTGTAGAGCATAAAAAATTTAGTAAACCAGGCGATTTTTAAAAAAATCATAGAAACAGTTTTTGACAAAATCGCAAAAAGTGAAAAATTACACGAATAAATTACTACTTTTGGTTAACCAATTTTGATGAAAATGTTCATGTCGGTTCTGGTAGAGGTATGTAACTTAATTTAAAAGTTTCAAGTTGGTACGATGTTCCGTTCTTGATATATTTTTTATACACACACAGGCACACAGACCAATCGCTAAAAACATGTTGTTGTTGGGTTGAGGGGGTCTGTTTACGTGTATATTTGGGTGAAGACTGGATTTGTTAAAATGGACATGAAAACAATACTTTCTTTCCTATATATTCATATAACACCGGGTTGGTCTAGAGGTAAAGTCGTCGCCAAAATCAGCTGTTTAACAGCTGATTTTCGGAGACGAAGGTTCCTGGTTCAAATCCTAGTAAAGGTAGTTACTTTTATACGGATTTGAATACTAGACAATGGTTACTGGTGTACTTTGATGGTTGGGGTTTAATTAACCATACTCTCTTAGGAATGGTCGACCTGGGTCTGTACAAGACTACACCTCATTTACACTTCATACATATCATCCTCATCTCATTGGGTCATGGGGGGTTGCTTATTGTTCTCAATTGAACAGATTGCAACGTACACATATTAGGGATTAAAAAAAAATATATACATATGTATTGAAAAATATATATTTCTAACCACCAGAATACAGTAACATATAAAACACTTACCAATGTTTATAGCGCTTTCATGTATCTTGTACACATCTTCAGTAAATTAAAATTTATTTTACCTCAAAATTTAAAACTTCCTGCTCCTAACATGGTAGATAAGGAATTCCTTAATGGTAGATGGTAGATGAAGATTCCTTATCTACCATGGTAGGAGCAGGAAGTTTTAAATTTTGACTTGTAATAAATGTTAATTTACTGAAGATGTGTACAAGATACATGAAAGCGCTATAAACATTGGTAAGTGTTTTATATGTTACTGTATTCTGGTGGTTAGAAATATATATTTTTCAATATATAGTATATATATATATATATATGTACTACTATCATTTTCGCGTCCATACATTGACAATTTCCTAACAATCTGGAGTCCGAGTGCAATTTGGCGTCCGTATACGGACGCCAAATTGTAATCCTTAATAAAAACTTAATAAAAATTTATTGTGACATGGTTTTCGGACGTAATTTTTTTAAACTAAAGTACATAGTTTGGGGCAACTATATTTATTTTTTGAGAATTTTATTGTTACTCAGAGAGACACAAAAAAATAAATAAATTTTGGTACCGGATGCGAAATGGCGGTGTTTTGAAACTATTTTATACACCGTACCTTGGAGAGTTTCTCACCAGAGTGCTCTCGCTACGCCCCTATGTAAAAATATACGTATATTATGTATATTCTTACAAGGACGGCAGTTTCACATCTGCTATCAATTTCGCGTCCACCGGTTAAGAAAATAGACAAAACAAGTTATAAATAGATATTGTGTTGTGTTAAGAAAAAAAGTTTAAAAGAATAATAAAAACAAATTTTTATTAATCATCGAATTACAATTCTTTCAAAACTCACAATCTAATTTACTAAACATTCAAATAAATATTATTCGGCAAATTATTTGATATAAGTAATACAATTAAATTAAAAATAATTATATATTTTTTGATAGAATTAAAAAACTCTCTTTTCCGATAGACGATTTTTTGGGTTGACAAACTATCCTGGAAGGAAACCGGTGCTGCGCATAGTAGTGTCAGGATTAAATTATTGTTATGGCTGGCAGGATATCTTTCTAAACGCATTGTATACACAACGTATATTATACGCAATTTTGAAGAGTTGTTCTCCGCCGTGCTGTCACCTTCCATACATGAGTCCATCGCACACCGCTTTGGTTTCTTTTTTCAAATTAGGCATAAACCCACTATCAACGAATCCATGAACAAATCCTTTAGTAATTTGTTTACGTCGTTCGTTTAGTAACCAACGGGTTGGTCTAGTCTAGAAGAAAAGTCGTCGCCGCAAGTCAGCTGTTTAGCTGACTTTTCGACAGCTTTTCTGACAGCTGATTTTCGGAGATGGAGGTTCCTAGTTTAAATCCTAGTATATAGAATAATTGGTTCTTTTATACGAATTTGAATACTAGACAGTGGTTACCAATGTACTTTGATGGTTGGGGGTCAATTAACCATACTCTCTCAGGAATGGTCGACCTGGGTATGTACGAGACTACAGCTCATTTAAACGTCATACATATCATTGGGTCATGGGGTTGCTTATTGTTCTCAATCGAACAAATTGCAACCTACACGCATTAGGGATAAAACAAAACAAAAATTTGTTTAAGAATTTTTAACATGTTATTTCACGCTTTTTTTAACATTACACCACCTGACAATTGTCAATAAAATATTTCCTTATTACGCTTACGATGTGTAAAAAGAATGCGCATTTTGCTGTTTGCCCACTCTCACTGCAAAATGGTTCAAGTACACTTCCATAATGCTATTTCGTATCATGTAATATGTCGCCCCAATTACTAGGTTTAGCAGTTTTACAGTACAGTAAATAAAACATTAAAGAGAAAATCTTTTTCTAAAATATAAAAAATTAAAAATGGACTAGGAGTAGATTATTATTAACCTTGTTTTTTGCTTAAAAACAATGCGATAAAAAATTAAACTAAGAAATTCGGGAAATAGCAAACTTTACTAGACAGACCTGAACAAAGTAGGCATATTTTAATATTTATTCTGGACCGATTTTCTTTCATTATAAAATTCTGGACAGAGATTACAGATTTCAGAAAAAAATGTTAAGGGTAGAATAAAGTACACCCATTCAGTTTTTTCCCTTTTTCTCTTACAACATCTGAACAAACGACATTTTTTTTAAATGCCCGGAAAAAACAAGGGCCATCGATTTAGACAAAAAAGTTTAAATATTAATGAGTGGGTGACCTAAAGTGAAGTTTGTACCATCCAGTTCACCTCGATTTTCTCGCGAGTATGAGCTTAACAATCGTAATATTTATGGAACGTTCCAAAACAGCAAAACGACTCTCGATAGGGATAACGATAAAGTTTAAATTGAATTTCTTAGAGTATCGCCACCATTCCTAAGTTTTTCACGATTTTTTTCGCTAATTTCGGCAGACCAAACAAAACAATTTACAGAACAATCCAGAACAAATGAGAGCTATCATTTAAAGTAAAAACCAAAAAGTATTGAATGCATGGGCTTATACTTGCCACTCCAAATTTTTCTTTGATTTTCTAGCATATTTGAACGGGAAAAACGAAATTTTCGCGAAATGATCCGGTACAAACGAAGGGCTGTCAATCTATGTAAAAAAACTTTAAAATATTGAGTCGAGGGGGATTAGAGTGACATTAGCACCACCCAGTTCTTCTCGATTTCTCGCTTACTTGAAAGGAACTAAAAAAATATTTTGCGAGACCATCCGAAACAAACGAAGGTCTGTCCCTGAAGTCCAAAAAAAAATTTAAAAAGTTGAGCGGGAGGAGGCCAGTGTGAAGTTAGCCCCTCCCGGCGTTTTTTCACTTATTTGGACGGAACAAACAAAACATTTTCCGGAATAATCCGGTAGAAACGTAGACCGATCAATTTTACAAGTTAATTTTTGAAATTTTTGTATGGGGGCCAACTTTACAGTCCTGGTTTGAACTTCTACAGGCTTAGCTAAGTAAAACAAGGAGTGGGGTGGTTTACAATTGCCTTCCTCGCCGAGTTGAAAAGCTTATCAATATGCCAGGCCGTCTAAAAAGCACCTATTTTCCACCCTGCAAATGACACACCTCACGTTATTCACCACAGGGTCTGGCTGCATAATGAAATTCATTGCGCTCAGAGGAGATATAACTCTGACAAGTATCTTTTACACTTGTACCTCTTCTGTTCTTAAATACTTCAGTCATATGTTTGGCTTACCATGTGATAAAAAAAACTAAATTTTTTTTAGTCCTGAAACAAGCAAATCGAGTGCAAATAATTTAACACTCCACCTGCCTGTTATGTGCAACCCCTTACAGTACTATTATTTTATTAAAGGCAGTTGCCTCTGACAATCAAAACATGCATTTTATTCGTCACTTGGGCGAGTAAATTTAAATCGATAATTCAAAGGATACCCACATCGAGAAAATGTTTCCAAACGGCGAAAATATTTTTACAAAAGATAATAAATTGATAAGAGAGTAGATTAGTCGATTTTTTTAAAGTAAATTCAGTACACTCGCAAATGTCCAACACGAGTCCTGAAAGTGTAGGTCAACAGAGACTGTAATTTCCCGATACTGAAGATGCTTACTGAAATTAATCATTAGCAAAAACAAACCCCTGTTATTTATTTTTTGTTTTTGTAAAGCTTTTGACCGTGTCCCGTATGATTTGCCCATAAAAAAATTGAGGTGTATGGTATTAGAGGGACATCAGAGGGTCGAATTGCCATCCAATCATTGCAAAGTTAAAACAAAATACACATAAAATTTTATACAAGTTAAAAGGGGAGTTCAACGAGTTAGAATTTTAAGACCCTTGCTATTTTTAATTTTTGTTAACGATCTCGCTGAATTTCTTGGCTCCTTCAATGTTATATTATTTGCTGATGATACGATAATATCTTTCGAAGATGAAAACTATGAACAAGGTTTAAAACTAAAGAAGCTTGAAGTAAGGTTATAGACTGGATGCAATAAATAATCTTGTTCTCAACTCAGATAAAACTGTGGCCAAATGCTTCACTGGTCGTAAGGAAATAAGTAACCAAAGTAAGGATATCTCCATTAATGACAATATATCAAAATCTTTTGTAACAGGTAAGTTACAAAATTTTTAGAATTAATATTAGGTAGCAAACTATCCTGGGACAGTTGTATTAAGGAACGTGTCTGCTATATAATCAATTCCTACTGCTACGCCCTAAAACGCTTAAAAATAAGGTACTTAGCGTACCAATACCTTTGAGTATTTATCATGTTTACAAATTCTGTTGGATTTGTTTTTAATTTAGTCACACTTAAACTTATTCAAATGTATGTTTAAAAAATCAAATAATGTTCAAATTATTCCGTCATATAATTACTTTTTATCTAGTTTTTTGTTAATTATAATGATTAAAATTTTTAATGATTTTTAATGATCAAGTTGACTTATGAATATGGACACTGTTTACTATTAAGAATTCGTTTCTAATCAGTTGGTCCTAGCATATTGTTTGGCTGTCTTGGTCAAGGTTTCACATAGTTTTTCTTGGCCTCTCCAAGTGAATGCCTTGTCTGTCTCCTTTTTGTCTTCTGTGCAATAGTATAACCTTCCAGTTCCTTATCCCAAGCATTTTGACTTGTCAAAAATAATGTACATTATTTTACGTAACAATAAGGTTTATTTATTTCATTATTTGTAATATTGATTCCTAGATTGATGATTGATTTAATTGCTAGATTGATTCCTAGGTTGGTTGACGATGTAAATAAAGTACTAGAAACCAAAAGAATATCAACAAAAAGTGGCCACCATGGCTTTTACAACACTAAATAATTTAAAAGAAAACGCAGAGAAAAATATCAGGGTTTGGAAGACTGACTGAAAGTTGTTTAGCCGAAAAATAATCTTGGAAATGGCCTGTTAAAGGATAACCTTCAACGTGTACAAAACAGCTGGATACGAGAATTATTAGTGTAATGTATACTTTGTTGAAGATCAAAGATTACCATTACTTGAGGAACAAGAATAAAAATACAAACTATGACTAAGCCGGACTGCATTTCAAATGTTGTAGAAATTTTACTGGCCAAAGTACTTTTGTATAATTTATAAAATCATTTTGATTCAGTCGCTAAAACATGCAAATATAAACCTAGAGAGAAGCGAGGCTTGGGAAGACCTAAAAAGAGATGAATACTGGAACAGGCCATTGAGCCTAATCCTTAACAGATGATGATGAAATCATTTGAACACCGAAAAGACAATGGGTGAATGGTACTCCATTTGAATATTGAACAAATTATGTCGCTTTACAATTACATAATTTTGTCAACTAAGTAAATATTTTAATTGCATTGTCTACTAATTGATCATATTATAGTAATTACAGTCGAACCTCCCGGATTCGAATCTGATGGAACCGGCTGATTTCGATTTACAGAGGTAAAATATTGAAACAAAAAATGTACTTAAAAATTGCGTTTTAATAAAATTCATGTAATTCCATAAAATATTAAATTACAAAAGTCAAAATTATTAATAGACCACCAATTTGATTGAGGAAAGTTTTTTACAAATATCATTTTACTTGTGTTGTTTAGATCATCAGCCGAAAGGCTGGTTTGAACCTGTAGAGGTTTTACTAAGTAAAACGAGAAGTGAGGTGGCCTTCCTCACTGAACGGAAAAGTACGCGTATCAGCATGCAGGGCCCTTTGCAAAGCACATATTTTCCCCTCTGTAAATGATACCTTTACTTCATTCACCACAGGGTTTACTTAATACTGTGATTAAGAATTAAGGGCATGTTTTGGTATTACAAGCTCCATTAGTACTCAAAAGCAAAAGAATATTCTACTTATAAGAACGATATGACAAATTATTGAAAAAACGACATAAAAAACAGAGTAAAATAAAATCGGGATACGCGTAAACAGTACAACTATACCTACAAACAAAAAGTTAGGTCAGCCTACAGAAAATGAAAAATAAATTGGGTACCGAAAATTTTAGAAATTTTAACGAGTAAAATATTGCTTAATCTGAATGAATACAGCTACGGTATTTTTTACCCTGTTAGTACGAAAATCATACACCAAAGAAGGAAAGACTGCATTACTAATTTAGCCTAACTATTTTTTTTTTTTGCTTTCGTCTGGTTTCCTCTGACTTAAAAATTAACTGAATTTTCAATATTTCCTGATGCGTATTGAAGCTTTGAACTACGCTTGTTATGCCCTTATTTGGTCGTAAGGTTTTGTGACAATAATGTTTTGTAAGTGTAATTGTTTGTGTTTCTGCCTGGTTTCTTCTAACTCAAAAGTTAACTGCATTTTCAGTTTTTTCTAAAGCTTTTTGGAGTTTTGTACTACGCTTACTGTGTCCTTATTGTCGTGATTTAACGCATGCTTCATTAAAAATCGTGTACAATGTGTAAATTGGAAATTTTGTAATTATTTTATTAATAATGTATAAAAAAATGTATTGTTACAATATATATGACCACGAAACTCTCGAAAATTTTCGAATAGGGAGGTAATTTAATTCATATTAAGGACGATTTTTGAAGGGGATAGCATACAATTATATTCGATTTAGGGAGGATTTCGAATGAGGAGGTTTGACTGTATTTGTAACAATTAGGATATTTTAAATAATTAACTCTTAACAAATAAAAAATATACTTTCTTTAATTATTCTGGTTTTACATTGATTTAAAATAAGTACCTATTTAAAATACATGTCAAAATAATAAACAACAAATAAATTATTTTGATGACTGGATTGGATTCCGTCCGAGAACGAATTGTTTTCATACGATGGTTTGTGTGGAGAAGTACTAGGGTGAGATGTGAATATCTAACTACAATCATTACAACACGTAGAAGTGGCAAATGCTACAGTACACGTGCCGGTACGACATGGCAACATCGTTTACACTGTTGCAGGCTATAAGTCATAATAGCGGGAACGATGCCGGACGCGAAATTGTCGGTAATTTGTACGAACGCGAAATTGTCGGTAATTCGAAAGGAGTCTGAATTGATAGCACAGTGAATAAAATTGAAAAATGCTCAATTTTCAATATCAGGACAAACCAATACCAAAACTCAGGGTGTAAGTGTAACAAATACCCTATATACTCTCATCAAAGTTGAATATACTCTTCAAATAAGCGATGTGCGAAATGCACGCTTTTTGAAAAGACGCGGAATTGTTAGCGGGATGTATATATATATATTCATATAGGCAAGAGAAAGTAAAAAATCTGGTGTGAAACACTCACACAACTTTCTCTTGCCAATGCAAATATTTAACATTATAACCTAACATTAGTAATAAAACATTAGAAATAAACAAAAAACTAACCTCAAAAAAGATAACCTAATTATGATTATATTTAATCATAAATGAATGATGCAAAATGAAAATCGATCTCAGTTTGCCTTAAAAATACGGAAAATCACTCTTTCACGCTAAACTAGGCTCTGTAGAGAAAAATGCTTTAAATAAAAGTTATAGATCTTTTAATTTTCTATAAATTTAATTATTACTTTTTAGTCGTAAAATGCATTCTAAGGCCGAAATCTTAAAAAATAGATTTTTCACACGTTTTCGTGAGAAAAAAACTGAAAATTGGTAATTACCGGTAAACTAAGCGTTATACAAAAAAATGTTTGAAATAAAAGTTGTAGGGTTTTAAATTCTCTACAACTTTTATTATATACATTTTTGCGGTAAAATGCATAATAAAGCCGCGATCTTGAAAAACCAATGATTTTACGTGAAAACAGCCTTACCGAGAATTTCAGCAAACATGGCGCCTACCCTATCTTGTAGAGAATAAAAAGTTTAGTAAATGAGGCGATTTTTAAAAAAATCGTAGGACCAGTTTTTGAGAAAATCGCAAAAAAGTGAAAAATTACACGAATAAACTACTACTTCCGGTTGACCGACTTTGATGAAAATGTTTGTGTCGGGTCCGGTAGTGGTTTGTAACTTAAGTTTCAAGTTCGTACGATGTTCCGTTCTTGAGATATTCTGTTCACACACACACACACACACACACACACACACACACACACACACACACACACACACTCACACACAGACCAATCGCTAAAAACATGTTTGTGTGGGTTCAGGGGGTCTGAAAACGTATAGATCCGGTGAAAACTCGGTTTCGAAAAATTGACATGAAAACAATACTTTTCTTCCTATATATTCATACAGGCAAGAGAAAGTAAAAATTGAACTAAATATTGAATTGGGTGTGATATTGTTTTAGGTATGGACTAGTGGTGTACTCATGGAAGGAGAACAAATCATGGCGTATCAATCACCCGCACTTCTACCCAGATCCACTCGTCTCCCGTTATGACATAGATGGCATCGTCTTCAGATGGACTGACGGTATATTCGGCCTGGCACTTTCACCTCAACACCCGACAACAGGCCACCGAACTTTATATTTCCATCCTTTGTCAAGTTTCCGTGAATTTTCCGTCCCGACTGAAATACTGCGTGATGAGAACCGAACAAAAACGGAGAAAGATTCGTATAACACAGTTGGAGAACCGAGGGGTGATCGTGACAGCCATTCGAGCGGTTCAGCCATGGACGATAAAGGTATATTGTTCTACAACATGGTGACGAAAAATGCAGTCGGTTGTTGGAACAGCAATAATGGACCGCACACAAAGAGATCTCAAGGCGTCGTTCAACAAAACAACGTCACGTTAAGTTTCCCGAACGATCTCAAAGTAGATTTGGACACAGAACAAAATGTCTGGGTGTTGAGCAATAGACTTCACAGATATTTGTACAGCAGTTTAAATCCGTCTGAATATAACTTCAGGATATTGAGATCTAGTGTGAAAGATGCAGTCAGAAATACGGTCTGCGAACACGGAGCTAAAATACCACCGCCACGGAAATCTTGTTCTGTTCGATCATGATAACATTTGCTCTGCTATATATGTATACATTTTCAATAAAATCAGATGCGAGTTGTCTTAAAATTACTTTATTCTATTCCACATACAGTAATCAGATACTCCCCTAGCCGTGGGAGTGAGAGAATGCATAACGCTCTCACTTGCACATACTATACACGCCGTTCCAATAACATTGTCTTTAATTTTACTCATTGTTGTGAGCAAGCGTTTATGGATACAGTAAACTAACAACCAAGATAACGACTGTAGTATGTTTTCACATTTGGATAATAAGGGTAAAGACCTTTGAGCGCATGCGTAGATATGCCACATATCTCCCTCTCACTTGCTCAACTATGGGACATTAGTTTGTCAGATACCTTTACATTGTTTTATGGCCACAACAGGCAGGTGGAGTGTTAAATTATTTGCACTCAATCTGCTAGTTGAACCCACCGGGTTGGTCTAGAGGTAAAGTCGTCGCCAAAATCACTGTTTAACAGCTGATTATCGGAGACGAAGGTTCCTGGTTCAAATCCTAGTAAAGGTAGTTACTTTAATATGGATTTAAGAGTTAGACAGTGGCTACCGGTGTACTTTGATGGTTGGGATTTAATTAACCATACACTCGAAGGAATGGTCGACCTGAGTCTGCACAAGACTACACATTCTCATTTACATTTCATACACATCATTCTCATGTGATTGAGTGATAGGGTTGCTTATTGTTCTCAATTCAACAGATTGCAACGTACACACATTAGGGATTACAAAAAAAAAAATCTGCTAGCTCGAAAGCTACGAAAAATAGTTTTCCCTCTTATCACACGATCACCCAGTTATAGCAATTTAAACACAGAAGAAGTATTAGTGTACAATAGTGATGTAACACTCATGAATGAGTCGCACAAAAGAACTAGTTCTTTTAACTGAGCAGTGAGATACCTACCACCTCTTTTATTTTCAACGACCCCCACACCAAGCGTTTCTCCCCACACAGCACGCTCTCCTCTCTGCACAGAGCTGACTTGTTCATCCCCTCCACTCCACTCCACCACTAAACCACTTTTCTCTAGTCGCATCATAGCAAGGGCTACCTATGCGTAAACGCTCCATGGAAAGTATACATTTCGTATGAAACTCTGCCTCTGTTTGTGAGGGTGTGAGAGGGGGTCATTATTCTTTCATACTATAGTCTTGCTACTTTCAGTAAAAAGGTGAAAAATTACGTGTCATGTTTTTGCCTTTTACAGAGCTCAGGGTAGTTTTTCATTGCTTTTTTCATAGGCTACACCTCATAAAGCCTTAGAATCGACTTTTTACAGAAAAAGTTTGAAAATTTCCAAAAAAAGTACATCAACTATAGTCTTGCTACTTTCAGTGAGAAGGTGAAAAATTACGTGTCATGTTTTTGCCTTTTACAGAGCTCAGGGTAGTTTTTCATTGCTTTTTTCATAGGCTACACCTCATAAAGCCTTAGAATCGACTTTTTACAGAAAAAGTTTGAAAATTTCCAAAAAAAGTACATCAACTATAGTCTTGCTACTTTCAGTGAGAAGGTGAAAAATTACGTGTCATGTTTTTGCCTTTTACAGAGCTCAGGGTAGTTTTTCATTGCTTTTTTCATAGGCTACACCTCATAAAGCCTTAGAATCGACTTTTTACAGAAAAAGTTTGAAAATTTCCAATTACACATTTGCTAAACTATATAATTGTAAAATATTAGCCAAATAGCTCATAAAATTAGTAGTATTTCATCACATATTCCACTTCTCTATCCTTTATAGAACTAATTATTGTATTTTCCTGTTTCAAAAAAAAGTCAAATGTACGTCAAATTTTATTTCAAAAATGTTATAACTTTTGAATGGCTACACTCACACTAATGAATTTGGGTTTGCAGGAAAGGCACTTTGGGCCAGTATCCTTTTTTTTTTTTAAAAAAAACACATTTCATCTTGGTCACAGGGTTGAATGCATCAATTTTTTAACACCGCAGATAAAAAAAGACCTGTTTTTCTAACTTTGCTGTGTTCGTAATTGTCGCCATATTAATTTCAAACAGTTATTGCCATTGAATCGGGATCTGAGGAGCTGGTATTGACCAACAACTGATTCCCGCCACTTGTCATTTATGCCGTTAAATTTACCATTAGCGAGTTTTAGGTTTCTTAACTTGAAAATCTAAAAATGGGCTGCAACTCAGTGAATACCACTGTGATGTGGTAAATTTTGTTTTGTTTTCATGGCGTCCTTTAACATTTGACAGACACTCTATATGGAAGCATCTTACCAGAAGAAGGGATAGGCTAGTGGGGGGGGGGGGGCATATCTTAAGACATCTATCAATAATGGAGGCTAATATTGAGGGAGTAAATTGTAGAGGGAGGGAAAGATTAGAATATACAGGGTGATTCAAAACTATACGGCAATCTCTTGGGATCTCATTCTATAGCTAAAAATAAGAAAAAAAGTTCATATAAATATATGCCTGAAAACGCTTAGTTAGCGAGTTACGGCTAGTGAAAAATTTCACCTACAACTCTGTACCCTCAATGAAGTAAGGGCGTATAAAAATGTTAAAGGTAATTACAAAGATAATACAAATATGATTGTTTCTTATGTTTTTTAATCTGAAAATATGAATAAAATTGGTTCCAGAGCTGTAAATGCAATACTTTCACAGATATCTTACATAAAACACAAGAATTGGTGCAAAGAAATAAGACATTTTTTGTGTTTAGCGTAATTTGTAGAAAATTTATTTAAGAAAAAATGCACCTTTATTTACCATTTATGAAAGTAATCTTACGCTAAACACAAAAAATGTCTTATTTCTTTGCACCAATTCTTGTGTTTTATGTAAGATATCTGTGAAAGTATTGCATTTACAGCTCTGGAACCAATTTTATTCATATTTTCAGATTAAAAAACATAAGAAACAATCATATTTGTATTATCTTTGTAATTACCTTTAACATTTTTATACGCCCTTACTTCACCGAGGGTGCAGAGTTGTAGGTGAAATTTTTCGCTAGCCGTAACTCGCTAACTAAGCGTTTTCAGGCATATATTTATATGAACTTTTTTTCTTATTTTTAGCTATAAAATGAGATCCCAAGAGATGGCCATATAGTTTCGAATCACCCTAAATAAAGCAAATTACAAAAGATATATAGGCCGAGTACATACCAAAAGCAACCGGTGATTGCAACGCAACGGCAACGCAACTTGAGTTGCTTATGAATAACACACGTGTATACCAAAGCGACTGTGATTAAACGGTCACTTGACTGAGCAACGCAGGCAACTCAAGTCACAAGTCATGCTGTAAACTCGGGTTGACAGTTACGCAGTTGCTCTTGGGAAGTGCAGACCGTACGTAAATATGGCTGCTGAACAACAAGAAAATATTAAGTTTGCACAGTTCATTGAACAGTTTAATTGTTTATATGACCATAACAACAAGTCATACAGTAACAGGGTGGTTAGTACAGCAGTAGAGGTGTCACTAAATCCAGCAGGTAGCCTTGCTCATCCTGTAATAGTTGAAAAACTTTTCAGGATATTCTTCCAATTCTTGTAAGGCATGCCACTGGCTTCTGTGTACATTGCTGCCATTATATGGATGCACACTAAACCGTCTATGTAAGGTTTTCTTCTTTTTTCTAAGCACATATAGAAGAACTGCCTCCTCCTCGAACGAAGACATTGGTACAAGTGACTGGACAACTAGTCAACTTGGGTTTCTTTTGTATGTACACACGGTGTAAACCTACAGTTGAGTTGAGTTGCTGTTGCGTTGCTATCACCGGTTGCTTTTGGTTTGTACTCGGCCATAGTGTTACAGGTATGTAGATATGAAACGACTTGAGCAAGATAGAACAGTTTGGAGAACTGTATCAAACCAGTCGAGAGACTGATGACAAAAAAAAACCATTTACTGATTTTCACAAGCTTTTATTGCAACAATCTAAAAACAGATACAATATTAAAATTGTGATATCAATATTACAGAGTTAATATGAAACAATTTACATATAATATTATTACCTATTTTTAAAGGCACTTGTTCCATAAAGACGTAACGCAACAGAGAGAATACAGTTCAATTGTTGTTTTCTTCTTGTGCTGTTTTTTTTTTTTGTTAATAATCTAAAATCACTCGAATGCTGAAACAGAAAACAGTCGATTGTTCATTTAATTCAGTGATGATGAGTCAATCAGTATTTGTTAAATAGCAGCAGATATCAACTGAAAATTACATTAATTATGCGAGGGTCATTCGTAAAATAAGGTTCCCATGAATTTTAAAACTGCCCATAACGGACTGCAGGTGGATTTTCAAATTATTTACACTCACTCTGTTCGTTGCAGGGCTAAAATAAATTGTTCTGTTTCTTATCATCACATGGTCACCCAATTAAATGACTGAATCATTTAATAAGAGAAGAGGTAGAGGTGTACTGTGACACTAATCACAGTTATCTCAGCTCTGAAAGTAATGAATTTCATTATACAGCCAGACCCTGTGGTGAATAAAGTGAAGGTGTCATTTGCAGAGTGGAAAATATGTGCTTTTCAGAGGGCCCGGCATGCTGATAAGCGTACTTTTCCACTCAGTGAGGAAGGCAATTGTAAACCACCTTACTCCTTGTTTTACTTAGTAAAACCTCTACAGGTTTTTGAAACCAGCCTTTTGGCTGATGACCTAAACAACGAATTTTAAAAATCTGGTGTGAAACACTCACACGACTTTCTCTTGCCAATGCAAATAATTAACAATAAACCTAACATTAGTAATAAAGCATTAGAAAAAAAAAAACTAACCTCAATAAACATAACCTAATTTTAATCATATCTGAAAGATGCAATATGAAAATCAACCTTAGTTTAGCTTAAAAATACGGAAAATCACTCTTTTACGCTAAACTAGGCTGTCGAGAAAAATGCTATAAATAAAATTTTTAGATCTTTTAATTTCCTATAAATTTAATTATATACACTTTTGTCATAAAATGCATCTACTAAGGCCAAAATCTTTAAAAAAATCGACTTTCCACACGTTTTCGTGAGAAAAAACAGAAAATTGCTAATTACCGCTAAACTAAGCGTTATACAAAAACTTTTTTGAAATAAAAGTAGTAGAATTTTAAATTCTCTACATTTTTTATTACATAAATTTTTGCGCTATAATACATATTACCGTAAAGCTGCAATCTTAATAAAACTATTTCTTTACGTGAAAACAGCCTCACCAAAAATTTCAGCAAACATGGCGCCTACCCTATCTTGTAGAGAATAAGAAATTGGCATTACCAGGCGATTTTAAAAAAAATCGTAGGACCAGTTTTTGAGAAAATCGCAAAAAACTGAAAAATTACATGAATAAATTAGTACTTCCGGTTGACCGATTTTGATGAAAATGTTCGTGTCGGGTCCGGTAGTGGTATGTAACTTAAGTTTCAAGTTTCAAGTTCGTACGATGTTCCGTTCTTGAGATATTTAGTATACACACACACACACACACAGACCAATCGCTAAAAACATGTTTTGTTGGGGCTGGTGAAAACTTGATTTTGAAAAATCGACATGAAAACAATACTTTCTTTCCTATATATTCATATAGGCAAGAGAAAGTAAAAATAGGCAGCTATATTTTTTATCTTAGTGTTATACGAGGGTTATCCAGAAAATAACCTCCGTTTTGAAATAAAAAGTAAACGAGTGAAGATACAAAAACTTTATTATATACATATTAAAACTACAGTTTTTCTCTATTTTTCCACATAGTCGCCAAACAGATTCAAGCACTTGTCGTACCTTGGAACAGTCTTTGAAATACCCTCTGCATAAGAATCTGCCGCCTGTGAATGTAGCCAACCATTCACAGCGTTTTGAAGCTCTTCATCATTGGCGAACCGCTGAGATGCAAGCCACCGCTTCATGTTCGGGAACAGGTGAAAGTTACTAGGAGCAAAGTCCGGGCTGTATGGGGGATGATCGAAAACGTCCCATTTAAACTTGGCCAAAAGTTCATTTGTTCTTCGAGCTGTATGAGGGTGAGCGTTGTCATGCACAAACACAACACCACGTGTCAGAAGGCCACGACGCTTGTTTTGGATCGCTCTTCTTAGTCTGTTTAAAGTTTCACAGTAGACAGCAGAGGTGATGGTTGTTCCACGTTCCATAAAATCAACGAGTAAGATGAGTAAGGTGTTGTGTTTGTGCATGACAACGCTCGCCCTCATACAGCTCGAAGAACAAATGAACTTTTGGCCAAGTTTAAATGGGACGTTTTCGATCATCCCCCATACAGCCCGGACTTTGCTCCTAGTAACTTTCACCTGTTCCCGAACATGAAGCGGTGGCTTGCATCTCAGCGGTTCGCCAATGAGGAAGAGTTTCAAAACGCTGTGAATGGTCAACTACATTCACAGGCGGAAGATTTTTATCAAGACTACCGAGTTAAGCAGTAGCAGGAAAAATTATTGGTAAGTGATGAATTTATCATTGTGTTTGATTTTTTTATTTTTAATTTTGTGTGATATTTGATTCAATGGGGTTCATGACAAGCCTACTGAAGTAAGCAGTAGCAAAAACAATTTTTTGGTGGTAAGTGATGAATTTATCATTGGTGATAAACTTTCAGTTTATCAGTTTTATCTTGACATGTCCTATACTCCCTTTGGAGTCTCCTGGATGCAAGAAAAAAAATCTGGTGTGAAACACTCACACAACTTTCTCTTGCCAATGCAAATAATTAACAATAAACTTAACAATTGTAATGAAACATTAGAAATAAACAAAAAACTAACTTCAAAAAACATAACCTTAGTTTCATCATGAGTGAAAGACGCAAAATGAAAATCGACCTCATTTCACTTAAAAATATGGAAAATCACTCTTTCACGCTAAACTAGGCTCCGTAGAGAAGAATGCTCTAAATAAAAGTTGTAGATCTTTTAAATTCCTATAAGTTTGATTATACACTTTTGTCGTAAAATGCATACTAAGGCTGAAATCTAAAAAAAATCGATTTTTCACACGTTTTTGTGACAAAAACAGAAAATCGCTAATTAGCGCTAAACTAAGCATTATACAAAATAATGTTTGAAATAAAAGTTGTAGGATTTTAAATTCTCTGTAACTTTTATTATATACATTTTTGCGCTAAAATGCATATTAAAGCCGTAATTTAAAAAAAAACTCTTTTTTTACGTAAAAACAGCCGCATCAAGAATTTCAGCAAACATGACGCTCTACCTTGTAGAGAATAAAAAATTGAGTAAACCAGGCGATTTTAAAAAAAATCGTAGGACCAGTTTTTGAGAAAATTGCAAAAGAGTGAAAAATTATACGAATAAACTACTACTTCCGGTTGACCGATTTTGATGAAAATGTTCGTGTCAGGTCCGGTAGTGGTATGTAACTAATATTTCAAGTTTCAAGTTCGTACGATGAGATGATTTCAAGTTCTTGAGATATTTTGTATACACACAGATCAATCGTTAAAAAGCAGTTGTTGTGTGGGTTGAGGGGGTCTGTTTAGGAGTATATTTGGGTGAAGAGTGTTCTTAAAATCGACATGAAAACAATAGTTTCCTTCCTATGTTTTTTTTTTTTTTTGCGCCCTGGAGACTCCAGGAGGAGTATAGGACATGTTGTCAGATATACACCTGAAATACATATAAGAATCACACTATGTATCACTACTATCAAGAAAGAAATTCTTGTACGCTAAAAAAAGTTTCACCGATCAAGTAATTTTTTAGATTTTTTTTAAAGGAATTCAAATCCTCACAACACTTTAAAGATTGGGGTAATTTATTTATGAATTTTCTCCCTGCATAAGTGGGTTTTTGTTGAAACAATTTTGTGGAGTGATTAGCCACATAATAATCATTACTGTTTCTCGTGTTATGATTGTGAACATTGAAATTCTGCATAAAATTATTTTGCCTAACATACATAATCACCTCAAAAATGTAGAGAGAGAGAACTGTAAGTAATTTAAGCTGGTTAAATAGTGGTGAGCCGGCCGCGTTGGCGATGTTGGTAACGTGCTCGCCTCTCATCACGCGGTCTTGGGTTCGAATCCCACTCGGGCATGGCATTTTTTCATACGTTACAAAAAATTCATTTCATTCTTCACCGTCTGCATTAGCAGCAATTTGCAAAACAGTCGGACGTTAAACAAAAAAAAAAAAAAATAAATAAATAAATAGTGGTGTGGATGAGGTTAGCTGGTTAGCTCCCACCACACACCTAATAGCTTTCTTTTCAATAATTTAAAAAACCCTATTCATATTACCCCATACTAAGATACCATAACGGATATGAGACAGAATGAGGCCATGATAAGCTGCCATTAGTAATTTTTTATCATTTAATCTGGCAATTTGTTTTAGTGCAAATACCCCAGATGATATTTTACTAGAAACTTGATTGGTATAGAAGTGCCAAGACAAAGATCTATCTAGAGATACTCTTAGGGAACTTCACTGTCTCTACATACTCTAAACGATTATTATGAATAAATACATCCACTTCTCTCATAATAAATTTGTCAACAAACAAATATTCGTCTCGTTCTTACCTCTCTCCAGAATGCATCAGATCAAAAGCTTCATTGATCTTGTCGATAGGTAACACATGAGAGACAAAGTCATCCAATGGAAGTTTCTTCTGCATATAGAGATCAACTAACTTTGGTACGCTCTCCTTACTTTTCCAACCTACAATCAGACACAATACACGACATCTCGCTTTCAAATTTCATCAAAAAAAAAAAATTTCGTGTGAAGCACTCACACAACTTTCTCTTGCCAATGCAAATAATGACCAATATAACCTAACATTAGTAATACAGTGTAACCTCAGAAATCCGAACCCCTAAAATCCGAAATTTCGGATAATCCGAACACCAATTTTGCAATAAGCTAAAAAAATTCTACTCTTGAAAAGTGATGGAAAGTTATACTAATTACAAATCAGAAATGAATTTAATATTTATTTGAACATTTTAGTTGATATTTTATAATGAATATGTCACCTTAATTGGCTGGAACAAAATCGGTTATCTTCTTCTGACGCAAGGAAGTAAGGGGCCTGCTTGAAGCGGCGATATTGCTCCAGCGTCGCATAAACATCACGTCCGTCGGGGTAGCGGCAGCATGCTGTTCTACGTAGCGCAGAGCAACTTCAAGTGCACTAGTGGCATCTGCATGTGAAATAACATCAGTCGAGACGTCCTCTTCTTCACTTTCTTCGACTGCGGCATTATTTTGGTCTTGTTCCTGGACCATTGAAACAATAACGTCATCGCTTAAATATTGATTACCGGCGTCGTCATCTGCAAACCATTCTTGAAGACAGTTTTCTTCGGCTTCTTCGCATCCAGGAATCTGCTGAACGAGTGGAAGTATGTTTTCCATTTGATGCTGCACAACAAAATTTGTTTCTTCAAATGCAAGGCTTGGCCACAGTTAATAAATTACCAAGTGCCCCGCATAATCCGAATTTTCCGGAATCCGAACGGGGGTCAGCCCCAATTAGTTCGGATTTCTGAGGTTACACTGTACAACATTAGAAATAAACAAAAAACTAACCTCAATAAACATAACCTTATTTTAACCCCTTAACAGTTAATGATGAGATATCTCGCAACGTAAATGTCGTAGAAAAGTGCCCCTGACGAGATAACTCGCAACTGAATTTGTCTCGATTTATTCTGTTTTCTGTCTAAATATCTCGCCGTAACATTAAAAGTAGTTTATCTTATATCCGTAACTTTAATATTAGCACTAGTAAAGGTTCCTTTCTATAAGTTAGATGACTCTATGTTATTTGTTTATGTCGTACTCTCCAATGTTGCGTAAAAGGTTATTTTTGGTTAGTTCGGTGCGTTTCGTTGTAAAGTTATAAGTTCGTTATACATAAGTGTTTACGAAAAGAAATTGTAAGCTATTCGATATTGTTTATAGTTTTTTAGTAGTAAGTTTCATTTCATACATAGTATTTAGTCAGGTATTTCAATTCCATTTATTGTAGTAGGATTGTTTAGTATTTATTCGTAAGAGATGGCCGGTACCTCTTTTTTTAAAAAAATGATGTTTTGAGCATGGAAATTGATCTATATGTCTTTATTCAGTCATATTATACAAAAATTATGAAAAAAAAAATTGAGCACGATATGAACATTTTTGGCTAAAAAAAAGAAACCGTTAAGGGGTTAATCACGAGTGAAACACGCAAAATAAAAATCAACCTCAGTTTGGCTTAAAAATACGGAAAATCACTTTTTCACGCTAAACTAGGCTCTATACAGAAAAATGCTTTTAATAAAAGTTGTACATCTTTTAATTTCCTATAAATTTTATTATATATACATTTTTATTGTAAAATGCATACTAATGCTGAATTCTTAAAAAAATCAATTTTTCACACGTTTTCGTGAGAAAAAAAACAGAAAATTGCTAATTACCGCTAAACTAAGCATTATACAAAAAAATGTTTGAATTAAAAGTTGTACGATTTTAAATTCTCTACAACTTTTATTATAGATTTTTGCGCTCAGAGCTAAAACCATATTTTTTTGAGTTCAGGGGGCCTAAAAATGTGAATATTCGATGAAAACTCAATTTCTAAAAATTGAAATGAAAACAATACTTTTCTTCGCCATACTTTTATATAGGGCAAGAGAAAGTAATATTAACTTACTACAATTTAATTTTAGCAGGGCTGAAATAAATAGTTGTGTTTCTTATCACATGGTCAGCTAATTAAATGACTGAATCATTTAATAAGAGAAGAGGTAGAGGTGTGTTAGGTGACACTAATCACAGTTATCTCCTCTGAAAGTAATGAATTTCATTATACAGGTTGACCCTGTGGTGAATGAAGTGAAGGTGTCAATTGCAGAGTGGAAAATATGTGCTTTTCAGAGGGCCTGGCATGCTGATAAGCATAATTTTTCACTCAGTGAGGAAGGCGAGGTAAACCTTTTCACTCCTCGTTTTACTTAGTAAAACCTCTAGAGCAGTGTTTCCCAAACTTTTTTTTCTCGCAGCACACTACAAAAAACCGGTCAATAGCCGCGGCATACCTATTACGTTATGCCATTGATTAAACTTAAGTACTTGATATAAACGTACTTATATCATACTTATACATACTTACTTAGAGTCATCGGCTAGGCATTATTTTGTTGGACCGTTTAAATTTAATTTAATTTATTTTCCTTGAGTTCCACGGCTCCCTTGGCCGGCCTCGCGGCACACCGACACACAGTTTGGGAACCTCTGCTCTAGAGGTTCAAACCAGCCGCCTTTCGGCTGATGACCATCTAAACAACACAACACAATCTAATTGAAAGGAATCGAAAGCACTTAAGGCAGCTGTGTACAATACTTTACAAGTTCAACCACAATCCAAACCTTATATGTAACTATCGAAGAAACGTGTATCCATAATTACACTTCAAAAACCAATGAGCGATGAAAACAATAGCTTTCTCCACGTGAAAATGCTCTGAAAAAGCCATAAATGGTTCTTTCAACTGGCAACAATTTTCTGGAATTTGGACAGTTATGTAAAAATATTCATTGACTTTCTGTGCAGGAAACCTTTATTTTTAAATTCCACCCAATTCGTCCCATCGTTTTTTTTATACACACAAAAATGGACAGCCATCCTTCTAAATACTATTTTTTGGCTTCAGGGGTCATCAAATTTACTCTACATTGAAGAGTGCGAGGAAGTAACAAAGTGACAAACGAAAGCCACATGAAAATGCTCAGAAAAAGGCAAAAATGGTTCTTTCAACTGGCCACAATTTTCTGGAATTTGGACAGTTATGTAAAAATATTCATTGACCTTCCGTGCAGGAAACCTTTATTTTTAAATTCCACCCAATTCATTTTATCGTTTTTTTTTCTACACACAAAAATGGACAGTCATCCTTCTAAAAAGTATTTTTTGGCTTCAGGGGTCATAAAATTTACTCTACATTGAAGAGTGCAAGGAAGTAACAAAGTGACAAACGAAAGACCTTTCAGTCCCTGCACTGTTTTCTATACCAGAATAAATGTTAAAATGACAATTTAAAACACCGGAATTGGTGTGTAAGTAAAATCCAGCCTCTGTTAGTTTGCTCCTAATGTAAACAAATAATGACGTCACTGAGCATGCGCATTAAATCAAAATGTGTACACGCTGATTAAAAAGTAACAACAAAATACTTTTAAAAGTATTTTTAGAAATGAAATTGTTAAGCCTACATCATATCGTGACTGATGTTTTTAGTACTTTTAAGTAGTTATAATTTGAAAAATCTGGTGTGAAACACTCACACAACTTTCTCTTGCCAGTGAAAATAATTAACAATAAATCTAATATTAGTAATAAAACATTAGAAATAAACAAAAAAATAACCTCAATAAACATAACCTAATTTTAATCATGAGTGAAAGACACAAATGCAAATCGACCTCAGTTTGGCTTAAAAATACGGAAAATCACTCTTTCACGGTAAACTCTAGGCTCTGTAGAGAAAAATGCTATAATTAAGAGTTGTAGATCTTTTAATTTCCTATAAATTTGATTATATACAGTTATGTCGTAAAATGCATACTAAGGCCGAAATCTTAAAAAAAATCAATTTTTCACATGTTTTCGTGAGAAAAAAAAACATAAAATCGCTAATTACCGCTAAACTAAGAGTTATACAAAAATATGTTTGAAATAAAAGTTGTAGACCTTTAAATTCTCTACAACTTTTATTAGATAAATTTCTGCGCTAAAATGCATATTAAAGTCGCATTCTTGAAAAAACAATGTTTTTACTGAAAACAGCCTCACCAAGAATTTCAGCAAACATGGCGCTTACCCTATCTTGTAGAGCATAAAAAATTAAGTAAAGTAAGCAATTTTTATAAAAATTGTAGGACCAGTTTTAGAGAAAATTGCAAAAAAGTGAAAATTTACACGAATAAACTATCATTTCCGGTTGACCGATTTTGATGAAAATGTTCGTGTTGTGTCCAGTAGTGGTATGTAACTTAAGTTTCAAGTTTGTATGATGTTCCGTTCTTGAGATATTCTGTTCACACACAGACCAATCGCTAAAAACATGTTTTTTGAGTTCAGAGGGTCTGAAAACGTGTAGATCAGGTGAAAACTCTATTTCTAAAAATCGACATGAAAACAATACTTTCCTTCCTATATATTCATATAGGCAAGAGAAAGTAAAAAATAGTTAACTTGGTAGGAATACGAGATCCGTAAAGTGGTGGAGTGTAGCGTGCACCCTTTAGTAGTAGGTGGCTTTTGTTTGTTGACAGACACTAGGAGGAGGAGGAGGAGGAGGGAGCTAACTAACAACGGTGGCTCAACTGTAGTTATGTATACCTCCGAAAGCTGTTCCCTTCCAAGTACGACCTGTGACCAGTTGGAATGGACGCGTGGATATCTACTTTCTTTCTACACAAAAATGGACAGCTATCTTTCTAAAAACTATTTTTTGGCTTCAGGGGTCATAAAATTTACTCTACATTGAAAAGTGCGAGGAAGTAACAAAGTGACAAATGAAAGACCTTTCAGTCCTCGCACTGTTTTCTGTACCAGAATAAATGTTGAAATGACAATTTAAAACATTGGAATTGGTGTGTGAGTAGTTGAATACCTCCGAAAGCTGTTCCCTTCCAAGTACGACCGGTGACCAGTTGGAATGGACGAGTTGATATCTCCTGACCTGCTGCAGCAACGCCAATTATCACAGACGTACCCCAACCTTTATGGCATGACTCCAGTGCTGCTCTCTGTAACAGATCACAATGTCTCCAAATAATTCATCATTTCTTTTGATGGTCAGCCAATTAAATGACTGAATCATTTAAGAACAGAAGAGGTAGAGGTGTAAAAGACACTAATCGGAGTTGTCTCCTCTGAAAGTAATGAATTTCATTATACAGTTGGACCCTGTGGTGAATGAAGTGAAGGTGTCATTTGCAGAGTGGAAAATATGTGCTTTTCAGAGGGCCCGGCATGCTGATAAGCATACTCTTTCAACTCAGTGAGTTGTGGCAATGATAAACCACCTCACTCCTCGTTTTACTTAGTAAAATCTCTAGAGGTTCAAACCAGCCAACCAGGCTGATGACCTAAACAACAACACATTTCTTTTGACCAGTTTTACAACATTAACCGTCAACTGGTATGATGCGGTCTGTGAGACCGCTGTCATTTTTTACCCCTCCAACACTTCCCTCCCAATTGCCCGACATCACGTATATTTTGTATACCTTTCAACTGTTGTTTGAACTATGCGTGATCAAGATCGTTTTCGGTACGAGCTAACAAGTTGTGAGTTATTTGTATTTTGTTTTCTACTGGCGGTCTCCTGGACCTATCATACCAGTTGTGTAACTTTTTGACGACTTTAAAATCGAGTAGTAGATGGATTGTTTAAAGTTTTAATGAATATACAATAATTTTTCATACATCATTTCTTTGTTTAGTACTATTATGAAATATTTTCATATGTAATTTTATAAAATTTTCATTATGGATGATACATTTAAAATTTCTGAAGCGGCTTCAACACAACTAGATCCATCACGTAAACAAGTTGTACGTGTTAATGATGTGAATTTTTATTAACATAAAAATCTTTAAATTTTATTGTAAATAATCAAAAAGTAAAAAAAACGAATAAATTTTAATAAAGTTTGTTAGAGTGTACTGCCCAGCAATAGACATAAATAGCAAAACTCGGAACCAAAATGTAAGTTGTACATCATAATTTTGTAAATAAATTTGTCTTTATCATATTAATTACTTATTTATTTATAATTATTAGACCACAGAATGTTTCTAGGGCCCAAAAATTTTATTGTTCTGTTCAAAATGGAAGTAAAAGTAAAAAAAATGCTTAGTGTTCGTTTTTTACTTTTTTAAATAGTAATTTTGCATTTATGCTAAGTATTTTACATTTACATCTTCGATTATACATGGTTTTATAAGTTTAATATTAAAACAAATTAATTAAATAAGTATAAAGAACGTAAAAAAAAAAACAAATTTGGAGGTCTGTCAGACCGCTGATACCAGTTATGTCACAAAAAATGATGATACCAGTTGAGAGTTAAATATGTAAAGTTCATTTAGAATGGCAACTTGTGCCAAGAAAATACCATCCATTATCTCTTCTGTTCAAATCAAGTATACTACGACAATCCTATTTATTTAAGTGATTAATTAGCATCCAAACAGCATAATTCATATTAATGTGATGTTTTTTATTTATTTGAGGGTAAGTCAATTATTATCTTTTTTTTTTTTTTTAACAGTATAGTTTTTCTTTTGCAATCAGTTAATAAATACAATAACTTTAAGCAAATATGAGAAAATCTGAGTAATGTCCTTAGAATTAAAACACAAACGACACTTAGTAGTGTGTTTGAAAAAGACCGAACTGTGAAGAAACAAAAAATATATCTATACAAATTCAAACTTGATGAACCGTGAATCAACATCCCGAAACACAAAGTGTTGAAGTTGGAGATGACAATGACGATGGTAGAGATGAGAAACGATGCCCATTATGAGATGCTGATGATTAGGAGTTGAAGTAGAAAAGATGAAAAAAAAATTTAAATGACTAACAAAATCGTAGAGGTAAGTCCAATGGTTTAAAGCGTTTCAGTCTGTAAGTATCTTCGCTGTTGTCAAGGAGGCTAATCGCTAATCGATTCTGATGGTCTTCTAGTTTTTGTAAATGTTTTTCGCTATGTTGTTTAATTTCTTCTTTTATGAAGGGCAGGTTTAGGTCATTGTGTAGTATTTCATTTGTTACGTACCATGGGGCTGCAGTGATCAGTCTCAGGCATTTTGATTGAAAGCGCTGCAGTATTTCTATATTTGATGAACTAGGTGTACCCCATAGCTCTAACCCATACGTCGTCCAAATTGGTTTGAGTATTACTTTGTATACAAGTACTTTATTTTCAAGGGAGAGTTGAGACCTACTGCCTAACAGCCAGAATAATTGACGTAACTTCAGACCAAGTTTCTTTCGTTTCGCCCATACATGACTTCTCCACGTGAGTCTTCGATCTAGATGTAAACCCAGATATTTAACTTCATCCTTCTGTGGTATTACAGTACCGTTCAAGCTGACCACTGGACATTTTGGTTTCTTTAATGTAGTTTCTTTATCCGCAATGTAGTTGTAAAATTTTATTCTAATCAAATAGGAAACTTACAAGTACATCATTTTTCCCTTGACATAGTCCCCTTGCTTTTCAACGCACTTGGTCCATCGTTGTTCAAGTTTCCTGATGCCCTCATAAAAGAAGGTTTTTTGGTTGAGATGCAAGCCAGGAATGCACCGCTTCTTTCAATGCTTCAATCGAGGTAAATCGACAGCCCCTTAATGCCTCTTTGAGTGGCCCAAACAAGTGATAATCAGAAGGAGCAAGATCAGGACTATATGGAGGATGAGCCAGTACTTTAAAATTGAGTTTTTGAAGCATTTCAGCAGTGTGGGGACGGGCGTTGTCGTGCAACAACACAACACCTTTTGACAGCAGTCCTCGGCGTTTGCTTCGAATTGCAGGCTTTAGCTTGGCAGTAAGCATCTCACTGTAACGTACACTGTTTATTGTTGTGCTCCTTTCCTGATAATGTTCCAGTACTGGACCTTCTGAGTCCCAAAAAACTGTAAGCATCAGTTTTCCTGCGGACGGTTGGGTCTTGAATTTTTTCTTGCAAAGCAAATTTGGATGTTTCCATTCCATACTCTGCCGTTTACTCTCTGGCTCGTAATGATGGTCCATGTTTCATCACCAGTAATTATCCTGTCTAAGAAGTTGTCCCATTTGTTACCATAGCGATCCAAATATTTTTTGCAGATGTCCAAGCACGTTTGTTTATGCAACAGTGTCAGTTGTTTTGGGACCCATCTTGCACAAAATTTATGAAACCCAAGTGTGTTGTGAATGATTTCGTAGGCAGAACCGTGGCTAATTTGCAGACAATGTGCCACTTTGTCAATAGTTACTCGTCTGTCTAAGAGAATCATTTCACGTGAATGCTCATGTTTTCCTCATTTACGGCGGTAAACGGTCTTCCAGCTCCTTCATCGTGCGTAACACTTGTGCGACCATTTTTGAATTTTTCAATTTATTCGTAGACACTCCATTGTGGCAAAACACTGTTCCTGTATTGTATTGAAAGTCTTCAATGAATTTCGGCCCCTGATACACTTTCCAACCACAAAAAACGGATCACTGAACGTTGCGCTTCTTTGGTGCAAATAGAAAGCAGAGCAGCCATGATTAACAGCACGACAGCGATAACGAAACTAACCTAGCTGCTTGAAACTTGCATACATAGCCTATATAACCAGAAATAAACAAAGCGTGCGTCATCAACGCAAAACGACAGTACTGCCAACATAAACAAAAATATAACTAAATTGTGGATAATAAATGACTTGCCCTCATATAAATAACTTTTAATATTTACCCTTTTTTACACTTTTCAGTTAGTATGAATCAAACTTTAACAAAGGAAGATCCAGTCTCACCGCCAAAGTGCTGGCAACAAGTTGGAGAAAAAGAAAGCAGTAAAACAACGATTAATATTTGAAGTTTTTTTATATAAAAAAATCACTTTCATGAGACGATGCAACTCATAGCTGGTGCAAATTTTAAAAAAAGGCTTACCTTGTCACCTCAGCTGTTGTAGTCCAATCAGTAAGGTCATCATAGGACCACAAGGGAAAAATGGTTGGGGAGGAAAGACCTTCGCCGCTGCCTCACAAGGAGGGACCGCTGGCAGCAAGCAAGTAGGAGATTGTTTATACCGCTGCCTCAAGAGGAGCAGTTGCTGGTGAAGCGAAGGGTAGGGAAGGGAAATGAAGAAATACTCAATGTTGAGTGCTACATCTTTCTCTGTATCAACCTTCTCGAATAATTGGATCAATACTGACTACTCACAACTTATCCTCTTGAGGCAGTAGGTACCAACTACACTGATGCGGCTGGCGCGACAAACTTCGACTTATGGCAAAAAAACTGTCACCGGATGGCGACATTAAGTGGCTAACCTTATCTGTTTGGTGGCCCTGAAAAGGGCTGTTTATGTGTGTGTGTGTTTGCCGAGGCGGACAGAGGTGTTTGATGGCCCTAAAAAGGGCCGATGTAAACCTTATTGAATTGGTCCTGAGAAGGACCGTTGTGTTGGTCTCGAAAGAGACTGGCGTAGGCAGCGCGTGGCTGCGACAAGAAGCTGGGCGACAAGGCGTGTCGTCGTCCAGCGGAGATGTTCTCTTCTTCCCTGGCAGTAGTGCATCGATGGCTGCTTCGTCGGGTCTGGTGGGCGTAAGGCTCGGTCGAGGGACCGCTGTGGGTGATGACGGTCCGGTCGATGGCTTACAGTGACGGGTCAGCGAGTGGAAGCATCATCTTCTCTCTTGCGGGGTTGTCGATTAATCCTTGCTGGAGTCCGGCAGCCGTGTGCCGTGGTGGACGTCTCGTCTGCTGTCTGGTGGAAGTGAATCCCTCGGTGTCTTGATTGGAATCGACTCACCTCAGTGCAGCGCTCTTTATATAGCTGACGAGAGCGCTGCGGTAGGGAGTGGTTACTGGCTTGGCCTTGTTGACAAAGGCCTTTGCGGTGCGTAGCCGAAAGGTTTGTCGGTATGCCGTCAAAGGTCGGGAGAACTATTGAAGCCGGCAACACAGTAAATGATTAATTAGAAGGGGTGGCGGTGACAAAACATTAGTGATTTCTTTATGAGGAATAGAACGACACTATTTTTGTTTCTTAATTCTCACTTTGATTTCTTAACTTCCAGTTTTGGGTCACTCCGGTCATAACGGGAACTTCAAACCCAATGATTTCTATATCTACTCTTTAAGACGAATCAAAATGACACTATTTTTGTTTCCAAATTCCAACTTTGATATCTTGACTTCTAATTTTGTGCCACAGGTGAGAGAGACCGTATGCAATGGACTGGTGGAACAGACCAAGGTAGAGATTTAGGTGGGGGATGTGGCACCAGCTGTAGGATGCCCGCTTAAAGTAACAACACTGGTTCAGTTAACACTTTGAAGCCTAAGCCCGATATAGCTTGGGGTGAGCGTAAATCATGGTTGTCCGAAGCCCGAGTATACCTCGGGCCGCCAAATTAAATACTGTAGTAAGATTCAGACGAGGTTATATCGGGCTTCAGTAGCACAGATTCATTCTATATTTTATTTAGTTTAATTTTCTATGCTTTCAGCGAAATCTACCGAATATTTTGTGAACTATGTAGAAAAATTATTGAGCCGTGTTTGAGGTTATGTTTTTGTTGATATACATTATGTGTACTTTGTCGTGATTTTTCGTAGTTATATGAGGTTTGCAGTTATTCTGTATTTAACAATATATTTATTTCCGTATACTTGTAAATAATATAGTTATTTGTACTTTGTAATAATTTGTTTTCCTTTTATATTTTGTCCGTTTTCGGTCGGTAAATCATTCATTTGTAAACGTCGTACTATTTTGTATTCCAGATCACTTTGTGCGGTTATTTGACAGTAATATTTATAATTTCTTTTTCATTTTATGTTTTCTATGTTTTGCTGTAAAATTTGCTCTGAAAATAGCAAAGCTGCAACTGGAAAGGCTGGAAGGAAAGAAACAGCCTGGTACTTCCCTGACTGTAATGTTGCATTGTGCTTACCAGGGTGTTTCCGAGTGTTTCATACAAAGGGTAATAATGCGTAAAATATTTTAAATTTTAGTATTTAAACATGTTTAGTGTGTAATTTATTTCACTGCCTTTCCGTAGAATTTATATAAACTGTTTTTTAGTGGTGTTTAGGGTTGTAAAACTCAAAAACTAGGTAGCGTGTAGCACATTTCTTTTTTCATAATTTCTTTGTGTATAATTAAGATAACTCTAATAAATTTAGTAAGTATAATAATTTCAATGTAAATTAATAGTAATGAACTTTCTGATTTTTAATCAATTTGATGGAAAAATCATTAAGATATGATAGAAATTAAATCTTTTAGAATTTTTTGAAGTTTACTCTAAAACCCCCAGGATATCATGACATATCATGTTCTTTTTTTTTATTTATTTATTTACTACGCATCAACTGCAAGGTCATTAGTGACAATGTTGGGGTGTAACTGTGCGTGATGAGGGAGGATGAAATGATTTTTTGTAATGTATGCAAATATGCCATGCCTGAGTGGGATTTGAATGTTTTATAGCCCAGGCTTTAAAGTGTTAAAATTAAAAATTTTAGACATAATCTAATTATTATTAACACTCCATTTGACATACGTGAACAGATATTTAGACGTGAATACAGAATGAAATACTGACCATCAGATTGACGTTTCCAACGCACTCAAAAGTGTAATCAAGACCACCGTCGGTTTCCTCGATCAAATACTCCTGGATCGTTTTGTTATTTATATTCTTCGGATTTATCACATCAGTGCAACCAAATTTCTTCGCTGAAACAATTCAGTTCTATTTTCATTATTTCTCTTAAATACTCAATAACAACATAATATTATGTTATTTCTATAGGTGATTCATTTAAAAGTAGCCCGCTGCATTTAATAGCGGCCTTTGGCACTGAATTGGATTCAAATAGTAAACGAATAAATAGAATTACTTAATACATAATTTTACATATTTATTTACAAATTTATAAACAGATTTCAACTTCACCTTTACAGTAGATGCTGAAAGTGGCGTCCTTCAACGCTTACATATTTTTGCGCTCGTTCAATGTTATTAATGGACACACGACGCAATGCGGAAACGTCTATAGCTTGAATGGCTGCCACGATGTTATGCTTTAGCTCATGTATACTGCGAGGGTTTGTTTGGTAAACAGTTCCTTTTAAATAACCCTGTAGAAAAATATCGCACATACTCAAATCAGGTGAACAAGGAGGCCACAAATCTTTACTAACAACTCGCATGGGAAAAGCCTGATTGATATGAGATAGGGACTGGCGAGACGTGTGACATGTTGCACCATCTTGCTGGAAAAAATTGTAGTCTATAATAATATAATAATTAAAAAATAATATAAATTGTACTATAAAGGCCAGTCGATCACATTGTGATCAGTGCTGCCAATACAGCATATGAAAATTACTCGAGCAGCGGGCTAGTTTTAAATGAATCACCCCCCAGTATTTTAAATAATGAATTTATATAATAATTTCACTGACCTCCTTTTTAAACTGCTTCAACTTTTATCTTTACTTACACGTGTTTCGGTGGATCCAACATCATCACACTAAATAACATAATTGAAACTAATAAATTTTTTTATTATTTATTTAAAATCTATAAAAGACTATACATCTTCAGTCATTTGCGTAAAACTGATTTAAAATTAATTTTTTATATTTACTGCAGTAAATATGAGAGGGGATAAATTAAAATAAATTAATTTTAAATCAGTTTTACACAAATGACTGAAGATGTATAGTCTTCTATAGATTTTAGATAAATAATAAAAATTTATTAGTTTCAATTATGTTATTTACTCTGATGATGTTGGATCCACCAAAATACGTGCAAGTACAGATAAAAGTTGAAGCAGTTTAAAAAGAAGGTTAGTGAAATTTATTATATAAATTCATTATATAAAATAGAATTAAATTCAAACTTCAGTTTGCATTATAAAGATTTATTTTTGAAAGAAGATATTATGTTACATACTAACAAACTATAGTTGGGAGGTGAGTTGTTTGCTAGTGAGAGGGGGATGAAGTCCCCCTTGCACTTCAAAAAAAAAAGTTCAAAATAAAAGTTGTAAATTTTTTATTTCCTATAACTTTTACTTATACATTTTCAGTACAGTAATCTTAAAAAAAACCATTATTTTATACATGAGAAGAGCCTCCCCAAGAATTTCAGCAGACATGACACTTACCCCAACTTGTAGAGCATACAAAATGTAGCAAATGAGGGAATTTTAAAAAAAAATTGTAGGGGCCGTTTTTGAGAAAATTCCAAAAATAAATTAATACTTCCGGTTGATCGATTTTTATGAAAATGTTCGTGTTGGGTCCTGTTGTGATACTTAACTTAAAGTTCCAAGTTTGAACTTTGTACAATGTTCCGTTGTTGAGATATTTCGTTCACACACACACACACACAGACCAGTTGCTAAAAACATATTTTTGGGTCAGGGGGTCTACAGGGCAAGAGAAAGCAATGAAAATTATTTAGGAGTCTACTGTATTAATTAATGTCTAGTTATATAGCCACAGACAAACTCAACTCATTGTACAAGGGTTATTCGGAAAGTAAGGTCCGATTTCTAAAAAAAATAAATGTAAGATTTTTTCAAAAAAACTTTTTAATTGTATTTGTTACATCTTTCTTTATTTTTCCTCATAGTTCCCATTTTTATTTAAACTTTTATCATAACGTTCAACAAGACAAAAAATAAACAAAAAAAGTGGATGCCAGTATGCCTGTATCGTAGAAGTCCGCCGCCTGTCTTGAACAGCTTCTTTCACGCCATCATCTGTGCCGAACCGCTTGCCACCGAGAAATTCCTTTAGGTAGCGGAACAAGTGAAAATCACTTGGTGCCAAGTCTGGACTATACGGCGGGTGGTCAACCAGTTCCCATCCAAATGATCTGATCAGATTTTGCGTTCAAATGGCAGAATGGGGCCTGGCATTGTCGTACAGCAACAAAACTCCAGATGTCAGAATTTTTACGTCGCTTGTTCTGTATTGCGCAGCAAAGATTAGTCAGGATGGCGCAGTAAGCGGTGGAATTTATTATTGTCCCTCGCTGCATAAACTCGACTAACAAGACTCCATGTCTATCCCAAAACACTGTAGCCATAATTTTCCGTGTTGAGATTGTTTGCTTGGCCTTGACATTTGACTGGCGATGACGTGTGATGCCATTCCATAGACTGACGTTTCAACTCTGGGGTAATGTGAGAAACCCATGTTTCGTCCCCTGTGACAATATCGTCTAAAAGTTCATCACCTTCTCCATGGTATCGGTCCAAAAATTCAAGAGAACAAGCCATTCTTTTCATTTTGTGATCCTCAGTAAGCAGTCTGGGAACCCAACATGAACACAATTTGCAAAATTGCAAATATTCAGACACAAATATGTACAAAGTTGTTCTGCTCACATTCAGAAACTCCAATGAAAAACTTGAAATTGTGAATCGCCGGCCTTCATGAATCATTTCTTCCATGGCATTAATTAAATCTTCTGTCACCACTGATGGTCGGCCTGATCGCGGTTCATCATGGACATTGTCCTGTCCATTCTTAAAATTTCTCACCCACTTACGCACTTTGCTGTCACTCATCGCATTGAGGCCGTACACTTCAATTATCTGGCGATGAATTTCTGCCGCTGAAATGTTCCTTGCTGTCAAAAACCTTATAACGGAATGAATTTCACAATTGGTGGGCTAATCAATTGTTTGAAACATTTTAAACTAATATTGTAAACAGCACCATTGCAATAATACGAATGCAAACAGTGTCGTTTTGCACGCAAGGCATGCCAAGAGTTGTCGCGCATGTGCAATATGATGTTTGCGTCACGGTTGTTTAGTTATGGAGATTCGGACCGTACTTTTCGAATAACCCTCGTAGCTAATTAGCTAATGTTAGTGACGGGAAGTGAACTACTAAATACTAAAGACACACGTGTACTTAGCAACAAGACATTTGACTAGGATTGAAAAGATACTCACCGATCGGGAACTTTGATTCATTCAGGTCGATTCCAAAGATTCTTGAAGCACCGGCAGCTTTACAACCCATTATGGTGGCAAGACCGACAGCTCCAAGACCCCAGACGGCACACGTCGAACCCTTTTCCACTTTGGCTGTGTTAAGAGCAGCGCCATATCCGGTGGAGACGCCACAACCCAACAGACATGCTTTGTTCAGAGGAGCTTCCACATCAATCTACATACACAACATAACACCCATAATAAATATCTACCTCAACTTTATCATTACAAAATCTAATCTACAATAAGTAGCCTATACGAGATGTCCCACGGTAGAAATACCATTCATTTTCATTTTTCATGCTAATGTTTACTTCCCATTAATAAATGAACACTTGCTAACACTTGCTTGTTTTATTAAAGATCCAACCCTGATTGATTATACAAAAATACAAGTAATAAATCGGTAAATTTTCTGTATATTTAACATAATTTTCTTCAAAATGTACCTATAAAAAAAATAAAATAAACGTTTTGTTTAGAATTTCCAGACCTTTAATATGGTTTAATTGAAAATTAAATTAAACTATAACCAATGTAACTTTTTTTATGTGAAACTCAAATTTTGTTATTGGTTTTTTCAAATTCCCAAATTTTGACAAGACTAGTGTCTGCACGCCTAAGTAAATGGAAATATCATTACTGTTGGTGCATTACCCAGTTTATTCATAAAAAAAACAAAAAAAAATTATCGAAATTGCTTAAACGGTTTGAGTTTTATGATTATTTTTCTGAAACACTACGATTCTTGCAATTTCTGCTTGGCAATTTTCGCGTAGGAAATCCAAATAGGCCTTGGCACTAAAAGGGTTAAGGACGCAACCCTCATTATTATAAGAAGATAGAAGTAATAAATCGGTATGTATAGGTATCAGGTGAACTGATGTCCCATAGCCGAGCGAGAGAGAGGGAGATATGTGGCATAACTACGCATGCGCTCAAAGGTCTTTACCGTTATATAATCCAAATCTGAAAACATACTACAGTCGTTATGTTGTTGTTGTTTAAGTCATCAGCCTGGTTGGCTGGTTTGAACCAAAGAGAGGTTTTACTAAGTAAAAACGAGGAGTGAGGTGGTTTACCATTGCCACAACTCACTGAATAGAAAAGCACACTTATCAGCATGCCGGGCCCTCTGAAAAGCACATATTTTCCACTCTGCAAATGACACCTTCCATTTATTCACCACACAATCCAACTGTATTATGAAATTCATTACTTTCAGAGGATAAAACTCTGGTTAGTGTCACAGTACACACATGTACCTCTTCTCTTCTTAAATGATTCAGTCATTTAATTGGCTGACCATGTGATAAGAAACACAACTATTTATTTTAGCCCTGAAACAAACAGATTGAGTGTAAATAATTTGACACCCACCTATCTGTTATGGGCAAACAGTCGTTATCTTGCTTGTTAGTTTACTGCATCCATAAACGCTTGCTCACAAACAATGAGTAAACTTATACGACAATTTCTATTTCATATAATGAATTAATATAATAATTTCACTAACCTTCTTTTTAAACTGCGTCACCTTTATTGTAATTTCTACTTACATGTGTTTCGGTGGATCCGCCATCATCAGAGTAAATGAAAAATTGAAACTAAAAAGTTTTTTCACATTTATTTAAAATTTACAGAAGATGGTACATCTTCAGTCACTTGTATAAAACACTTGTATATGACAATGTTATTGGAATGGTGCGTATGGGTTGTGCAAGTGAGAGCGTTATGCATTCTCTCACTCCTACGGCTAGGGGACTTCCACTCATCTGAATACTATAACTACCTTTACTAGGATTTGAACCAGGAACCTTCGTCTCCGACAATCAGCTGTTAAACAGCTGATTTTGGCGACGACTTTACCTCTAGACCAACCCGGTGTTAAAACACCATCACCGAGTTGGTCGTCTACACCACAAACTTGGTGGTGTAGAGGTTAGTGTGATAAGATAGAAGTTTTCACTTCTATTGTGTGGTCATAAGCACAAAGACGTTTTGCCTCTCTTAGTTTGCATGCAGGTAAACGCTTGACCACACGGTGTTTACCCTGGGAGGAGGGAGTAGTGCCCCTCTAGACTCCCGAAACCTGTATTGCAGATACCCGAAATCTGGGAGTCCGAGTGTCTGAGAAAGGGCTCTGCCTTGCAGGGGTGATGTGTGGTAGCAGTTCTCGTGAGAGGCTGCGACGGTTACTCATCAAACGTGACAGGGGGAGCCGACATGAGTCGACATGAGTTCTTGGGGAGCTGGGAGCCCCACCGGTGTTGGCTAGTTGGTGCCCAGCTATGGAGACGGATTCTGAGTGGCTGTGGTTTTGTGGCCTCGGTCACTTTAGCTATTTAGTTCCACCTTGAGGGGGTTTTGTAGGGTCTCTGTATTTCGTTCACTGCGTGTGCATTGACACTTATTTAGTAGGAGGAGCTTGCTCCTATCCGGCCCCGGGTGTGTCGCGGGGATCCCACGTTGCTCCCTTGGCATACTTAGGCTGGTCCATCAGCAATAACATCCTGGTGCAATGCGAGAGTAAGTTCGGTGCCTGAGCTTCCTACGTCTGCCACAGTCGAATGATCCCCGGGACTACGGTCGACAGACATACGTGCACTGTGGTTTGTAACGGGGGTTAACCCCGCGGGTCGGCTGTGGATTCTAGCGTTATAAGGGTGCTTGGTACCGTGTCTCCCTCCCTCTGGGGGCCTTGTGTTGCATAATAATGACATCACTGAGCATGCACATTATATCAAAATGAGTACACGCTGATTAAAAAGTAACAAATAAATACTTTCAAAAGTATTTAAATACAAAATACTTTAAAAAGTATTTGTTATAAATGAAATTGTTAGGCCTACATCATATCATGGCTGGTGTTTTAAGTAGTACTTTAAGTACTTATAATTTAAAAGATAGTTAACTTAATAGGAGGAATAGGATAGTTGTAAAGTGGTGGAGTGTAGCGTGCACCCTTTAGTAGTAGGTGGCTTTTGTTTGTTGACAGACACTAGGAGGAGGAGGGAGCTAACTAACAACGGCTCAACTGTAGTTTATTTTAAGTCGCATTACAGCTCTGTCATTAGCAACTATGGTGGGATATGTAATGGTGAGATTGAACCCAGGATCTCCATGTGGCTGGCTACCGCACTACCACAGAGGTGGCCACGCCTACTATTCACACAATCAGAATGAGTAAGAAAAATCTGGTATGAAACACTCACACAACTTTCTCTTGCCAATGCAAATGATTAACAATATAACCTAATTTTAGCAATAAGACATTAGAAATAAACAAAAAACTAACCTCAAAAACAATGAAAATCGAACTGTTTGGCTTAAAAATACGGAAAATCACTCTTTCAAAAGTTGTAAAAAAAGTTGTAGATTTTTTTATTTTCTATAAAATTTATTATATACACTTTTGTCGTAAAATGCAAACTAAGGCCGAAATCTTAAAAAAAATCGATTTTTCACACATTTTCGTGAGAAAAAATAAAAAATAAACAAAAATAAGAAAATCGCTAATTACTGCTAAACTAAGCGTTATACAAAAAAATGTTTGAAATAAAAGTTGTAGGATTTTTAATTCTCTACAACTTTTATTATATATATTTTTGCGCTAAATTGCATATTAACGCCGTAATCTTAAAAAAACTATGTTTTTACGTAAAAACACCCTCACCAAGAATTTCAGCAAACATGGTGACTACCCTATCTTGTAGAGAATAAAAAATTGAGTAAACCAGGTGATTTAAAAAAAAATCGTAGGACCAGTTTTTGAGAAAATCACAAAAAAGTGAAAAATTATACGAATAAACTACTACTTCCGGTTGACCGATTTTGATGAAAATGTTCGTGTCGGGTCCAGTAGTGGTATGTAACTTAAGTTTTAAGTTTAAAGTTCGTACGATGTTCCATTCTTGAAATATTTTGTACACACACACACACACACAGACCAATCGCTAAAAACATGTTTGTGTGGGTTCAGGGGGTCTGAAAACGTATAGAACCGGTGAAAACTCGATTTCTAAAAATCGAAATGAAAACAATACTTTCCTTCCTATATATTCATTTAGATAAGAGAAAGTAAAAAGAGAAAACCGTTTTACCTTGGCAAGTGAGATGTTAGCGACAACAGTGTATTCACTAAATGTAGAGCAGCCCATGAAATGGAACAGTTCTTTGCCACGACATTTAAATCTGGTTGTCCCATCCGGCATCACTCCTTGGCCCTAAAAACACAAAACATTATTAAAATCTTTCTCTAAATCTAAGGCTACGCACACATGAAAGCGATTGCTACCGCGCGATTGCAGTAGCGCGTGAGCGAGGTGCACAGAATTGCATGACGCGTACACGTTCAAATGCGCGATTTGGCCGACCGCGCGATCTGTCGCGCGAGTCGAAGTTCTGGCTGTTGTCGCACGACTATCGCGCGCTTTTAAGAACATTTTTTTAAATTGCTTTGTACATCTGGTCGCGCGTTTGAAACTAGCCGTTGTTTTTTTTGACTCTGCGTTTATTGTGTTATTTCGTTATTACAAATATAGTCGTCAAATAAGCGCTGTATGAAATACAGAATGGACACCGAACAGTTTGACACAGAACGTTTCAAAGACGAAATAACGAGAAGGCCAGTTCTCTACTATTTACAAAGTTCAGAATATAAAAACGAAGAAAAAAATATAATTTTGGGAAGAAATGGTGGAACTGTGTAGTGAAGATGGCAATTCTATGGAAAAAAAGAAAGTTCTAGGTAAGTGAATATTTTTCACTGTTCATAATGGGCGAAATATCGTCTTCTATCACCTGTAATAAAGCATCAAAGGGTTGGGTGGACCTTCGAAATTTATCGAAGAATTTCGGTTCGCATTCCCGTAATTTTGGGTACAGTGTTACAAAAAAATTATGCGTTAGTTTATCTCGTAAAACTGGATACACCCAAAAATGCCTCTCCATTAGCCTGCGACGTCGATAGGGCTATCTATTGTAACAGAGCCACAAACACGCTACCTCTTCAGCTTCCGTTTTTGTAATGACACTAACTTCCCAGCAATGAACAGCTGCCCTGGGTATCGTTTTCTTTTGCAATCACACGTTTTATGCTTGAATGTGTAAGCACGTCTGTTTTTGCAATCGCGCGATTAACGCGGCGTTAGTCGCCTCATGTGTACGAGCCCTAACACTACAGTCCAGCCTCTCTTAGTTTGCTGCTAATGTAAACAAATAATGACGTCATTGAGCATCCGCATTGTATCAAAATGTGTACACGCTGATTAAAAAGTAACAACAAAATACTTTCTAAAGTATTTACAATAGAAAATACTTTTAAAAGTATTTTTCTAAATGAAATTGTTAAGCCTACATCATATCATGACTGATGTTTTTAGTACTTTAAGTATTTATAATTTAAAAAAATAGTTTCCTTAATAGGAATACGACATCCGTACAGTCGCAGACTCTAGCGTGCACCCTGTAGTAGGTGGTTTTTGTTTGTTGACAGTAGGAGCAAACTAACAACGGCTGAACTTTTTTTTGTAGTACATTCTGTATTGGTGAAAAAAAACAAAGCATAACTTATTTATTTAATGCAAACATCTCTTGAAATTAAAAAATCTGGTGTGAAACACTCATACAACTTTCTATTGCCAATGCAAATAATTTAAACAATAAACCTAACATTAGTAATAAAACCTTAGAAATAAACAAAAAACTAACCTTAATAAACATAACCTAATTATAATCATGTATGAAAGACGCAAAATGAAAATCAACCTCAGTTTGGCTTAAAATTACGGAAAATCACTCTTTCACGCTAAACTAGGTTCTGTAGAGAAAAATGCTCTGAATAAAAGTTGTAGATCTGTTAATTTTCTATAAATTTTATTATATAAACTTTTGTCATAAAATGCATAATAAGGCCGAAATCTTTAAAAAATCGATTTTTCACATGTTTTCGTGAGAAAAAAACAGAAAAATCGCTAATTACCGCTAAACTAAGCGTTATACAAAAATATGTTTGAAATAAAAGTTGTAGGATTTAAAATTGTCTACAACTTTTATTATATACTTTTTTGCGCTGAAATGCATATTAAAGCCGTAATCTTTAAAAAACAAAGTTTTTACGTGAAAACACCCTTACCAAGAATTTCAGCGAAGATAGTGCCTACCCTATCTTGTAAACTACTACTTCCGGTTGAACGATTTTGATGAAAATGTTCGTGTGGGTCCGGTAGTGGTATGTAACTTAAGTTTCAAGTTTCAAGTTCGTACGATATTCCGTTCTTGAGATATTTTGTATACACACACACACAGACCAATCGCTAAAAACATGTTTTTGGGTTCAGGGGGTCTGAAAATGTATAGATCCGGTGAAAACTCGATTTTGAAAAATCAACATGAAAACAATACTTTCCTTCCTATATATTTATACAGGCAAGAGAAAGTAAAAAAAAATCAATTAATTAAAGACGTAAAGAAGCTATTCTTCAACAGTTTTGTTGATACCTGGTAAAAAAAGGAAACGGTTAGGAAGATACTAGAGAGATTGATAGTGAAGACACCGGTGACAGCGATAGAAAACAAGGCGATTTATTCGTAGAAAATTTGTTCCAATGGAAAAAGGAAGAGCTGGTAATTAAAGTAAATCAATAATTTCTAGTCATTTAATTAAGCTATAGGCAGTATTATTTCAGTTGCATAATTGAAGCGTACACCAACTTTCAATAACGCCCAATATATTATCTCTCTCTAGAGTCTGTCTACGCTAAGAGTACTCCGAAGTAGGCAACCAGCAACGCAAGTGAGCATGCACATTAATTAAAAAAAATCTGGTGTGAAACACTCACACAACTTTCTCTTGCCAATGTAAATAATTAACAATATAATGTAACATTAGAAATAAACAAAAACTAACCTCAATAAACATAACCTTATTTTAATCATGAGTGAATGATGGAAAATGAAAATCAACCTCAGTTTGGCTTAAAAATACGAAAAATCACTCTTTCACGCTAAACTAGGCTCTGTAGAGAAAAACGCTGTCAATAAAAGTTGTAGATCTTTTTATTTCCTATAAAATTTATTATACACTTTTGTCGTAAAATGCATTCTAAGGCCGAAATCTAAAAAAAATCGATTTTTCACACGTTTTCGTGAGAAAAAAACAGAAAATCGCTAATTACCGCTAAACTAAGCGTTTTACAAAAAAATGTTTGAAATAAAAGTTGTAGAATTTTACAATCTCTACAACTTTTATTATATAACGTTTTGCGCTAAAATGCATATTAAAGCCGCAATCTTAAAAAGAAAATGTTTTTACGTGAAAACAGCCTTACCCAGAATTTCAGCAAACATGGCGCCTACACTATCTTGTAGAGAATAAAAAGTTTAGTAAATGAGGCGATTTTTAAAAAAAATCGTAGGCCCAGTTTTTGAGAAAATCGCAAAAAAGTGAAAATTACACGAATAAACTACTACTTCCGGTTGACCGATTTTGATGAAAATGTTCGTGTCGGGTCCGGTAGTGGTATGTAACTTAAGTTTCAAGTTTCAAGTTCATACGATGTTCCGTTCTTGAGATATTTTGTATACACACACACACACACAGACCAATCGCTAAAAACATGTTTTGTTGGGTTCAGGGGGTCTGAAAACGTATAGATCCGGTGAAGAGTGTATTTATTGTGATTGACATGAAAACAATACTTTCCTTCCTATATATTCATATAGGCAAGAGAAAGTAAAAATACGCACACCATGATCAAAAACAACAATTCCATACAACACTAATTATTCACTCTAAGCTTAATATTATAATGAAAACACATTCAATTCATCTGTTAGAAAATATTTAATAAATCGAACATTAGTTTACCATTAATAACTAAAACTTTTACTGTTGTTTCTCTTACATTGTTATTTTTTGTTACATTATTTACTATTATTACATTATTATTTATGATTAGTACGTTTTTAATAAAGACTCAATTTTATTTTTGGTCACAAGTAATGTAAGACTAATGCGCTTGAATTATAACAGGAGAGTAAACAATTCCAGTGATTCGTTGTTTATCATTTGAAATTGTTTACTTCATCATGTCATTAAATTATTGTCTGTGACTAGTTTAATACAAACTTGCACTTGCCTGTGTTTAACTCATTTTTTGTTTCATTAGTTATGTTTTGGTATTGTATTGGTTCGTTTCAATTTTTTTTGTAGACTGTACTTGAAAAGTTTTGTAAGCTGTGTTTTGTTAACATGTGTGACAGTGAATGTGTTGAATTTTTGGAACATAAAAGCGGCAACCATTAAAAAGTAGTAAAAAATGTTAAATGTAACAGTTAACCCTAGAAGCGGTAATATGTTTAACTTAAAGTGTCAAGCATTTTTAACAAAAAAAACATGCTTACGAAAACAATTTTTTATTGTTTTTGTATTTCAGATAGCAGGTACGTATTATATACCAAATTAAACAGAAAATATAGCTCTACCTGACTGTTATTTCTGTTTTCTGATAATATTTTTTCCTAAATAACCAGGACTAATGAAATATTCATAATAACAAATTTGAGAAATATGTTTTGTGTTATTACCAACTTGACAGATTTACCTAAACAAATGCGTAAAAATGGAGATATACATTTTTTAGTGCAATCTTTCTAGAATAATTACATTTTTGAATTATCAGTTTATCTGTTTTCGTTATTATAATATGTGAAAAAATGGTAAGGTCTGTAGAGAAAAGATCTAGGTTATGTTTACGCAATGTCAACATTTTTTAGAGAGTACACATTTATTTTCGTAGGTTTTATTTATAACCTGAACACATACTAAAATAATATCACAGATAATTCACGATATTTAATAAATTTACAGTAAACGAATTAAAACACACTAATAACATGAAACAACAACACATCTATCATAACAAACAGATCGCCATTACAGTGAAACACGACATTACGAAACAACAACTTTCAAAGACTCGTACGAATGAACTAGAGAACGAAACTACCGGCAAACTGTGAAACTAAATAGATCAAATGAAATACTTTCATATGATTAGTTATATAACCTAGGTTGGACAACCTGCTGGTTAAAAATAAGAGTGGGTGCATCTGTCGACCAAATCGACATCGACAAGTATTCAACAGCACAACTGTCGCTCAGATCGACAGTTGCCGCTTCTAGGGTTAAAACAATTAATTAAGGAGTCTCTAATTAATAAAGGATAATGTTTATTTTAGCTGGATGTAGATTGTAGATTTTTATGATTATGATGGAACGTAGTGCAAGTTAATTGTCAGGTGGAGAGGTAGATACGCGCCAAGTAGAGTAAAACTTTCGTTTACAACCTATAGGCAGGCGCTTGCCTCACACGGAATACTCTTACAGTAGACAGACTATACCTTTCATACTGATACCAAGTTGGAGAAAATTCTCATACGGTTCGAATGATTTCATAGAGTAATTAAAAAGGTTACAGCATTAAGGATGTGACGATGTGTTGCCTTACTTGAGTCAGTCTGATTTTACTGCACAGATTAGTTTTAGGAGACTTGCAGAATTTGCATTCACCACACTGTGGAATGTACAGCGGCACTACATGATCTCCTGCAAACAAAAAAACAAATGTACGTATTGTATTTGTCTTAGTTTTAAGTAATTAATCAATGTCAGTAAGCTTCTTTTTAAACTGTGTCAACTTTATTTTTATTCTTACTGACACGTGTTTCGGTGGATGATCCACCATCATCAGATTAAATAACATATAATTGAAACTAAAAAATTTTTATCTCACTTATTTAAAATTTGAAACTGTTTATTTAAACAAAAATGATTTAAAATTAATTTATTTAAATTTATCCCTTCTCATATTTACTGTAGATAGCAGCAGCAGTCAATATCACTTCATCATTCCTAAATTTGACCTGTTCGTTCAAAATGTCCTGCTCTTGCTGGATGCTTGAACGAACAGGTCAAATTTAGGAATGATGAAGTGATATTGACTGCTGCTGCTATCTACAGTAAATAGGAGAAGGGATAAATTTAAATAAATTAATTTTAAACCAGTTTTGTTTAAATAAACAGTTTCAAATTTTAAATAAGTGAGATAAAAATTTTTTAGTTTCAATTATTTTATTTACTCTGATGATGATGGATCATCCACCGAAACACGTGTCAGTAAGAATAAAAATAAAGTTGACACAGTTTAAAAAGAAGATTGGTGAAATTATTATATTAATTCATTATATAAAATAGAAATAATTTCAAACTGCAGGATGAATTATAAAGATTTATTTTTGAATGTCAGTAAGATTTAATTATAAGAGTATAATAAACACCATCGATATTTTTACAAGTTTAAAATAAAACCGTTAGTATATAACAAGCGTTATTTCGTTACACGAATGGAATGTAGACATAGTGTGACGGACATTTATGTGACAAGTACAAAATCGTATCAAAAGTATAGGTATCAGACGAGCTAATGTCCCATAGCCGAGCGAGTGAGAGGGAGATATGTGGCATAACTACGCATGCGCTCAAAGGTCTTTACCGTTATAATCCGAATCTGAAAACATACTACAGTCGTTATCTTGGTTGTTAGTTTACTGGATGCATAAACGCTTGCTCACAACAATCAGTGAAATTATACGACAATGTTTTTGGAACGGCGCGTATGGGTTGTGCGAGTGAGAGCGTTATGCATTCGCTTACTCCCACGGCTAGGGGATTTCCACTCATCTGAATACTGTATTAACAACTAGAGGAGTGAGATGAGATGCTTCAAGCTGATCGGGTAAAGCACAAATTTAGCAGTGCGAGCAAATAGCTAGCAACAAAATTTTCAGGATTTCATGGGAAAGTTGCAATTAAGTCCTGTAAGAGTAAGGAATGCCCAAAACGGGCAGGTGGAGTGTTATTTTAATTGCGCTCTATCTGTTTGGTCCAGGGCTAAAATAAATAGTTGTGTTTCTTATCACATAGTCAGCCACTTATATGACTGAACTATTTAATAAGAGAAGAGGTAGAGGTGTACTGTGACATTAGTCAAGAGTTATCTCCTCTGAGAGTAATGAATTTCATTATACAGTTGGACCTTGTGGTGAATGAAGTGAAGGTGTCTTTTGCAGGGTGGAAAGTGAGTGCTTTTCGGAGGGCCTGGCATGCTGATAAGCATACTCTTTCAACTCAGTGAGGAAGGCAAATGTAAACCACCTGACCCCTTGATTTACTTAGTAAAACCTCTAGAGGTTCAAACCAGCCTATCGGCTGTTGACCTTAACAACAACAAGAGTAAGGATGCAACTTTGTATAGTACGTTTGTTTTAGGAAGAAGCTTGAAAGGTGAGGGCGAGTAGGTAGAGTAGGGGTAGTTTCAATGGGACAACTGTTGTCTCCTTCTCACTTAATGATCATTCCCTCTCTTTCTAACCGTATACTATGTTACAACTAGGAGGTGCTTCCCCCACCACTAAACAGAACAGCTCAGCGGCACACAGCGTTGGAGGGAAAGCTTCTAGCTAGAACAAATGACCTGTACAGTCGTACTAAGTATTGCTTGAGTCGCAGCTGCGTGTAGTTGTTGTGGAATGGAGTGAGTGCGTTGTTATAGTAGTGGGAGAATGAATGAGTGTTAGTAGTAATTCACAGCTATAGATGCATTTGTAGTGGTAGCGTCTACTAACTAGACTAAAAACATATTCTTATCATCCGGCGCATTAATTTAACAAATACCTCAATGGGGTTATTAACTTGGTCAGATTCATAATATTAACTTACCATTTTATATCAAAACATGTAAATAAATGAATTTAATAAATACAAAAAGAAATTTGGTGTGAAACACTCACACAACTTTCTCTTGCAAATGCAAATAATTAACAATAAACCTAAAATTAGTAATAAAACATAAGAAATAAACAAAAAACTAACCTCAATAAACATAACCTAATTTTAATCATATATGAAAGACGCAAAATGAAAATCAACCTCAGTTTGGCTAAAAAATACGGAAAATCACTCTTTCACACTAAACTACTCTCTATAGGAAAAATGCTTTAAATAAAAGTTGTAGATCTTTTAATTTTCTAAAAATTTGATTATATAAACTTTTGTCATAAAATGCATACTAAGGCCGAAATCTTAAAAAAATCGATTTTTCACACGTTTTTGTGAAAAAAAAAACAACAGAAAATCACTAATTACCCGGTAAACTAAGCATTATACAAAAAAAAGTTTGAAATAAAAGTTGTAGAATTTTAAATTCTCTACAACTTTTATTATATAAATTTTTGAGCTATAATACATAAATTAAAGCCGTAATCTTAAAAAAACAATGTTTTTATGTAAAAACAGCCTCACCAAGAATTTCAGCAAACATGGTGCCTACCCTATCTTGTAGAGAATAAAAAATTGAGTAAACCAGGCGATTTTTAAAAAAATCGTAGGACCAGTTTTTGAGAAAATCGCAAAAAAGTGAAAAATTACACGAATAAACTACTACTTCCGGTTGACCAATTTTGATGAAAATGTTCGTGTCGGGTCCGGTAGTGGTATGTAACTTAAGTTTCAAGTTTCAAGTTTGTACGATGTTCCGTTCTTGAGATATTTTGAACACACACACACACACACACACACACACACACACACACACACACACACACACACATACACAGACCAATCGCTAAAAACATGTTTTTTTGGGTTCAGGGGGTCTGAAAATGTTTAGATCCGATGAAAACAATACTTTCCTTCCTATATATTCATATAGGCAAGAGAGAATAAAAAAAATATGTTAATTACGAAAACTTTGAAAATGAATGTTTTGTATGAGAGTAATAGAAGAATAGTTCTCCCATTCATTATACCTCACACATACCCTTCACCCGGCAACTACAAGGAGCTGGGACCCGCACAATAAAATGTTGTTTCTGCGTGACGGACATTAATGTGACAAGTACAAAATCGTATCAAAAGTACTAACAACTAGGGGAGTGAGATGAGATGCTTCAAGCTGATCGGGTAAAATACAAATTTAGTGGTGCGATAGAACAGCTAGCAACAAAATTTTCAGGAGTTGATGGTGTGAAACACCACACAACTTTCTCTTGCCAACGCAAATAATTAACAATAAACCTAACATCAGGTAGTAATAAAACATTAGAGATAAACAAAAAACTAACCTCAATACACATAACCTTATTTTAATCATGAGTGAAAGACGCAAAATGAAAATCGACCTCAGTTTGGCTTAAAAATATGGAAAATCACTCTTTCACACTAAACTAGGCTCTGTTGAGAAAAATGCTTTAAATAAAATTTGTACATCTTTTAATTTCCTATAAATTTGATTATATAAACTTTTGTCATAAAATGCATACTAAGGCCGAAATCTTAAAAAAATTGATTTTTCACACATTTTCGTAAAAAAAAAACAGAAAATCGCTAATTACCACTAAACTAAGCGTTATACAAAAAAATGTTAAAATAATAAGTAGTAGGATTTTAGATTCTCTATAATTTTTATTATAAACATTTTTGCGCTGAAATGCATATTGAAGCTGCAATCTTAAAAAAACAAAGTTTTTACGTGAAAACACCCTTACCAAGAATTTCAGACAAGATGGCGCCTACCCTATCTTGTAGAGCATAAAAAATTTAGTAAACCAGGCGATTTTAAAAAAAATCGTAGGACCAGTTTTTGAGAAAACCGCAAAAAAGTGAAAAATTATACGAATACACTACTACTTCCGGTTGACCGATTTTAATGAAAATGTTTGTGTTGGGTCCGGTAGTGGTATGTAACTTAAGTTTCAAGTTTCAAGTTCGTACGATGTTCTGTTCTTGAGATATTTTGTATACACACACACACACACACAGACCAATTGCTAAAAACATGTTTTTTGGGTTCAGGGGGTCTGAAAACGTATAGATCAGGTGAAAACTCGATTTTAAAAAATCAACATGAAAACAATACTTTCCTTCCTATATATTCATATAGGCAAGAGAAAGTAAAAATTTGGTGTGAAACACTCACACGATTTTCTCTTACCGATGCAAATAATGTACAATATAACCTAACATTTGTAAAAAAAACATTAGAAATACACAAAAACCATAACCTAATTTCTAAATATTTATATAAAATTTACTAAATATTTATGAAAATTCTTTTGCACACTATTACTAACAGATTATATAATAGAAAACACACACAAAAATAGCAGCTACCCAAAAAAAAAATTGGCAGTGAAATGGTTAAAACAAAAGTTTACAAAGCAAGTTTACAGGATTTTTTTTTTTTTTTGTTTAACGTCCGACTGTTTTGCAAATTGCTGCTAATGCAGACGGTGAAGGATGAAATGAATTTTTTGTAACGTATGAAAAAATGCCATGCCCGAGTGGGATTCGAACCCAAGACCGCGTGATGAGAGGCGAGCACGTTACCAACATCGCCAACGCAGCCGGCAAGCTTACAGGTGTAAACAGTGCTTGTAACATGTTATAAAAATTTTTATTTTTTTAAATCAAAAGTTTATAAAATATGTTACACTATAAAAACTGTGCTTTACTTTTGCCGTTCTTGTGCTAATTAAAATATTGAAAAAATAGTAAGATGGTGTTCAGGCTATCAACACTCAACTTTAAAAGTAAAATAAATGACAGCAAACTACTACGATTTTTTTTTGTAATCCCTAATTTGTGTACGTTGCAATCTGTTCAATTCAGAACAATAAGCAACCCCATGACCCAATGAGATAAGGATGATGTGTATGACGTGTAAATGAGACTGTGTAGTCTTGTAAAGACCCAGGCCAACCATTCCTGAGAGAGTATGGTTAATTAAATCCCAACCATCAAAGTACACCGGTAACCACTGTCTAGTATTCAAATCCGTATAAAAGTAACTACCTTTACTAGGATTTCAACCAGGAACCTTCGTCTCAGAAAATCAGCTGTTAAACAGCTGATTTTGGTGACGACTTTACCTCTAGACCAGTGGTTTCCAACCTTTTATGGGGCATCACCCCTTTGTGAAGGATGACTTACACCTATCGCCCCCTTCTCTTAGCATCGTATACCTAATTTAATTTCAAGTAATGTGTGGATAAATAATAAAGTATGTTATTCTGTAAAAAAGATTTATTATTGTTCACAACATATAAGCAACCAAAGCAGTTGTGTCCAGAATTCTTCATCTCATGTGTAGGAGCTCGACCATAAAAAATGTCAACGATGAGTTTAGTTTATTTGTTTGTAAAAACTAAACTGTTTGTAAAAAAAAACATGTATCCACGACAGTAAAGATTCTACCCTGTAATACAGTTTTATTTTTCTGTCTTTGAATACTCATCGCCCCCCACAAATTTATCGTTCCCCTGCGAACCCAAATCACCCACCAGGGGGCGATCGCCCCCAGGTTGGGAACCACTGCTCTAGACAAACCACGTGGGTTATAAACTACTATGATGAATAAAAAAAAACAAAACAATACCTGGTTGAAATTCAGTGACACCATCTCCAACACTTTCCACGATTCCACCGCCTTCATGACCCAAAACACAAGGGAATTTCCCTTCAGGATCACTGCCTCCTAGAGTGTACGCATCCGTATGGCAGAGAGCAGTCGTTATTATCTTCACTCTGACTTCACCTGCTTTAGGAGGCGCTACTTCGATTGTCTCTAAAGTCAACGGTTTTTTTGGTTCCCAAGCAACAGCTGCACGGCATTCTATCACCTTAAACAATATTCACAACCTCTAATTAATACCACAAAATACTTTGTAAGTGATGAATTTATCATTTTATTTCAAATTTGTGTACGTTGCAATCTGTTCAATTTTGAACAATAAGCAACTGTTTAGCACTGCAAATTATTTACACTCAATCTGTTAGTTGCAGGGCTAAAATAAATAGTTGCGTTTCTTATCACATAGTCAGCCAATTAAATGACTGAATCATTTAAGAACAGAAGAGGTAGAGGTGTACTGTGACACTAATCACAGTTATCTCGTCTGAAAGTAATGGATTTCATTACACAGCCAGACCCTGTGGTGAATGAAGTGAAAGTGCCATTTGCAGAATGGAAAATATATGCTTTTCAGAGGGCCCCGCATGCTGATAAGCGTACTTTTCCACTGAGTGAGTTGTGGCAATGGTAAACCACCTCACTCCTCGATTTACTTAGTAAAACCTCTACAGGTTCAAACCAGCCTTTCGGCTGATGACCTAAACAACAACAACAAGCAACTGTATGACCCAATCAGATGAGGATGATGTGTATGAAGTGTAAATGAGGTGTAGTCTTGTAAAGACCCAGGCCGACCATTCCTGAGAGAGTATGGTTAATTAAATCCCAACCATCAAAGTACACCGGTAACCACTGTCTAGTATTCAAATCCGTATAAAAGTAACTACCTTTACTAGGATTTCAACCAGGAACCTTCGTCTCAGAAAATCAGCTGTTAAACAACTGATTTTGGCGACAACTTTACCTCTAGACCAACCCGGTGGGTCTGAATTTATCATTGTGTTTGACTTTTTAATTTTTAATTTTGTGTGATATTTGATACAATGGGGTTCATGACAAGCCTACTGAAGTAAGCAGTAGCAGAAACAAATTAATGGTGGTAAGTGATGAATTCATCATTGTGACAAACTTTTTGTTTATCAGTTTTATCTTGACATGTCCTATACTCCCTTTGGAGTCTCCTGGATGCAAAAAAAATCTAATCCACAATGAAAACTACCAATTTTTACCCAAATTTTTAAAATGTTGTGACGATTTGAATTCCTTTAAAAAGAATCTGAAAAATTACTTGATAGCAGTGAAACGTTTTATAGCATACAAGAATTTCTTTCTTGATAGTAGTGATACATTGTGTGACTCTATGTATTTCAGGTGTTATATCTGACATGTTATGCCCAAAACGGGCAGGTGGAGTGTTATTTTAATTGCACTCTATCTGTTTGGTCCAGGGCTAAAAAAAATAGTTCTGTTTCTTATCACATAGTCAGCCACTTATATGACTGAACTATTTAAGAACAGAAGAGGTAGAGGTGTACTGTGACACTAGTCAGAGTTATCTTCTCTGAGAGTAATGAATTTCATTATGCAGCCAGACCCTGTGGTGAATGAAGTGAAGGTGTCATTTGCAGGGTGGAAAGTGAGTGCTTTTCGGAGGGCCTGGCATGCTGATAAGCATACTGTTTCAACTCAGTGAGGAAGGGAATGGTAAACCACCTTACTCCTCGTTTTTACTTAGTAAAACCTCTAGAGGTTCAAACCAGCCTATCGGCTGTTGACCTGAACAACATCTGACATGTCCTATACTCCTCCTGGAGTCTCCAGGGCGCAAAAAAAACCAATACCCATGTTAAAAGTTAGACTTAGGGCTACCGATATTAAATACAGCTTTCATAACTTATAGGTTACTAATTTATTTATATTGGTATGTGAAAGAAAGAGCTATATTTTCTACCCGGACAAATTTTATGGAAAAATACAAAAACCAGGCGTCAGTCGTTCTTAGACTACCCAAGGGGTCCATGTAAGATAATTCCGAACCAATAAATTGTACACAAGAATTAATTAATTTAATATTGTTGTTGTATAGGTCAACAGCCGAAAGGCTGGTTTGAACCTGTAGAGGTTTTACTAACTAAAAACGAAGAGTAAGGTGGTTTACAATTGCCTTCCTCACTGAGTTGAAAGAGTACGCTTATCAGCATGCTGGGCCCTCTGTAAAGCACATATTTTCCACTCTGTAAATGACACCTTCACTTCATTCACCACAGGGTCTGGCTGCATAGTGAAATTCATTACTTTCAGAGGAGATAACTGTGATTAGTGTCACAGTAAACCTCTACCTCTTCTGTTCTTAAATAGTTCAGTCATATAAGTGGCTGACTATGTGATAAGAAACAGAACTATTTATTTTAGCCCTGGACCAAACAGATAGAGTGAAATTAAAATAACACTCTACCTGCCTGTTTTGGGCTGAATTAATTTAATATAAATCATAATTTTGTTCTTATATTTATTTATACATCACTTTAAATAAACTAAATAACACAATACCGAACGAATATTTAGCTTAATATTATTAATGATATATAAAAAAATTGATGATATATTTACTTTTCCAGTTGTTTCTGCATCCATTATTTTCTAATTACACTTATTACAATACGAAAACTAATAATGATATACCAATATTACTTTGAAAATTCCTAAGAAAAATAAAACTTGAAACGTAATGCTTTAAGAAGATAGAACCATTATCAGATCACACCAAATTATGTAATATTTACCGGCTAAACATAACCTTTAAAAGAGAATCTAGAATTATCACTTGTTGCAGTCAAGTTCACGTTCACACCCACAGAGTAATAAAGCATAGAGGGGGAACTCCCATGTTAAAAAGTGTTTTAACGTTTTTCGTCTGCTAGTATATTTACTTCCAAAGTCTGTAGAATGCGCTAGTAGCGCATACGAGGGAGATTTGAATTTTACGCCTGTAGAATGCGCTAGTAGCGCATACGAGGGAGATTTGAATTTTGGCCTATTATCCTATACAATATTTATTTTTTATTTCATTTTACTTTTTGAATACTAGACAGTGGTTACCGGTGTACTTTGATGGTTGGGGTTTAATTAACAATACTCTCTCAGGAATTTTTTGTTTAACGTCCGACTGTTTTGCAAATACTGCTAATGCAGACGGTGAGAAGGGTGATAAATGAAAATGAGTGATGGAAAAAATGCCAGACCTGACCGGGAATCGAACCCGGGACCCCGGCGTAGAAGCCAGTTGCGCTAACCACCACTCTCAGGAATGGTCGGCCTGGGTCTGTACAAGACTACATCTCATTTACACGTCATACACATCATCCTCACCTCATTGGGTCATGGGGTTGCTAATTGTTCTAAATTGAACAGATTGCAACGTACACGAATTAGGAATAAAAAAAAAATTTTACTTTTTGTTTTATAATAGAAATTTTTGGGAACTAATTTTTTTAAAAGTCGCATCAACAGTTTGGTTATTGGCGATTACCGTGGGTCATGAAACAGTGGGTTGAGATTAGTTATAATTAATGAAATGAAATTTTGTTACTTAAAAAAGTGGTTTTTTTTCGCAGAGGGTTGGGGGACGTGATTTCTTCTGTTTTCCGAAAGCGAAAAACCTGTAAGTATTAACATGATAAGTAAATAACGTGTAAGCCAAATAAATCTTGTATGTGTTTAGGTTAACCGTTAACGGATTGAGTAAACATTAAATGTAAAAATTGTCTTCTACTTTTAAATTATTTATTACATAAATCTGGTGCTTAAGTTTGCCTGATGTAATAATAGTTATAGTAGTTTCACATCACATCAATTAAAAAGAAAGCAAACCAGTAAAATGCCACATGACCTAACCTATATTCATAACCTAATTATTATTAATAACCTAATACTAATTAAGTATTAGTTATTAATAATTTAATTAATAACCTAATTATTATACCAGGCAAACTTAATCACTAGAGAATGTGTACAATAATTAAAATAGGCAATTCATATATTTCATTATTTACTAATTCGCTGGCGATGTTGGTAACGTGTTCACCTCTCATCACGCGGTCTTGGGTTCGAATCCCACTCGGGCATGGCATTTTTTCATACGTTACAAAAAATTCATTTCATCCTTCACCGTCTGCATTAGCAGCAATTTGCAAAACAGTCGGACGTTAAAACAAAAAGAAAAAACAAAGAGCTAGCAGTAAATGTGCTTTGTTGTTAACCTACAAACAAGTTGTATTTTGGCCTACACGTATTTACTTATCATATTAATACTTACAGGTTTTCGTCTCTTGGAAAACAGAAGAAATGACGTTCCCTATACCTCTGCGAAGAAAACACTTTTTTAACCTAATAAAATATAATCTCCAAAACAACCATGGTCTCATCCGCCATTACAAGATATTAACAACGTACGATTTGATCTCACCACGGCTTGCTCTCTATGACGCCAAGGTTCCAAATTTTAAAGTGACGCCGACACGCACTCTATGAGTGTAATAATGTAACACTAGCAGACGTCAAACAGTGTTTCTTTTGGCCTATCTTAGTTCCCTCTCTATGCTTTATTACTCTATGTTCACACCTATCAAAAGTAGGAACTACTAGAGTCAAAAAACCAATATAATTATTAAATTAAAGATAATTATAACAATCTACGGAAATATATGAGTTTACATTGCAAATTAACGAAACTGCTTGGATTTATCTAAAAAATTGTTTCAATTTCAGTCCGATAACAGAAAGTTAAAATTCCCATCACAGATTTAACGTCTACTGGTATGCAATTTCCTAAAGTTGTATAAGTACGGGAAATTCAAAAATCTTCCAACGGAAAATTTTACAATTTAAGGGGGAGAGAGACAGATCTTTGAAAATTTTTTTATTTTTGTAATTCCTAATATAGGTATCAGACGAACTAATGTCCCATAGGGGAGCGAGTGAGAGGGAGATATGTGGCATAACTACGCATGCGCTCAAAGGGCTTTACCGTAATAATCCAAATCTGAAAACATACTACAGTCGTTATATTGCTTGTTAGTTTACTGCATGCACAAACGCTTGCTCACAACAATGAGTAAAATTAAAGACAATGTTATTGGAACGGCGCGTATGGGTTGTGCGAGTGAGACCGTTATGCATTCTCTCACTCTCACAGCTAGGGGCCATTAGTTCATCTGAATTTTTTTTCCAACATTTGTTTTTTCCGTTGCGTCAATACCCAAGCCTCTGAGCATGGCGTTCTCTAATTACGTAACTAAAGAACGCCATGCTCTGAGCCAGGGGTCTCCAACCTTTTTTACTCAAGGGACACATTGTAAATTTTTGGAGGAAAGGCGGGCCAGCAATATTTCAGGGCAGAAAGTCTAGCCCCCCCCCATACACCCTCGAAGTTTTTTCTAATTAAGAGCTCAGTGGTGGTTTTTGAGATTTTCTTGCTTAGTTTTTTAAGTTGCTATATTTCCTTATATATCTTTGTTGTTGGCTAACTAAAATTTTTTACGCGATTGTAAAAAAAAGCTGTGACCAAAACAAATAATTATATTTGCTATAAAATAATATTTGTTCTGTAAAAGGAGTTTTCAAGTAGGCTTAATGAAAATACAGAATGATACAAAACCAAATCTTTTCAATTTACTACAATATGTACTTCATTGAATTTTAAAGAAAACTTGACAATACAGGAGTTTACAACAAGTGTAAAGCTTAAAAGGAACAATTATTTTTTAGTGAGAACATTGCATTTGTTTGCCACTTAAAATTTCAGCCCATTTAGGGTCAAACAATGGTTGATCACTACTTGTTTACGGCTAGTTTTACACTTATTGAGAAAAGAAGTGGCAAGTGAGAGACGACTACTGTACTCATATTTAATGGTAAAAATTCTTAAAAGGAAATACGAGGTAGGGTCAAAAAGTTCCCGGAATGGTCACATGCTGTCAAGCATTTGTTTGCTGGAAGGGAAATTTTTGTTTGGAAGGTTGGTATCACTCTAGGGAGGTCCTGTGCCTTCAGCAGGCAGTTAGAGTTGAGTTGGTTTTCTACGTGCGGTGTATGATATTTTAGACGTAGTTTTTTTCCTTTCGTCGTATTGTGAAATGCCATCATCAGAGTAGCGTGCCAATATCAAATTCTATGTGTTGCTAGAGAAATCACCCTCGGAGACTCTTGAGATGCTGAAGAAAGCATACAAAAATGATGCAATGAAAAAAACGGCAGTTTACGAGTGGCACAAGCATTTTCGTGACAGTCGCACAACAATAAAGATGATGTTCGGACTGAGTAGCCTTCCACTTCTACCACAGATGAGAATGTTGAGCTCGTTCGACAACTTGCCAGTGCAAACAGGGAAAACAATCAACAAAGAATTGCACACAGAGATCTTAAAACGGTTACGAGATACAATTCGACGAAAACGGCGTGAAAAATGGGAAAATGGGCAGGGAATGATTTGTTTTTGTTGCATGATAATGCCTTGTCACATCGCTCCCTAATGGCGAAACAATGCCTTGCAAAGAACAATGTCACCACTCTGGAACACCCTCCAATATTCTTCCGATCTTGCACCACCGGATTTTTACCTGTTTCCACAAGTCCACAACTGAAAATGATATTGAAGTGACATCGTTTTGCTGATTCATCAGAGGTGATGGAAAATGCGACGAAACAGCTGATAGAACTTTCGAAAAATGGCTTTCAGGAGTGTTTTCAACGATTGTATGAATGGTGTAATAAGTGCTTAGATGCAGGAAGAGAGTATTTTGAAGGAAAATAGGATTAAAATGTTATACATACTTTCAATCAATTTCTATTAACCGATTCCGGGAACTTTTTGACCCTACCTCGTATATTATCAAATAAAATTTTTTTCAGTATGCTAGCTTTCCGCGGGCCGGAAAAAATCTGTTCCTGAGCCGGATGTGGCCCGCGGGCCGTAGGTTGGAGACCCCTGCTCTGAGTTCTGAGCCATACAACAGATTAGGAACCGCCATCACCTGATACAATAGTATTTGTGTATCTCTTCTCGTCTTATTTCTCAGCGTCCTTCTGATTGTTCCGCATATATTTCTAAACCTTACTACCTTCTTGTCTATATTCTTCTCCCTTCTGTGTGTTTTAAGTTTTTTCATGAAATCACTTTGCCACAAGCTTTTTTTCCTTTGTTTTAAAATACAATAGAATAATTAATAATCTGTGAACTATTTTTTTTTTTTTTTAGCTTTTATTTGTTATTGGGAACTGTACATTGTTAACAACTACCCAATTTGATCGCTGCTTTTGCTGTATTTTTTTGAAGTATATTAGACATGAGTTTGAACAGGGACCCCCAGTAGAGTTTGTTCATGGATGGATGTCAACTGGTCACCATACAAAGTCGCTTGCCCAACCGGTGTTACTTAACAAATAATAGCGACTTTCTACCAGCTGACTGACTGGGCTGGCCCACCCGGAGGCCTATACTAATATAATAAAGAAGAAGCGTTTGTTTGTTTGTATGAGGTAATCTGAGAAACTACTAAACTGATTTTAAAAAATCTTTCATTGTTGGATAGCTTAGAGCTTCCTGATCAGTATAAGCTATTTTGCAACTTAAAGGAACTTTAATTAAGTGAGTTAACCAACTTAAACTGTGACGATGTCGCATGTTATAGTTTATCGGGTGCATAGCACTTTGATTTTTTCCAAGTCCTCTGGATGGTGTATTTTTTTGGGCTAGAAGCATGATTCAACTTTTATATTTCATAGAAAAACGTGAAGAATAACATTTGATTCCAAAAACATTAAAAATTCGGAAATATTCAAAATTTTTATTTATGTACTGTATTTCATAAATTTGTTTTCATTGGACAGGTAGGGAGTGATTGAGTCATATATTTCCAGTTACTCTGCGTACTGCACCCACGTATTACTGTCTCTTATCACAGCCACATATCAACTGTCTCTTTCTTTTCCATCATCGGTATTCTTCTATGCATTCTATTCAATTCTGTTAAATTGAAGGGACAAACATTTAAAACTGTGGGCATCGATTTGAGACAAGAGTGCTTCCTTCACTCATGGATGACTATATGTCGGACTGATTAGGGCTGGAAGTGCAGAAAAACAATTTATTTTGCTGCCACAGGCCAACAAAAACCACAAATAGTCTACAGTTGAGCCGACCTAAGTGTTTGCTCCTCCTTCTGTCAACAAACCAAAGCCACCTACTACAGGGTGCACACTAGAGTCTCCCACTTTACAACTATCCTATTCCTCCTATTAAGTTAACTATGTTTTAAATTATAAGTACTTAAAGTACTAAAAACATCAGTCATGATATTATGTAGGCCTACCAATTTCATTTATAAAAATACTTTCAAAAGTATTTTGTATTTAAATACTTTTGAGAATAATTTGTTATCACTTTTTAATGAGCGTGTACACATTTTGATATAATGCGCATGCTCAGTAACGTCATTATTTGTTTACATTAGGAGCAAACTAAGAGAGGCTGGACTATATAGAGAGGATTTAAAATGATTTAATGAGGCGTACATTAGCAGCTGCTGCTGTGAAGCGAAGCGAGCGGAGGGAGGGGGTTGCTAGTATAATATAATGTATACTCTGGTGTGGCCAGCAACGGGTTAAGGAATCTAAACGAATGAAAAACTACAACAATAACATTTATAATAAACATTTATTACTAATTTGATTAGTAAATTCACTAACGACAATATTTATCTATTCAATTACAAATACACATAGAAAAATATATCCTAATAATAATTATTGTGTCATCCACAACAACAACAACAACAACAGGATTCAAATTGCGCAACAAAGCTGCAATTGGTCAAGTATACTTGTACGAGGGTCATTCGTAAAGTAACGTCCGAATCGCGGGTAACTAGCCACACGGCGAATGAATAGCGCAATGCGCATGCGTGACGACTCCCAGCATGCCTTGCGTACGAAACGACGCCATTTTCAGCAGTATCTTTGTTGTGTGCTGTTTACTGTGCATCTTTAAGATGTTTAAGACAATTGATCATCCCGCTGACTGCGAAATACAGTCAGTGATTTGTTTTTTTTGACAGCAAGGAAGGTTTGTGCAGTAGATATTCATCGACAAATAAGTGAAGTGTATGGCCCTAATGCAATGAGTGACAGTAAAGTGCGCAAGTGGGTGAGAGCTTTCAAGGAGGAAAGGGACAATGTCCATGATGAACCGCGATCTGGCCGACCATCAGTGATCACGGAAGATTTGGTCAAAGCCATTGAACAAAAGATTCGTGAAAATCGGCGATTCACAATTTCATCATTAGCATTGGAATTCTCGAGCGTGAGTAGAACAGTAGAAGTTTCTCGGCGATAAGCGCTTCAACTCTGATGACGAGGTGAAAGAAGCTGTTCATGACTGGTTATATTCGCAGGCGGCAGAGCTCTATGACACTTGTATTCAAAAGCTTGTAGAACGTTATGATAAATGTTTAAAAAAAAATTGAAACTATGTAGAAAAATAGATTAAAACGTCAGGAATTAAATAAAACAAGGTTTTTGATCTAATCTGTTGTGGTTAATTTTTTATACAAAAACGGACCTTACTTTACGAATGACCCTCGTATAATGGAGCACACTGTATATGGAAATGTGGCAGTAATATATATATATATATAATGTTCGCCAATTACGGTGGCAAGTAGGGAGGGTAGCGAGACAGAGAGAGAGAGAGAGAATGAGTTCCCTTCAACTCATTTCAACCAGTGCACGGTGTTCAAGCGCAATAGTGAATATAAATGATACAATAGGGCACTCTGCCGGCCTGTTTCATTCGTTCACTACACTCAACTGAGGTTGATTCTCATTTTGTGTCTTTCACTCATGATTAAAATAAGGTTATGTTTTTTCGAGGTTAGTTTTTTGTTTATTTCTAATGTTTTATTAATAATGTTAGTTTATATTGGTCATTATTTGGCATGGGCAAGAGAAAGCTGTGTGAGTGTTATAAAAATAAATGAACGAGATTAGAAAGGAATTTGGTCACAGTGTAATCGATATACGATAGAAATTTGTCAGTCACTGAGTGGATTCTATTCATTTTTTTTGCTCTGAGTATCGGCTGTGACAAACGTTGCAGATTCAGTGGAAGGGATCTTTTTGGTCGGCTTGAACGCGGTGAGAACAATCACATACATGACGACAGTGAAGGGATTTGGTAGGTGGTGTTGTTGTTTAGGTGATGAGCCCCTTTAGGCTGGTTTGAACATGTAAACGTTTTACTAAGTAACAACAAGGAGTCACGTGGTTTACCATTGCCAACACTCACTGAGTGGAAAAGTACGCTTATCAGCATGCCAGGCCCACTCTGCAAATGACACATTCACTTCATTCACAACAGGGTCCAACTGTATAATGAAATTCATTACTTTCAGTGGAGGAGATAACTGTGATTAGTGTCACAGTACACCTCTACCTCTTCTCTTATTAAATGATTCACTCATTTAATTGGGTGACCATGTGATGATAAGAAACACAACTATTTATTTTACCCCTGCAACTAACAACAGATTGAGTGTAAATAATTTGACACTCCACCTGTCTGTTATGGCCAGTTGGTAGGTGGTCTTACAATATTTTGTTAAAATCGCTTGGTTTACTAAATTTTTTGTGCTCTAAAAGATAGGGTAGGCGCCATGTTTGCTGAAATTCTTGGTGAAGCTGTTTTCACGTAAAAAAATTGGTTTTTTTAACATTGGTTTAAATTGGTTACAAAAAATTGGTTTTTTTAACATTGTGACTTTATTATGCATTTAAGTGCATAAATTTATAAAATAAAAGTTGTAGAGAAATTAAAATCCTACAACATTTATTTCAAACATTTTTTTGTATAACGCTTAGTTTAGCGGTAATTAGCGATTTTCTGTTTTTTTTCTCACGAAAACGTGTGAAAAATCAATTTTTTAAGATTTCAGCCTTAGTATGCATTTTACGAAAAAAGTGTATATAATCAAATTTATAGAAAATTAAAAGATATAAAACTTTTATTTAAAGCATTTTTCCCTACCAGAGCTTAGTTTAGCGTGAAAAAGTGATTTTTCCATTTTTTTAAGCCAAACCGAGGTTGATTTTCATTTTGTGTCTTTCACTCACGATTAAAATAAGGTTATGTTTTTTTGTTTATTTCTAATGTTTTATTACTAATGTTAGGTTATATTGGTCATTATTTGCATCGACAAGAGAAGGTTGTGCGAGTGTTTCACACCAGATTTTTTACTTCGGTCATCATCAGTGAATATCAGTGGAAGAGTGATAAAAATAAATGAACGAGATTAGAGAGGAATTTGGTAACAGTGTACTCCATATACAATAGAAATTTGTAAGTCACCCAATTGGATTTTATTCATTTTTTTTGCTCTGAGTATCGGCTGTGATAAATGTTGCAGATTCAGTGGAAGGAATCTTTTTTGTCTGCTTGAACGTGGTGAGAGCGATCACATACATGATGAGAGTGAAAAGATTTGGTAGGAAGTAGATGGAACTCCAGTAACGGAAGCAAAGGTCCACGTGCAACAAATTGAACGCCATCGACCAGTAAGAGAAGAACAACATTTTCCACCAGTAACGCACAAACACCCACAATTTATCCACCTTCAAAATAAAAACAAAACAAAACAAACAAATAAGTAAAGTATTCAGATGAATTTTTTTTTTTTTGTTTTACGTCCGACTGTTCTGCAATTTCTGCTAATGCAGACGATGGATAATGATGATAATGAAAATGACTGCCCATAATAAACAGATGGAGTGTCAGATTATTTGCACTCAATCTGTTAGGTGCAGGGCTAAAATAAATAGTTGTGTTTCTTATCATCACATGGTCACCCAATTAATAAATGAGTGAATCATTCAATAAGAGAAGAGGTGTGGGGGTGTGTTAGGTGACACTAATCACAGTTATCTCCTCCTCTCAAAGTAATGAATTTCATTATACAGATAGATCCTGTGGTGAATGAAGTGAAGGTGTCATTTGCAGAGTGGAAAATATGTGCTTTTCAGAGGGCCCGGGATGCTGATAAGCGTACTTTTCCACTCAGTGAGTTGTGGCAATGGTAAACCACCTCACTCCTCGTTTTACTTAGTAAAACCTCTACAGGTTCAAACCAGCCAACCAGGCTGATGACGTAAACAACAACAATGAAAATGAGTGATGAAAGAATGCCAGACCTGATTGGCAATTGAACCCTGGACCCCGGTGTAGAAGCCAGTTGTACCAACCACTACGCCAACGGGCCAGCCAGATTCATCCTTCAGATAAATTGAAGGATCCTCTCTGTTATATGCGTACCACTATTGACTCCAGTTCCCATTGTGTCTGCCACTACTACGTCATACTGCATGGTATGAGTTGGTGGGATGCAATCTAGTATGAAGCCATGATTGGTTATTCGCTATTCAACCGTCGGTCGTCCTATTAGTACCCGAGTAACATTTATTATTATTAATTAAAATAGTTAATTATTATAATAATTATTATTAAGTAACGTATTTATATTTATTTTTACTTTCTCTTGTCAATATGAATATATAGGAAGGAAAGTATTGTTTTCATGTCCATTTTAAGAAATAGAGTTTTCACCGGATCTACAGTTGAGCTGTTCTTAGTTTGCTCCTACTGTCAACAAACCAAAGCCAGCTACTACAGGGTGCACGCTAGAGTCTGCGACTTTACGGATGTTTTATTCCTATTAAGTTAACTATTTTTTAAATTATAAGTACTTCAAACATCAGTCATGATATGATGTAGGCCTAACAATTCATTTATAAAACTACTTTTAAAAGTATTTTGTATTTAAATACTTTTGAAAGTATTTTGTTGTTACTTTTTAATCAGGGTGTACACATTTTGATACAATGCGCATGCTCAGTGACGTCATTATTTGTTTACATTAGGAGCAAACTAAGAGAGGCTGGACTATATATATGTTTTCAGACCCCCTGAACCCAAAAAACATATTTTTAGCAATTGGTCTGTGTGTGTGTACAAAATATCTCAAGAACGGAACATCGTACGAACTTGAAACTTAAGTTACATACCACTACCGGACCCGACACAAACATTTTCATCAAAATCAGTCGACCGGAAGTAGTAGTTTATTCGTATAATTTTTCACTTTTTTGCGATTTTCTCAAAAACTGGTTCAACAATTTTTTTTTTAAATCGCCTGGTTTGCTCAATTTTTTTATTCTCTACTAAATAGGGTAGGCGCCATGTTTGCTGAAATTTTTGATGAGGCTGTTTTCACATAAAAAGTGTTTTTTTAAGATTACGGCTTTAATATGTACTATAGCGCAAAAATTTATATAATAAAAAATGTAGAGAATTTAAAATTCTACAACTTTTATTTCAAACATTTTTTTGTATAACGCTTAGTTTAGCGGTAATTAGCGATTTTCTGTTTTTTCTCACAAAAACGTGTGAAAAATCGATTTTTTTAAGATTTCAGCCTTAGTATGCATTTTATGACAAAAGTGTATATAATAAAATTTATAGGAAATTAAAAGATCTACAACTTTTATTTGGAGCATTTTTCTCTACAGAGCCTAGTTTAGCATGGAAGAGTGATTTTCCGTATTTTTAAGGCAAACTGAGATCGATTTTCATTTTGCATCTTTCAGTCATGGTTAAAATAAGTTGTATATTTAGAGGTTAGTTTTTTGTTTTTTTTCTAATGTTTTAATGTGGGCAGAAATTTAAAAAAAATCTGGTGTGAAACACTCACACGACTTTCTCTTGCCAATGCAAATAATTAACAATAAACCTAACAATAGTAATAAAACATTAGAAATAAACAAACAAACTAACCTCAATAAACATAACCTGATTTTAATCATAATTATATGAAAGACGCAAAATGAAAATCATACTCAGTTTGGCTTAAAAATACGAAAAATCACTCTTTCACACTAAACTACTCTCTATAGAGAAAAATGCTTTAAATAAAAGTTGTAGATCTTTTAATTTTCTATAAATTCGATTATATACATTTTTGTCATAAAATGCATACTAAGGCAGAAATCTTAAAAAAAAATAGATTCTTCACACGTTTTTGTGACAAAAAACAGAAAATCGCTAATTACCGCTAAACTAAGCGTTATACAAAAAAAGTTTGAAATAAAAGTTATAGAATTTTAAATTCTCTACATTTTTTATTATATAAATTTTTGCGCTATAATACATAATATTAAAGCCGTAATCTTAAAAAAAAATTTTTTTTACGTAAAAACACCCTCACCAAGAATTTCAGCAAACATGGCGCCTACTCTATCTTGTAGAGAATAAAAAATTGAGTAAATGAGGTGATTTTAAAAAAAATCGTAAGACCAGTTTTTGAGAAAATTGTAAAAAAGTGAAAAATTATATGAATAAACTACTACTTCCATTGATTGATTGATTTTGATGAAAATGTTGGTGTGTCGGGTCCGGTAGTGGTATGTAACTTAAGTTTAAAGTTTCAAGTTCATACGATGTTCCGTTCTTGAGATATTTTGTATAAACATACACAGACCAATCACTAAAACCATGTTTGAGTGGAATCAGGGGTCTGAAAATGTATAGATCTGGCGAAAACTCGATTTCTTTAAAATGGACATGAAAACAATACTTTCCTTCCTATATATTCATATAGACAAGAGAAAGTAAAAATAAAATCGTAAAAATTATGAATGAATACCAAAAATAATGCTACTTTAAGGAACTATGCTATTCTAGGGTTAAATGAGAGTGAATATACGTACGATAGGAGGAAACGGTACATTTCTGAATTTCCTGTTGAACATATCTTCAGCTGGCAAATACGTGGGCACCGAACACAAACACAAATAATATCCGGCGTACACACCGTGCCAGATGCTTGACACGACAAATGTTATCGGCATTCTGAAAAAAAAAAAAAAAATCTGGTGTGAAACACTCACACAACTTTCTCTTGCCAATGCAAATAATTAACAATATAATCTAACATTAGTAATAGAACATTAGAAATAAACAAAAAACTAGCCTCAAAAACATAACCTTATTTTAATCATGAGTGAATGATGCAAAATGAAAATCAACCTCAGTTTGGCTTAGAAATACGGAAAATCACTCTTTCTCTCTAAACTAGGCTCTGTAGAGAAAAATGCTTTAAATAAAAGTTGTAGATCTTTTAATTTTCTATAAATTAAATTATATACACTTTTGTCGTAAAATGCATACTAAGGCCGAAATCTTAAAAAAATCAATTTTTCACACATTTTCGTGAGAAAAAAAACAGAAAATCGCAACTTACCGCTAAACTAAGCGTTATACAAAAAATTGTTTGAAATAAAAGTTGTAGAATTTTTAATTCTCTACAACTTTTATTATATAAAGTTTTGCGCTAAAATGCATATTAAAGCTGTAATCTTAAAAAAACAACGTTTTTACGTGAAAACAGCCTCACCCAGAATTTCAGCAAACATGACGCCTACCCTATCTTGTAGAGAATAAAAAATTGAGTAAATGAGGTGATTTTAGAAAAAATCGTTGGACCAGTTTTTGAGAAAATCGCAAAAAAGTGAAAAATTACACGAATAAACTACCACTTCCGGTTGACTGATTTTGATGAAAATGTTCGTGTCGAGTCCGGTAGTGGTACGTAACTTAAGTTTCAAGTTTCAAGTTCGTACGATGTTCCGTTCTTGAGAAATTCTGTTCACACACACACACGCACACACACACACAGACCAATCGCTAAAAACATGTTTTGTTGGGTTCAGGGGGTCTGAAAACGTATAGATCCGGTGAAGAGTGTATTAGTTAAAATCGACATGAAAACAATACTTTCCTTCCTATATATTCATATAGGCAAGAGAAAGTAAAAATCAATATAATACATTTACTTGTTACTAGTGAAGAACGTTGACCAACACTTAATAGTTACTAGTGATTTAGTAATAACTGTGGATATACACTTGTAGCCACCGGCTTCTAGTAGCGAAGCCGTAGAGCTCATAGGACCGGCCGGGCATCCGGCGGCGTAGTTCAAAAATGAAACATCGAAGGGGGGGGGGAGGGAGGGAGGTGGTGATTAGGAGCAGCCGCTGACGCAGCGAACACCATTAACTTGGTCAAATTCATAATATTCAACTTATCAATTTATATGAAAATATGTAAATAAATAATTGTAATAAAAACAAACAAATATGTTATGTTAAAAATAGGGAAAGTTTGAAAACGAATGTTTTGTAAGAGAGTAATAGAACAATCGTTCTCCCAGCATGCATCACTCATTCATTATACCTAACCCGTACCCCCTTCACCCCCCCCGCAACTACACGCAGCTTGGAACCGCACAATACCTGTAAGCTTTAATCGGGAATCGTTTGTAGACATTGACGGCCAGCCAATGTTGAATGGTCATATTCCAAGCTTTCATTGAAGTCCTTACGGTCGGCTGGAAATCGGAACCCCATGGATCTATGTTGTGGATCGCTTCAAAATTGTACGTTGTCTTCTTCGCCAGATCTGGATCTGCGCTTCTGTTCAATACAAAACAAAATTATCAATTGTTTTTTTTTTTAACTGCGCTCACTTTCTACATATATGTTACATCCAGCATACATTCAATTTTTACACTTTCATAAATATTTTCGTAACAGCTGATTTTAAATATTTACCTATCACTGATTATAAATATTTTCATATCATCAGCTAATTTAAATATATTCGTAACAGCTGATTATAAATATTTTCGTATCAGCTGATTATAAATATTTTCATATCAGCTGATTATAAATATTTTTGTAACAGCTGATTTAAACATATTCGCAACAGCTGATTTAAATATTTACGTTCCAGGTGATTTAAATTTTTTTTGTTTTAAGCTTTTATTTGTTATTGCGAACTGTACATTTTTGACAAATACACAATTTGATTGCTGCTTTTGCTGTATTATTTGACGTGAATAAGGCAAGAGTTTAAACAGGGACCCCCAGTAGAGTTTGTTCATGGATGGCTGTCAACTGGTCACCATACAAAGTCACTTGCCCAACCGGTGTTACTTAACAAATAAAAGCAACTTACTACCAGCTGACTGACTGGGCTGGCCTGAAGGCCGATTTAAATTTAACATTTTAATAACTTGTAACTAGACAAAAAAAATAAAAGACATTCCAACAATCACCATTCAAACATCAGCATTCGAGGGATGAACATCCTAATTTATTTCAACTACAGTATATTATTTTGTATTTGTTTGTATTTTTCAATCTGTATTTCTATGTTTAAAATAATTATTATTCAATTATTGTTTAAGAATTATTATAGTTCTTCAGTTGAAGGAATCAGTGAACATTATTAATAAAGAGAATCAATCAAACAATTTGGACTTTTTTTGAACGTTTTTAAGCTTAAAATGAAGTCATGCTTTATGGAATTTTGTTTTTGGCCATACTTTGCGTATTTTAAATTAATACGCATGGTCACTTGTATTGCTGGTTGCCTACTGTCGGAGCTCTCTTAGCGTAGACAGACTTTAGGTCTCACCTGTTTGCCTCTACAATCTGCTGCTCTGCGACATTTTCGCTCAATTAAATTCAGTCAGTAGTCACTTAACAGTAGTGACTAGGTGGTTAAAATCCCAACTTTTTGGTAGTTTTGACATTTCTGTCTGCCAAATTGTATTCAAATTTATTATTTTAAATTGGATAATGGTCATGTGACATGGCATTTCAAGGAGAAATTTCAAGAAAAAAGTAATGGCACAAACCATTTTTCGATAGATGCCTTCGCTTTCAAGTTAAAAGCATTCAAAGTTGTAATTTTGGGAAAATTGTGGTAGCAATAAATTGGTTATAACTTAAAAACAAAGGCATCCATCAAATACGATTTGCACCATTGCTTTTTTCTAGAAATTTCACAATGAAATGACTTGTCCGATATCACCATCCCATTAAAAAATATAAAGTTGAATCAAATATGGCAGATCCAAGATGATAAGACAAAAATTTCAAAACCACCAAAAAGTTGGATTTTTAAAACTACATATTGCTTGACAACAATCGAAATAGGATTGCCTCCCTCCCTTCCCACTTCTTCCATTCCTGTGCCAGATCAAATGCATCGGTACGCACAACACAAATGTGCAATTAATATGAATATCACTTGTACTAGATTCTTGTTATCCATAACATTTTGTACACATTATGTGACCACCACCACCACCACCAGAAGAAACTCATTAGTGTTTCCATTATTACTTTCTCTTGCCTATATGAATATATAGGAAGGAAAGTATTGTTTTCATGTCCATTTTAAAGAAATCGAGTTTTCACCGGATCTATACGTTTTCAGACCCCCTGAACCCACACAAACATGTTTTTAGCGATTGGTCTGTGTGTGTGTGTGTGTGAACAGAATATCTCAAGAACGGAACATCGCATGAACTTGAAACTTAAGTTACATACCACTACCGGACCCGACACGAGCATTTTCATCAAAATCGGTCAACCGGAAGTAGTAGTAACTTAGTTTATTCCTATAATTTTTCACTTTTTTGCGATTTTTTTAAAAACTGGTCCTACGATTTTTTTTAAAATCGCCTGGTTTACTCAATTTTTTATTCTCTACAAGATAGGGTAGGTGCCATGTTTGCTGAAATTCTGCGTGAGGCTGTTTATACGTAAAAACATTTTCTTTTTAAGATTGCGGCTTTAATATGCATTTTAGCGCAAAACGTTATATAATAAAAGTTGTAGAGAATTTAAAATTCTACAACTTTTATTTCGAACATTTTTTTTGTATAACGCTTAGTTTAGCAGTAATTAGCGATTTTCTGTTTTTTTCCCACGAAAACGTGAGAAAAATCGATTTTTTTAAGATTTCGGCCTTAGAATGCATTTTACGACAAAAGTGTATAAAATAAAATTTATAGGAAATTAAGAGATCTACAACTTTTATTTTAAGCATTTTTTTGTACAGTGCCTAGTTTAGCGTGTAGGAGCGATTTTCTGTATTTTTAAGCCAAACTGAGGTCGATTTTAATTTTGCGTATTTCACTAATGTTTTTTGAGGTTAGTTTTTTGTTTATTTCTAATATTTTATTACTAATGTTAGGTTTATTGTTAATTATTTGCATTGGCAAGAGAAAGTTGTGTGAGTGTTTCACACCAGATTGATTAATATGAATATCACTTGTACTAGATTCTTGTTATCCATATCATTTTGTACACATTATGTGACCACCACCACCACCAGAATAAAGTCATTAGTGTTTCCATTATTTTTGTTTACTATTAGGTAGTGTAGTCATAATATATATAACGCAGCAAATTCTTAATTTATAATAATGACTGTTAATGTAAATAAATAATTGATACGATTTAATTATTAAATGTAGTAAGCATTATTCCTTATTTACTTGAGAACAGCTAATATAAACTACGCTTTTACTTCAGTTGTAGAGTGTTAGCGACCGTGCAATATTGGTTTTGTAGTCGGTGCAGTTTTATTATGTTTTTGGTTTGATCGGTTGTTCAATATTCAGATAAATTCGTTTCGATCAAACAAATACAGTGTAAGTGTATAATTGTGATTTAAATAGGTACAGGTTAAATAATTGCAAATAATAATAATAAATAATAAAGAAGTAATAGTAAGAAGTATGAATATAAATATTGTTGTAGTAATGAGCTGTACTAGTAGACTGACTATACGAGCTAATGTTTTTGGGACGGTGTGTAATGCAAGGTGGCGCGGATGAAGTGCGGTAGGGAGGGAATCCTATTTTGATCGTTGTCAGACAGTATGTAGTTTTAAAAATCCAACTTTTTGGTCGTTTTGAAATTTTTGTCTTATCATCTTGGATCTGCCATATTTGATTCAACTTTATATTTTTTAATGGGATGCTGTTATTGGACAAGTCATTTCATTGTGAAATTTCTAGAAAAAAGCAATGGCACAAACCGTTTTTCGATAGATGCCTTCGTTTTTAACTTACAACCATTTTATTGGTAACACAATTTTCCAAAAATTGCAACTTTGAATGGTTATAATTTAAAAGCTAAGGCATCTATCGAAAAACGGTTTGTGCCATTACTTTTTTCTTGAAATTTTTCATTGAAATGACGTGTCACATGACCATTATCCCATTTAAAAATATAAATTTGAATACAATATGGCAGACAGAAATGTCAAAACTACCAAAAAGTTAGATTTTTAAAACTATACATCATCATCATCATCAACTATACGGCTTAGGCGTTACCCAGCCTGTTCCGTTGCAATGGTAGTTGTTTTCTTCTTTTGTTGCTTTCTTTTGAAATTGTCATTTGTTAAAAGATTGTATATTTTAAAAGTATACTTTGTAATTTAGTAAAATTCATCATCGAAACCTGCGTCTATACATAAATTATTGCTCCTAATTGGAAAGTTCGAGTCCATTCCAAACGATGCGTTCCTACAGTTGGTCCTTCCATCACTTCCTCGGTCTCCCAATTCTTCTTCTTCCTCTCGCTCTATAGCGCCACAAAAACTTGGGTATCCTACTCTCCTCCATTCTCTCTACATGTTCCCTCCAACTGTTCCTATATTTCCTGATAATATCGCTAATATTCTCAATATTTTGCGCCAAGTACATCTCAGTTATGCAAAATAAAGCCATTTCCATAATTAAAAATCTGGTGTGAAACACTCACACAACTTTCTCTTCCCAATGCAAATAATAAACAATAATCCTAACATTAGTAATAAAACATTAGAAATAAACAAAAGCTAACCTCAATAAACATAACCTAATTTTAATCATGAGTGAAAGACGCAAAATGAAAATCACCCTCAGTTTGGCTTAAAAATACAGAAAACCACTCTTTCACGCTAAACTATGCTCGGTAGAGAAAAATGCTCTGAATAAAAATTGTAGATCTTTTCGTTTCCTATAAATTTGATTATATACATGTTTGTTGTAAAATGCATACTAAGGCCGAAATCTTAAAAAAATTGATTTTTCATGCGTTTTTGTGCGAAAAAAAACGAAAATCGCTAATTACCGCTAAACTAAGCATTATACAATAAAATGTTTGAAATAAAAGTTGGAGGATTTTAAATTGTCTACAACTTTTATTATATACATTTTTGCGTTAAAATGCATATTTAAGTTGCAATCTTAAAAAAGTTGGATTTTTAAAACTATACAGATTCACATAAGCTTCTTGCGCCAAGTACAACATCTCAGTTACGCAATATAAAGCCATTTCCTATTTCGAAACTTGTTGGACAGTAGATCCCCCAATGGATGCACATAGGAAAATGATGGATGACAAAGTGATGTAACTTACAAGGTTGCAAGTTGAGCATACTCCTTGGTGGGACCTTGTCCTGGTTTTGGATCGGTCAACACTGGATAAGCGCCCAATCCGGACATAGTGAACACACACTCGGATAATACCATTCCGATGTACATGCGCATCCGGAATATGAAGAACGATGGATACAGGTACCAGATCCTGTAGAGTATGGAACGTTCAAAGTAAAACTCATCTGTCTGTGTGTACTGAAAACATAAAACTTCAATTACAACTACTCACACAATTAATCTGAATGTAAAAATTGGGAGTGAAACACTCATACCACTTTCTCTTGCCAATGTAGATAATGAACAATATAAACTATGATTAATCATAAGCGAATAACACAAAATGAAAATCAACCTGTGTAAAGACTTAAAAATACAAAAAATCAGTAGGCCTCATTGCCTCTGAACATAGAGCATTTTTCTCTGTAGAGAAAAATGCTTCAAATAAAGTTGTCGGTTTTTATAATTTCCTATAAATTTCGTTATATACACTTTTGCCATAAAATGCATATTAAGGCCACAATCTTAAAAAAAACCATTTTTACTTTCTCTTGCCTATATGAATATATAGGAAGGAAAGTATTGTTTTCATGTCGATTTTTCGAAATCGAGTTTTCACCGGATCTATACGTTTTCAGACCCCCTCAACCCAAAAAACATGTTTTTAGCGATTGGTCTGTGTGTGTGTGTGTCTGTGTCTGTGTGTGAACAGAATATCTCAAGAACGGAACATCGTACGAACTTGAAACTTGAAACTTAAGTTACATACCACTACTGGACCCGACACGAACATTTTCATCAAAATCGGTCAACCGGAAGTAGTAATAACTTAGTTTATTCCTATAATTTTTCACTTTTTTGCGATTTTCTCAAAAACTGGTCCTACGATTTTTTTTAAAATCGCCTGGTTTACTCAATTTTGTATTCTCTACAAGATAGGGTAGGCGCCATGTTTGCTGAAATTCTGCGTGAGGCTGTTTTTACGTAAAAACATTTTATTTTTAAGATTGCGGCTTTAATATGCATTTTAGCGCAAAACGTTATATAATATAAGTTGTAGAGAATTTAAAAACCTACAACTTTTATTTCAAACATTTTTTTGTATAACGCTTAGTTTAGCGGTAATTTACGATTTTCTGTTTTTTTCTCACGAAAACGTGAGAAAAATCGATTTTTTTAACATTTCGGGCTTAGTATGCATTTTACGACAAAAGTGTATATAATTAAATTTATAGAAAATTAAAAGATCTACAACTTTTATTTAAAGTATTTTTCTCTACAGAGCCTAGTTTAGAGAGAAAGAGTGATTTTCCGTATTTCTAAGCCAAACTGAGGTTGATTTTCATTTTGCGTCTTTCACTCATGATTAAAATTAGGTTATGTTTGTTGAGGTTAGTTTTTTGTTTATTTCTTATGTTTTATTACTAATGTTAGGTTTATTGTTAATTATTTGCACTGTTAAGAGAAAGTTGTGTGAGTGTTTCACACCAGATTTTTTTTCTATGAGAGAGCAGCCTCCCCAACAATTTCAACAGACATGGCTCCTACCGTATCATGTGAAGCACAAAAATTGTAGTAAATGAGGCGATTTAAAAAAAAATTGTAGGAGTTAATTTTGAGATCGCAAAAAAATAACAAATTTACACGAATAAACTACTACTACAACTACCAGTCCAGTAGATCAGTTATGAAGAAAATGTTCGAGTCGGGTCGTCGTCTAATGTTACCTAACTTAGTTCCAAGTTTTAACTTTGTACAATACTCCGTTCTTGAGATATTTTGTTCACACACACAGACCAATTGCATAAAACATATTTTTTGGGTTCAGGAGGTCTAAATTCATGAATATCCGGTGAAAACTCTATTTCAAAAAATCGACTTGAAAGCAATACTTTCCTTCCCTTTATATTTATATATATATATATTTTTTTTTTAAATTCCTAATGTGTGTACGTTGCAATCTGTTCAATTTGGAACAATAAGCAACCTCATGACCCAATGACATGAGGATGATGTGTATGGCGTGTAAATGACACTGTGTAGTCTTCTGCAGACTCAGGCCGACCATTCCTGAGAGAGTATGGTTAATTGAACCCCAACCATCAAAGTACACCCACAACCACTGTCTAGTATTCAAATCCGTATAAAAGTAACTACCTTTACTAGGATTTCAACCAGGAACCTTCGTCTATGAAAATCAGCTGTTAAACAGCTGACTCACGGCAACGATTTTATTTCTAGACCAACCCGGTGGGTTAGATTTATATATGGTAAGAGAAAGTAAAAATACCGTAAGTTCCCATTAATATTTTTTTACTGCTTAAATGCTTCTTTCATAGATCTACTTTGCCACATTTCCATGTTTTAGTGGATCACAGTGTTAACACAATAATTTAAACTAATTTTCTGAAACCTTTTCAGATGTTATACGTTCTATCAGTAGTGAGATAAACAGTAAGACTGAATCGATCCTTTTCAGCCGATTCATAACAGGCAGGTGGCACCCAATCTACTAGTTGTAAAGCTACAACAAATAGATATATCTCTCTCTCTCTTATCACATGACCACCTAATTACGAGGTACGTTCGTAAAGTAAGTTCCGTTTTGAAATAAAAAAAAATCTGGTATGAAACACTCACACAACTTTCTCTTGCCAATTTAAATAATGACCAATAGGTATAACCTAACATTAGAAATAAACAAAAACACTGACCTCAAAAAAAATAACCTTATTTTAATCATGAGTGAAAGACACAAAAGGAATATCAACCTCATTTCGACTTAAAAATACAGAAAATCACTCTTTCACGCTAAACTAGGCTCTATAGAGAAAAATGTTTTAAACAAAAGTTGTAGATCTTTTAATTCTCTATAAATTTTATTGTATACACTTTTGTCGTAAAATGCGTACTAAGGCTGAAATATTAAAAAAATCGATTTTTCACACGTTTTCGTGAGAAAAAAACAGAAAATTGCTAATTATTGCTAAACTAAGCGTTATACAAAAAAATATTTGAAATAAAAGTTGTAGGACTTCAAATTTTCTACAACTTTTATTATGTAAATTTTTGCCCTAAAATGCATATTAATGCCGCAATCTTAAAAAAAACAATTTCTTTACGTGAAAACAGCCTCACCGAGAATTTCAGCATACATGGCACCTACCCTATCTTGTAGAACATAAAAAAATTAGCAAATCAGGCGATTTTAAAAAAGATCATAGGACCAGTTTTTGAGAAAATCACAAAAAAGTGAAAAATGACACGAATAAACTACTACTTCCAATTGACCGATTTTGATGAAAATGTGTCGGGTCCGAGAGTGGTATGTAACTTAAGTTTCAAGTTTCAAGTTCGAACGATGCTCTGTTCTTGAGATATTCTGTTCACACACACACACAGACCAATTGCTAAAAACATGTTTTTTGGCTTCAGGTGGTCTGAAAACGTGTAGATCCGGTGAAAACTCGATTTTGAAAAATCGACATGAAAACAATACTTTCCTTCCTATATACTCATATAGGCAAGAGAAAGTAAAAATAACAAGTACAGATACAACAATGAAATTTATTTCATAAAAATCTACAACTCTTAAGGTTCTATTTTTCGACATAAGTCCCGTGATTTTCCAGGCATTTGTCATAGCGTGGTACAAGCTTTTGTATACGTTCATCATAGAATGATGCCACCTGTGTAGTCAACCCAACCAAGAGGTGTTTTCTCATCGACTGCACACTAACCACAGATTGACGTCCACTTGGTTCTTCATCATGCCCTTCTTTCAACTGTCTAACCCATCTTCTCACCATTGAATCGCTTATCGCATTTGGCCCGTAAACCTCGCAGATTTGTTGATGAACGTCAATTGGTTTAACGTTTCTTGCATTCAGAAAACGAATCACCGATCGAATTTCACAAGCGGAGGGATTTTTGATAAAGTCAGCCATTACAAACAAGCGCTACAAATTGCACACAACAATTAGTAACCTCAAAATGACGTCATTTCATTCTGCTTGACACAGAGTGAAGGCTGTGCATGCATGGAACTGAGATTGTAGCGCTACCACGGAGAATGACAGAAAATCATGCGTACAGTGTTTTGGGACAGAAAAGGAATTTTATTGATTGAATTTTTGCTGTTAGGTCAAACAATCAATAAAGAAGTTTACTCCGAGACTCTCAAGAAACTGTGCCACGCAATACAGAACAAGCGCCGAGGAATGCTCACGAAAGGCGCAAGTTTTATTCATGACAATGCCCAACCACACACTGTGAATGAGACAAAAAGACACCTTCAGGGCTTTGGCTGGGACTTGTTCGACAATCCTCCGTACAGCCCTGACCTCACTCCTAGCAACTTTCATTTGTTCTGCATCTGAAGTCTTTCCTTGGCGATCAGCGGTTGTTGAACAGCGATGAAGAGCTGAAAGAACAAGTTACCTCTTGGTTGATTACACAGGCGGCAGCATTCTATGAAGAGGGTATACATATACATGCTTGTACCACGCTATGACAAATGCCTGGAAAATCACGGGAATTATGTAGAAAAATCTGGTGTGAAACACTCACACAACTTTCTCTTGCCAGTGCAAATAATTAACAATAATAGTCCAGTCAACCTGTGTCAAAAAATACCCGATAGAGGAAAAAAATAGTATAAAGCTAATTTTTTTTCCATCGATTACTATAGTTTAGACAAGTGTACTGCCAAAAGTCCCCACCCCTACCCCCCTTGCTTCCCCCCCAAAGTTACAAATTGCAAGGGTTTCGTAAATCGCGTTTATCTCAAAAACTAAACAAGGTATTGGATTAAACTTTTTTTTGTTGTCTTTCTTATAATATTTCCTACAATTAATGTCCTAATCATTTTTATCGTATCTTTTACCGTTAGGTAGTTATTCATAACAAAACTGCTAAAACATTATAAATTTAATTACGTAATTTTACTTTTTGGTTTACAAATATTTACACTTACATTTTACACAAAAATGTTTGAAACAAAACTTTTAGTCCTTTTTAAGATCTATAAAATGATATATAACAGTACTTACTTTATTGTAATAATATGGCAAAACCAGCCGCTGCAATGTAGAGTGCTTAGTTGTGGCGGCGTTCGGTGATAGACGGCTGAGGCCGTCGGTTGCTATGTTGCAGTTATAATTTTTTGCGTAATTTAAGCACCACTAGGACATTTTTTTAAAAAATTAATAAACTTATTTCACAAGTGTCTTAGTATGTATTTTTAAGTGTAAGAGCAAACATTTATGTTATATAAAAAGTTTCCGTTTTTCAGACTATATATAAGAACTGTATACAAATCCATTTTTAAATTGAGTTTAATAATATGATCAGGCCTAAAGGCTATTTATTGTCCAAAAGATTATGTACGTATATGATGGCTTAAACATCCATGAGATGTTTTTCAGCATCCTCGACTTCAACGACCGTGACGTTACTGCTGAATCCTCCACAAGTCCCACACATTTCTGTACAATCTAGGGATGCCTTGAAGCAGCTGCATTTGCTTTTGCATGACACTTTTCAGTTACAGGAAACTAAGTTGATTACTTCTTCAGGTACCAGTGGTTATTTTTTAGTGAACCGAATATAACATGTTGTTTGTTAGAGTCCAACCCCAATCCGTAGCAGCCATATTCTTGTCTCCAATCCATTTTTGAAACTGGTAGTAAATTCAAAAGGATTGTTGCTCAGCAGCATTAAATGTTGGAGGAAGAGACGCCACGTTAAATTTGGATTTTAATGACATTTTTGCAACTGCTTTGAGGTATAAGGAATATCTACTTTCGTTTAAAGTTCTAGACCTAGTACATCCGAATAGTTTCAGTACAAAATTCTCTCCTTTTTCTTTTAAGAGTATTGTTGTTACTTCCTTTTCATAAAACGGTAAAGCTTTCGCGCGTACCTCCTCACAAGTACTTAGCATATTGTACGCGTTGCCTAAGACGTAATGTCAGATCCAGTCATAGCATACATAAACATCACATTCTTCAATTCTCCTATCTCTTCACGAATTTTCCTGATATCATATGTTGATGGTGTACCAGAGGGTTTGTGGAAGAATAGTTGTAGTTTTTCTGTGGTAGACCAATTAATAAAACAAAAATATCAGTGTCTTGTCCAACAACAACTATTGACCTATCACTGTGGCTCTTGGAGACGTTTATTGCCATCAAACACAATATGGCAATCCTTCCCATACCTTTCGACTACGATGTCTATAAATCTTTCAATGATTCTGCCGTATGTTTCCGAATTGGGCCACAAAACAGAAAATATCTCTGGATTTGTTGTTGATGAAGATGCAGATGCAGATATTGAAATAGTTGAAAGGGCAATAAACATCTCCAAGAGCCACGGTGATAGGTCATAGTTGTTGTTGTATGTTGCAGTTCGTATTGTTGCAATGTGCTGTTTACAGTGTTAGTTGAAAATGTTTCAAACAATTGATCAGCCCGCCGACGGTGAAATTCGTTCCGTTATACGGTTTTTGACAGCTAGGAACATTTCAGCGGCACAAATTCATCGCCAGATAACTAAAGTGTACGGCCTCAATGCAATGAGTGAGAGCAAAGTTCGTAAGTAAATGAGAAATTTTAAGAATGGACGGGACAATGTCCATGATGAACTGCGATCAGGCCAACCATCAGTGGTGACAGAAGATTTTGTTAATGCCGTAGAAGAAAAGATTCGTGAAGACCGGTGATTCACAATTTCAAGTTTATCATTGGAGTTTCTGAATGTGAGCAGAACAACTTTGTACAAAATTGTGTCTGAAAATTTGCAATTTCATAAATTGTGTTCACGTTGGGTTCCCAGACTGCTTACTGAGGATAACAAAATGAAAAGAATGGCTTGTTCTCTTAAATTTTTGGACTGATACCATAGAGAAAGTGATGAACTTTAAGAACATATTGTCACAGGGGACGAAACATGGGTTGCTCCCATTACCCCAAAGTCGAAACGTCAGTCTATGGAATGGCGTCACACGTCATCGCAAATCAATGTCAAGGACAAGCAGACAATCTCAACACGCAAGATTATGGCTACAGTGTTTTGGGATAGACATGGAGTCTTGTTAGTTCAGTTTATGCAGCGAGACAATAATAAATTCCACTGCTTACTGCGCCACCGCCACCCTGACTAATCTTCGCCGTACAATACAGAATAAGCGAGGTGGCCTTCTGACATCTGGAGTTTTGTTGCTGCACGACAATGCCAGGCCCCATTCTGCCATTCGAACGCAAAATCTGATCAGATCATTTGGATGGGAACAGGTTGACCACCCGCCGTATTGTCCAGACTTGGCACCAAGTGATCTTCACTTGTTCCGCTACCTAAAGGAGTTTCTCGGTGGCAAGTGGTTCGGCACAGATGACGACGTGAAAGAAGCTGTTCAAGACTGGTTATCCTCACAGGTGGCGGACTTCTATGATACAGGCATACAAAAGCTTGTTGAACGTTACGATAAATGTGTAAATAAAAATGGAACCTATGTGAAAAAATAAAGAAAGATGTGACAAATACAATAAAAAAGGTTTTTTTAAAAAATCTTACATTGTTTATTTTTTTTAGAAATCGGACCTTACTTTCTGAATAACCCTCGTGCATAATCTTTTGGACAATAAATAGCCTTTAGGCCTGATCATATTATTAAACTCAATTTAAAAATGGATTTGTATACAGTTCTTATATATAGTCTGAAAAACGGAAACTTTTTATATAACATAAATGTTTGCTCTTACACTTAAAAATACATACTAAGACACTTGTGAAATAAGTTTATTAATTTTTTAAAAAAATGTCCTAGTGGTGCTTAAATTACGCAAAAAATTATAACTGCAACATAGCAACCGACGGCCTCAGCCGTCTATCACCGAACGCCGCCACAACTAAGCACTCTACATTGCAGCGGCTGGTTTTGCCATATTATTACAATAAAGTAAGTACTGTTATATATCATTTTATAGATCTTAAAAAGGACTAAAAGTTTTGTTTCAAACATTTTTGTGTAAAATGTAAGTGTAAATATTTGTAAACCAAAAAGTAAAATTACGTAATTAAATTTATAATGTTTTAGCAGTTTTGTTATGAATAACTACCTAACGGTAAAAGATACGATAAAAATGATTAGGACATTAATTGTAGGAAATATTATAAGAAAGACAACAAAAAAAAGTTTAATCCAATACCTTGTTTAGTTTTTGAGATAAACGCGATTTACGAAACCCTTGCAATTTGTAACTTTGGGGGGGAAGCAAGGGGGGTAGGGGTGGGGACTTTTGGCAGTACACTTGTCTAAACTATAGTAATCGATGGAAAAAAAATTAGCTTTATACTATTTTTTTCCTCTAAAAAACACAGGTTGACTGGACTACAAACCTAACATTAGTAATAAAACATTAGAAATAAACAAAAAAATAACCTCAATAAACATAAACTAATTTTAATCATATACGAAAGACGCAAAATGAAAATCAATCTCAGTTTGGCTTAAAAATACGGAAAATCACTCTTTCATGCTAAACTAGGCTCTGTAGAGAAAAATGTTTTAAATAAAAGTTGTAGATCTTTTAATTTTCTATAAATTCGATTATATACACTTTTGATATAAAATGCATACTAAGGCTGAAATCTTAAAAAAATCGATTTTTCACACATTTTCGTGAGAAAAACAGAAAATCGCTAATTACCGCTAAACTAAACGTTATACAAAAAAATGTTCCAAATAAAAGTTGTAGGATTTTAAGTTCTCTACAACTTTTGTTATATAAATTTTTGCACTATAATACATATTAACGCCGTAATCTTAAAAAAACACTTTTTTTATGTAAAAACAGCCTTACCAAGAATTTCAGCAAACATGGCGCCTACCCTATCTTGTAGAGAATAAAAAATTACGTAAACCAGGCGATTTTAAAAAAGATCATAGGACCAGTTTGTGAGAAAATCGCAAAAAAGTGAAAAATTACACGAATAAACTACTACGTCCGGTTGACCGATTTGATGAAAATGTTCGTGTCGGGTCCGGTAGTGGTATGTAACTTATGTTTCAAGTTTCAAGTTTGTACAATGTTCCATTCTTGAGATATTTTGTACACACAGACACACACACACACACACACAGATACACAGACAGACAAACACACACACACACAGACCAATCGCTAAAAACATGTTTTTTTGGTTCAGGGGGTCTGATAACATGTAGATCCGGTGAAAAATCGATTTCGAAAAATCGACATGAAAACAATACTTTCCTTTCTATATATTCATAAAGGCAAGAGACAGTAAAAATAGTTAAAGAGTTGTAGATTTTTATGAAATAAATTTTATTGTTTAATCTGTACTTGTTCTTTTTCTATTTCAAAACGTAACTTACTTTACGAACGTACCTCGTATATGAGTGAAGTATTTAACAACAAAAGAGTAGAGGAAGTATAGGTCATTTGTTATAGCTAGAAGCTTTCCCTCCAACGCTGTGTGCCGCTGAGCTGTTCTGTTTAGTGGTGGGGGAAGCACCTCCTAGTTGTAACATAGTATACGGTTAGAAAGAGAGGGAATGATGATTAAGTGAGAAGAAGACAACACTTGTTGAGTTGAAACTATCCCTACTCTACCTACTCGCCCTCCCCTTACAAGCTTCTTCCTAAAACAAATGTACTATAGTGTAAAAAGACATTAGTGACAGTTATCTCCTATTTCATAATACAGGTAAAGTCCAGCCTCTGTTAGTTTGCTCCTAATGTAAACAAATAATGACCAAGTCACTGAGTATGCGCATTATATCAAAATGTGTACACGCTGATTAAAATGTAACAACAAAATACTTTCACAAGTAACGGGTGATTCAAAAAGAGCGCCGGTTTTTAAACGGCTGGTAAATTTTTGTTTATCGGTTGGCAACATTGTTAGACCTCATTTCTATTTCGGAGAACATTCCGATTGACAATTCAGTTGTAGTTTCTCTTGTTCGCAGTGTAGTACTCTCGCAGTCTGTGTCTAATAATGGAGAAGTTTACTATTGCACAACGAGTGTTAATCGTCAAAACATTTTACCAGAGTGGAGAGAATTATGCGGCTACTGTCAGGCGACTTCGCGGTACTCTAGGACGTAATGAAGCACCGAATGAATCAACAGTTCGCAGGCTCATGAAAAAGTTTTTTGAGACGGGTTCAACAGTCGACCTTAAAAGTTCTGGACGTCGTCGTTCTGGCCGAACTGAGCAGAACGTTGCGTTGGTTCGTGACAGTGTGGCTGTTAGCCCAGCAAAATCAATACGTCGTCGTTCTCAACAATTGGGTTTACGATGTTCTTCTGTACGGAGAATTCTTCGGTACGATCTCCAATATCACCCGTATAAAATTCAGTTGACGCAACATTTGAAAGTGGCAGACCACCAGAAGAGACGACAGTTTGTTGACTGGGTATTGAGAAAACGGCAGGATGATGACACAACCGCAAACAAAATTGACGCCTTGTGACTTTCATCTTTGGGGTCATCTGAAGTCATTGGTGTATGCCAATAAACCCCGAAACATCAATGACTTGAAGGCGGAAATTCGACGGGTTATCGGGCAAATGGAAGTCGAAACTTGTCGTGCAGTAATATCCAATTTCATGGACAGAGTTGATGCGTGCCAGTGCAGTAGAGGAGGACACATGCATGACATCATTTTTCATACATGAAATCGGAAGGTAAGATGAACTTGTTGATGTATTTACGTTCAGTTTTTCAATAAAATAAATCTCTTAATTTGATATATCAAAACCGGCGTTCTTTTTGAATCACCCTATATTTAACACTCAATTTGTTCGTTGCAGGGCTAAAATAAATAGTTGTGTTTCTTATCACATGGTCACCCAATTAAATGAGTGAATCATTTGAGAAGTGAAGAGGTAGAGGTGTGTTAGGTGACACTAATCACAGTTATCTCCTCCTGTGAAAGTAATGAATTTCATTATACAGCCAGACCCTGTGGTGAATGAAGTGAAGATGTCATTTGTAGAGTAGCCTGGCATGCTGATAAGTGTACTTTTCCATTGAGTGAGTTGTGGCAATGGTAAACCACCTCACTCCTCGTTTTACTTAGTAAAACCTCTACACGTTCAAACCAGCCTACAGGCTCATCACCTAAACAACAACAACAACAACAAAGTATTTAAATACAAAATACTTTTAAAAGTATTTTTATTAATGAAATTTTTAGGCCTACATCATATCATGACTCATGTTTTTAGTACTTTAAGTACTTATAATTTAAAAGATAGTTAACTTAATAGGAATACGACATCCGTAAAGTCGTGGAGTGTAGCGTGCACCCTGTAGTAGGTGGCTTTTGTTTGTTGACAGACAGTAGGAGGGAGCAAACTAACAATGGCTCAACTGTAGACCCTGTGGTAAATGAAGAAAAAAGTGTCACTTGGAGGGTGGGCCTGGCATGCTGATAAGCATACTTTTCCACACTATGAGGAAGGCATGGCAAACACCCGACTCTTGTTCTAATTAGTAAAGCGTGTCGAGAGCGCAACCAGCTGATCACCTAAACAACTACAGTTCAGCCGTTGTTAGTTTGCTCCCTCCTACTGTCTGTCAACAAACAAAAGCCACCTACTACAGGGTGCACGCTACACTCCACGACTTTACGGATGTCGTATTCCTATTAAGTTAACTATCTTTTAAATTATAAGTACTTAAAGTACTAAAAACATAAGTCATGATATGATGTACACCTAAAAATTTCATTAATAAAAATACTTTTAAAAGTATTTTGTTATTACTTTTTAATCAGCATGTACACATTTTTATATAATACGGATGCTCAGTGACGTCATTGTTTGTTTACATTAGGAGCAAACTAAGAGAGGCTGGACTTTATGTTGGTATTGTGGTGGAATAATACTGACCGACAAAGGAAAGTAGTGCGAAGCCAAGAGAAATGCGAGAGCGAACAGAGGCACCGGTTTGAACTTGTTGATAGTTTCCTTGATGCAGTCGACATGATCTGAGAACGGAGATGCACAACTGAACGCATCGCAATACATTCTGTATTTGTAATAAGGCCCTGCAACAAATCATACATGTAGAATAACAGTCTATTCTACATAACATCGTAGTTAATATTTAATTGTTGGATTTTAAAAGAGAAATAATTTTAAATAATAATCAAATATAAACAATTTCTAATTAAAATTTAAATTATTCTTAATCAAAAACTAAATATATCAAGATAAATTGTTGTTGTTTAGGTCATCAGCCAAAAGGCTGGTTTGGACCTCTAGAGGTTTTACTAAGTAAAACAAGGAGTGAGGTGGTTTACCATTGCCACAACTCACTGAGTGAAAAATTACGCTTATCAGCATGCCAGGCCCTCTGAAAAGCACAGATTTTCCACTCTGCAAGTGACACCTTCACTTCATTCACCACAGGGTCTGGCTGTATAATGAAATTCATTACTTTCAGAGGAGACAACTCTGATTAGCGTCACCTAACACACCTCTACCTCTTCTCTTATTAAATGATTCAGTCATTTATAATTATAATTATAAAAATAGTCAATTATAATTATTCATTAATAACTGAGCTCATTAAATATCATTAAACAAACTTAAAAATTTTCAGAATAACAAATTGTAATATATTTAGAACAGTAAATTCATTAGCATAATTAGAAGAGTAACAAGAGTGTCATCAATAAATTTAATAAAACAATTACAATTTCAATTTTATATGTAATTTTCAATTTATTAAATAAAATTTGTCATTTCACTTATTCATTAATTAATTTATTTATTCCTTTACATTATTACATTACTTTACATTTAGTATTGCTAAGAAAATGGTGTGAGAGAAATGCAATCAAAAACAAAAATAAATTAGTTTTGACTTAGTCGGTGTCAATTTCGATCGTGATATTAAATATCACGTTTGTCCTGATCCTGTTAGATGCAGCTGCAAAGTAATTGAACAGGTAAAAGAAATAAAATATTTAGGAGTGATTCTTGATGATAGGGTCTCCTTTAGAAATCATGTAAATCAGCTACATTCTGATATCAGTAAATCAATTCGGGCATTTTATTTCTTAAGAAACCTTTGTGGCTTAAATTTAATGAGATCTTTATACTTTTCTTTGGTTCAATCGCGTCTTCAGTATGCTATTGAATTTTGGGGGGTGGGGGTATTCATGATAAACTAATAAATAAATTGTTTGTAACTCAAAAATATTTCATTAAAATATTATTATTTAAACGTCAGAGAGACAGTACTTTTAATGATTTTAAAAATTTATGTATCTTGCCCATTAAAAACTTATTTATTTTTAAAGTTTTAAAACTACTTTATAAAAAAAGTGGCAACAGAGGTACTGAAAACTTATATCACAGAACTAGAGTTTCAAGCCAACAACTGTTTGTAAGACCGAAAGTTAACAAATCCTTTTTTGCTAAAATTTTTGTTTTTTTAAGTCCGAAGTGTTTTAATCTGTTGCCTATTGAAATTAAAAATAGCTTAAACATGTTAATATTTTCAAGAAAGGTTAAAGATTGGCTCGATGACATAACTGATGTTGATTCATTTGTAAGAATTGTTGGTTAGTGTTGGTGTTTTACCGTTGCTGACTTGCAGTGCTTGCTATTCAGTCTTTGTAGGAATTTACTGATCTTTCTAAACATTATAACAATAATAACTGATTTTAGTGTTAGTCATGTACAGGTGAATATCTGCTCTGAAGATTGACGGCTTGGTTAATATTGTTGTTAAAAAATATAGTTAACATGCGCTGTAGCTGCCGCTACAATTTGAATTGTCATTTGTAGTGGATGACAACATTTGATTTGTAATTTATTTCTATACTAATTCATTTGATTTGTAATTCATTTGTAAACTTGTTTTTATGTATTTTGTGTTTTTTTTTATATATATTAGCACCGTTTACTTTAGTTGGTGGTTATTTATTCCTAGTAGATAAGATATAATTTTGTATGTGTATAACGTGGAATAAATAAATATTATTATTATTATTATTATTGGCGCCCAACGTGTGGCACAAAGAGTGTTAGGCGCTAATTAAATTCGTAATTAATTTCATTCATTTTCACTTCTTTACATACAGTAGCGTGCAAATTAATCCGAATACAGGGAATTTTTTGTTTTTTTTTCTATGTTGTGGCTACACTGCTAACCACACACATTCTGTAAGCTGTCTGTGCAGTGCGAAGTTGTTGTTCTTTGTCTCTATAGCAATTTTGTAACATAAGAACTGGTTTATACAAGTGTATTTCATTTTTTTTTATCACAAATTCATGCATATTGTTTTTGTGTCTGTTTACGTAATATATTGTAAGAATGGATGTAACTCCAAGAAAACGTTCAAAAATTGTTTCTCTCTCCGAGTATACCAACCGGTATGACACAACGACAAATAGCTTCAGAATATGGCATTGGACTAGGGACAGTGAATGCTGTATTAAAACAATTTCGAAAAAACTCGTTCCTTTTCACCTTGAAGGAAAGGAAAATGTGGCTGTAAAAGAAAAACCACCGTGACTGAGGATCGGTTCTTAGTGAGAACAAGTATAAGTGCTGTGGACTTAAATTGACAGCTTGCAGCCAGTGGAACGAATTTGCATGTGACAACTGTTAGACGCCGACTTCTTGATGCTTGACGGAAAGCTCATCGACCGGCTAAAAAACAACTTTTGACCCAAGCAATGCGCAAAAAACGGTTATTAGTGCAATAATAAAATGGCAATAGTAAAAAACGACTCTCGAAAATGGATCGTACAACAAAAAATAACCTCATTGCAGCAATAATATCGGTATGGTTTCGTGACGAAGAAATTAAAAAAATGTGCAGTTCACTAATTGAATCTATGCCAAATTGCATATGTGAACTGATAAACAATAAAGCCTAGTTTTGCACAGGTCGAGTATTTTAGTCAAGTAGCAAACGTCGAGCGATTTTTAGTGATTTAGTAACTGTCCGCGCGTGTAACATAGAGAGCAAATTTAGTACATTGTTGTGGCTCCATGGAGGCGAGATCTCGCTCGTTAAGTGGTGGGGGTAACCTACTAAACTCTCCACTCGACTAGAGTCTGTCTACGCCACTATGAGTACTCCGACGTACGCAACCACCAATACAACTGAGCATGAGCATGCGCATTAATTATTATATATTAATTAATTATATATTATTATTCATAATAATAGTTTAGAGCATGTAGAAACAGTGAAGTTCCTGGGCGTATCTCTAGATAGATCTTTGTCTTGGCACTTCTATATCAATCAAGTTTGTAGTAAAATATCATCTGGGGTATTTGCACTAAAACAAATCGCCAGATTAAATGATAAAAAATTACTAATGGCAACTTATCATGGCCTCATATCCGTTATGCTATCTTCTTAGTATGGGGTAATTCTAGCATGGGTAATATAAATAGGGTTTTTAAAATTCAAAAGAAACCTATTAGGTGTATGGTGGGAGCTAACCAGCTAACCTCATCCACACCACTATTTAAGGAGCTTAAATTGCTTACAGTTCCCTCCCTCTACATTTTTCACGTGATTATGTATGTCAAGCAAAATAATTTTATGCAGAATTTCAATGTTCACAATCATAACACGAGAAACAGGAATAATTATTATATGGCTAATCACTCCACAAAATTGTTTGAACAAAAACCTACTTATGCAGGGAGAAAATTCATGAATAAATTACCCCAATCTTTAAAGTGTTGTGAGGATTTGAATTCTTTTAAAAAAAAATCTGAAAAATTACTTGATCAGTGAAACTTTTTATAGCGTACAAGAATTTCTTTCTTGATAGTAGTGATACATTGTGTGATTCTTCTATGTATTTCAGGTGTTAAATCTGACGACATGTCCTATACTCCTCCTGGAGTCTCCAGGGCGCAAAAAAAAAAAAAAAAAAAAATTAAACATACCCACACCATGATCAACAAACAACAATTCCGTACAACACTAATTATTCACTCTAAGCTTAATATTACAAAAACACGTTCAATTCATTTGTTAGAAAATATTTGATAAATCAAACATTAGTTTACCATTAATAACTAAAACTTTTACTATTGTTTTTCTTACATTGTTATTTTTCATTACATTATTTACTATTATTACATTATTATTTATGTTTACTATAGTTGGTTTATATTATAGTCTCAAGTTTTATTTTATTTTTGGTCACAAGTAATTTAAGACTAAAGCGCTTGAATTATAACAGGAGAGTAAACAATTCCAGTGATTCGTTGTTTATCATTTCAGATTGTTTATTTTGTATCATTAAAATTAATGTCTGTGACTAGTTTAATACAACTGTTTGCACTTGCCCGTGTTTAACTCATTTTTAGTTTCATCAGTTATATTTTGGTATTGTATCGGTTCGTTTCGATTTTCTTTATAGACTGAAGTTAAAAAGTTTTGTAAGCTGTGTTTTGTAAACATGCGTGACGGTGAATGTGTTGAGTTTTTAAAACATAAAAGCGGTAAACATTAAAGAGTAGACCAAAATTGTTTTGTTAAATGTAATGGTTAAAATAATTAATTAAGGAGTCTCTTTATGAAACTACAATAATTACAACTAATCAGAACGGTATAATTGAAAACGCTTAAAGGATAATGTTTATTTTAGCTGGATGTAGATATTTTAATGATGGAAAGTGGTGGAAGGGGGATTGTCTGGCGAGAGGTAGATACGCGCGCGCCAACTAGTATGAAACGTTCGTTTACAACGTATAGGCGGGTGGTTGCCTCGCGCGCGCGGAGTACTCTCACAGTAGATCGACTACAACTAAACTACTTCACTAAAACAATGTGTTCAAACAAGTCGAGTACTAAATTACTAAAATACTCGACTCGTATTCTAGTTGTTGCTTATTTAAGTTTAAAAATCTGGTGTGATACACTCGCACAACTTTCTCTTGCCTATGAAAATAATGACCAATGTAACTTAATATTAATAATAAAACATTAAAAATAAACAAAAAAAACTAACCTCAATAAACATAACCTTATTTTAATCATGAGTGAAAGACGCAAAATGAAAATCAACCTCAGTTTGGCTTAAAAATACGGAAAATCACTCTTTCACGCTAAACTACTCACTGTAGAGAAAAATGTTTGAAATAAAAGTTGTAGATCTCTTAATTTTCTATAAATATAATTATATACACTTTTGTCATAAAATGCATAGGCCTACTACGGCCAAAATCTTAAAAAAAATCCATTTTTCACACGTTTTCATGAGAAAAAACAGAAAATCGTTAATTACCGCTAAACTAAGCTTTATCCAAAAATCGTTTGAAATAAAAGTTGTAGGATTTTAAATTCTATACATTTTTTACTATATACATTTTTGCGCTAAAATGCATATTAAAGCCGTAATCTTAAAAAATAATTTTTTTACGTGAAACCATCCTCACCAAGAATTTCAGCAAACATGGCGCCTACCCTATCTTGGAGAGCATAAAAAATTTAGTAAACCAGGCGATTTTAAAAACAATTGTAGGACCATTTTTTGAGAAAATCGCAAAAAAGTGAAAAATTAGACGAATAAACTACTACTTCTGGTTGACCAATTTTGATGAAAAGGTTCATGACAGGTCCGGTAGTGGTATGTAAGTTAAGTTTCAAGTTTCCAGTTCGTACGATGTTCTGTTCTTGAGATATTTTGTATACACATACACACACACACACGCACACACACAGACCAATAGGTAAAATGCAGTTGTTGTGTGGGTGTGAGGGGGTCTGTTTAGGTGTATCATCGGGTGAAGAGTGTATTTGTTAAAATGGACATGAAAACAATACTTTCCTTCCTATATATTTACATAGGCCAGAGAAAGTAAAAATGATATTGAAAAAAATAGAATAAACGAAGAAAACATATTGGTTGAACTAAATTCATATACTAACTGATTGTAGAATTATTTTAGGGCTTCCAAGAAGAGCAAAGCAAACACCAGATAGACGGAAGAGAGGAGAAAAGCGTACAGTGAACAAATGCTAAGAATGAGGGCTGCAAGAGCTTCAAGAAATATGCAAAGTTATTATACAAGGTTTAAAAAAATGAAGTTGAATGTACCTGTTAGAACACCAATGTAGCAAAATGCGTACTGGAATATCTCAATGAATCCAGGCGTAGCAATTCTGTTGCTCTCGAATTCTGAGTGTGGTGAGTCATCATTCAGATCCTTGTCTCTCAATGCGGCAACACTGTCGTGCACTTCAAATGCCAGTCCTACCAACTATACAAAAGATAAACTTTAAACACTCATGACACTAAAATAATATACAAATAACTAAGACAACAGGTCTACAGTAATTTTACCAGTCAATTACAAATTGATACAATTGAATAAATGAATTTTTTATTAAATACAAATTACATTTACATTAACATACAGTCGGACCTCCATAATATCGAAATTGTACGTTCCTCATTAAAGAAACTTTGATAAAGAGAAACGCTGTTTTTTTTTCATTATCACTGCTACTTATAAGTAAGATTTTTTTTTTCATTATCACTGCTACTTATAATAAGTGAGATTTTTTTTTTCATTATCACTGCTACTTATAATAAGTGAGATTATTCGACCGTGACTATATTACTTAAAAACAGTATTTGTTTACAATAAAGTTTGTTTTATTGTGAAGACGGATGTCCAGGGCAATTGTCCACAAAAAGAATAACTTTTCTCTTTTGCTTAGGCATGATTTTATCTCGTATCAGTTTTAGGTACCCATTTGAAAACTTCTTCGTCGTGTTTACATAATATTTTGATCGTACATAGTATAAACGTATCACACTACCCTTGAACGTGGACCACAGTGGTCAATGTACTGTATTGTCACGTTGCTCTCTCTCTCTCTCTCTCTCTCTCTCTCTCTCTCTCTCTCTATATATATATATATATATATATATATATATATATATATATATATATATATATACGAGGTGTGTTCAAAAAGTAACGGGAATTTTTAAATTTCGCGAGTTTGGATAGTCCGATTGTAAAAATGTTTTGTTTATTATGTTGGTACACATGCCCCTGACGTACGATAAAATTTTCAACAATATTCATTGCTTAGTTCTTAAGTGGAAGCCGCTAAGGTTAGACGTGTTTTTCGAGCACGGCTATTTTTGTTTGTTAAAAAAAATGGATCAAAGAATTTGTATTAAATTTTGCGTGAAAAATGAAATAAAGTGTAATAAAGTGTGTGAAATGTTAACAAAGGCATATCGTAAGTCTGCTATGAGTAAAACAAGGATTTACGACTAGTATAAGCGTTTCCAAGATGGCCGCAAAAACGTTGAAGATGACGAACGATCCGGACGTCCAAGCACATCAACAACCCATGAAAACGTGAAAAAAGTGAAAGAAATGGTTATGAACGGTCGCAGAATCACAATCAGAGAAGTCAGTGATGATGTTGGCATATCGATTGGCTCATGCCATGAAATTTTTTCGGATGTTTTGGGTATGAAACGTGTGGCAGCAATATTTGTTCCAAAATTGTTGAATTTCGAACAAAAACAGGGGCGAATGGAAGTTGCTCAGGAGTCACTAAATGAAGTCGACAATGATGCGGATCTACTCAAACGTGTTATAACAGGTGACGAAACATGGGTTTACGGATACGATGTTGAAACTAAGGCTCAATCGTCCCAGTGGAGGCATTCTGGATCGCCAAGACCGAAAAAGGTTTGAAAAGTGCGGTCGAATGTGAAGGTTATGCTCACTGTGTTCTTCGATTTTAATGGCATAGTGCAACATGAATTCTTGCCACAAGGTCAAACAATCAATAAGGAGTACTACCTACAAGTTCAACGCCGTTTGCATGAAGCAATCCGAAAAAAACGCCTGGATTTGTAGCAAAACAATTCATGGCTTTTGCACCACGATAATGCACCTACTCACACTTCATTGCTTGTTCGTGAATTTTTGGCCAAAAACAAAACTGTAACGATGCCCCAGCCTCCATATTCGCCAGATGGCTCCATGTGACTTTTTTCTATTTCCAAAAATAAAGAGAACATTAAAAGGCCGTCGTTTTACAAGCACAGATGACATTAAAAGCGAATCGGTGAAAGAGCTAAAAGCTATCACAAAGATCGAGTTTCAGAAGTGTTTCGAGGATTGGAAAAAGCGTTGGCACAAGTGTATTGCATGCGAAGGGGACTACTTTGAAGGCGACAATATTAATGTAGATGAATAAATAATATTTTTTTCAAAAAACGAAAATTCCCGTTATTTTTTGAACAAACCTCGTATATATATATTTTATAATTTAGAACGAATGTTAGGACCTACTACTTTCCTTGATTTTCAGTCCCACACGCAAATAATTTTTTTATAATTCTTCTCCTTTACTCTAGTTGCCTAGCAACGAGACTTTTGTTTGGATAAAATTTATTAATGTTAAAATTTAACATTTTTGTATTATTACAACATCTTCGAGTGCTTTTTCGTACAAATCTTCACCATATAATTCTTTTGCGACGTATAATTGTTCGAAAGGAATTGGTTTTAAAAAATACGCTTTAATTAAATACCTCAAATTTTCTTCCTTTTCTTCTTGCGGTAATGAATCGATAGCTTTCTTAACTTTATATAATTTGTAATTTCGATAAATATACGACGAAATTTTGTAAGTAAAATATCATCGTATTTTTATCGAAATTACAAATTATATAAAGTTAAAAAAAAGCTATCGATTCATTACCGCAAGAAGAAAAGGAAGAAAATTTGAGGTATTTAATTAAAGCGTATTTTTTAAAACCAATTCCTTTCGAACAATTATACGTCGCAAAAGAATTATATGGTGAAGATTTGTACGAAAAAGCACTCGAAGATGTCGCTAATGAAAATTTTAATAGTTAAATTTTTTTACTACAAAATTGATTGATACTGATTTAAAAAATATGAAAAAAACAAAAAAATTTAATAAAAAATAAAATGAAAAAAAAGTGGAAAAATCAAGAAAAATTAAAAAAAAAATCTGGTGTGAAACACTCACACAACTTTCTCTTGCCAGTGCAAATAATTAACAATAAACCTAATATTAGTAATAAAACATTAGAAATAAACACACAAACTAACCTCAATAAACATAACCTAATTTTAAACATGAGTGAAAGACGCAAAATGAAAATCAACCTCAGTTTGGCTTAAAAATACGGAAAATCACTCTTTCTCTCTAAACTAGGCTCTGTAGAGAAAAATGCTCTAAATAAAAGTTGTAGATCTTTTAATTTTCTATAAATTTGATTATATACACTTTTGTCGTAAAATGCATACTAAGGCCGAAATCTTAAAAAAATCGATTTTTCACACATTTTCGTGAGAAAAAAAAAGAAAATCGCTAATTACCGCTAAACTAAGCGTTATACAAAAAATTGTTTGAAATAAAAGTTGTAGGATTTTAAATTCTCTACATTTTTTATTATATACATTTTTGCGCTATAATACATATTAAAGCCGTAATCTTAAAATAACTTTGTTTTTACGAGAAAACACCCTCACCAAGAATTTCAGCAAACATGGCGCCTACCCTATCTTGTAGAGAATAAAAAATTGAGTAAATGAGGCGATTTTAAAAAAATTTGTAGTACCAGTTTTTGAGAAAATCACAAAAAAGTGAAAAATTATACGAAGAAACTACTACTTCCGGTTGACCGATTTTGATGAAAATGTTCGTGTTGGGTCCGGAGTGGTATGTAACTTAAGTTTCAAGTTTCAAGTTCGTACAATGTTCCGTTCTTGAGATATTTTGTATACACACACACTGACACACAGACCAATCGCTAAAAACATGTTTTTTGGGTTCAGGGGGTCTGAAAACGTATAGATCCGGTGAAAACTCGATTTCGAAAAATCGAAATGAAAACAATACTTTCCTTCCTATATATTAATATAGGCAAGAGAAAGTAAAAATCCGGTGTGAAACACACACAACTTTCTCTTGCCAATGCAAATAATGACCTTATATTGATCATTATTTGCATTTTAGGTTATTTGCAATGTTAGGTTAGCTAAAAGCTATCTCAAAGATCGAGTTTCAGAAGTGTTTCGAGGATTGGAAAAAGCGTTGGCACAAGTGTATTGCATGCGAAGGGGACTACTTTGAAGGCGACAATATTAATGTAGATGAATAAATAAATATTTTTTTCAAAAAACGAAAATTCCCGTTATTTTTTGAACAAACCTCGTGTATATATATATATAAATGTCTCGGATTGACTAGTGGTGTGTCATGGGAGGGCTATATGGAGTTCTATTTATATTTTCACTAAAATTAAATTCGATATATAGAATTTGTTTTCGATATTCAGAAGCATTTTTCATTTAAAATTTCACGGGACTCAGCAAATACTTCGATTTATAGAGAATTTCGATATATAGAAGTTCGATAAATAGAGGTCTGACTGTATTTACAAATTCCTGCATAGGAGGAGCGAGTGCGTGCGTGCGCGGGAATGAGTTGTACATTGTTATAATATTATATAAATTGTTGATCAGTAATTATTACTAAAAATATAGGGTGATTCAAAAAGAGCGCCGGTTTTGATATATCAAATTAAGAGATTTATTTTATTGAAAAACTGAAAATAAATACATCAACAAGTTCATCTTACCTTCCGATTTCATGTATGAAAAATGATGTCATGCATGTGTCCTCCTCTACTGCGCTGGCACGCATCAATTCTGTCCATGAAATTGGATATCACTGCACGACAAGTTTTGACTTCCATTTGCCCGATAACCCGTCGAATTTCCTCCTTCAAGTCATTGATGTTTCAAGGTTTATTGGCATACACCAATGACTTCAGATGACCCCAAAGATGAAAGTCACAAGGCGTCAAGTCACACGACCTTGGTGGCCATTGATGGTCGGAATTACGAGAAATGATGCGATCCTGGAACCGTTCGCGGAGCAACAACATTGTTTCTCGTGCAGCAACTGAATTTTATACGGGTGATATTGGAGATCGTACCGAAGAATTCTCCGTACAGAAGAACATCGTAAACCCAATTGTTGAGAACGGCGACGTATTGATTTTGCTGGGCTAACAGCCACACTGTCACGAACCAACGCAACGTTCTGCTCAGTTCGGCCAGAACGACGACGTCCAGAACTTTTAAGGTCGACTGTTGAACCCGTCTCAAAAAACTTTTTCATGAGCCTGTGAACTGTTGATTCATTCGGTGCTTCATTACGTCCTAGAGTACCGCGAAGTCGCCTGACAGTAGCCGCATAACTCTCTCCACTCTGGTAAAATGTTTTGACGATTAACACTCGTTGTGCAATAGTAAACTTCTCCATGGTTAGACACAGACTGCGAGAGTACTACACTGCGAACAAGAGAAACTACAACTGAATCGTCAATCGGAATGTTCTCCGAAATAGAAATGAGGTCTAACAATGTTGCCAACCGATAAACAAAAATTTACCAGCCGTTTAAAAACCGGCGCTCTTTTTGAATCACCCTATAGAAGAGGAGTGTGGTTTGAGAGATTTCTGGAAATTTGTAAAGTGTTGAATAGTAGATAATAGAGTGACAAAGTAACAATACGGTTAGTTATAAAAGGGCCGTGTAGGGTGTTTGTGGAACACCTTCTATTCTATTGTCACTTCTTGTTTACAAAATAGTTAAGAGTTTTCAAGAATCAATGAAAAGGATTTTTTCTATTTTATTATTGCATCGAATCTCTGTGTCTTTCGAGAAATCTCTTTGAACCACCTATATAAAGAGCCCAAGTGTGGTCAGCGAGTTAGTATTCGTTTGATCTTTGACGAGTGTTTATTGTGTGTGCTATCGGGACGTTTGAAGAGGTCAGCGCCCCCAGCATTCTATTGGTCAACTATTGTTATTCATATAATAATTTCACCAACCTTCTTTTTAAACTGTGTCACTTTTATTTTTATTTTCACTTACACGTGTTTCGGTGGATCCACCATCATCAGAGTAAATGAAAAATTGAAACTAAAAATTTTTTTCATTTATTTAAAATTTACAGAAGATGATACATCCTTCAGTTACTTGTATAAATCTGATTTAAAATTAATTTATTTTAATTTATCCCTTCTCATATTTACTGTAGATAGCAGCAGCAGTCAATATCACTTCATCATTCCTAAATTTTATCTGTTCATTCAAAATGTCCTGCTTTTGCTCTTTTAAATATTTATAAATATGGATATTTATAAAATATGAGATGTTCCATATTTATAAATATTTAAAAGAGCAAAAGCAGGACATTTTGAATGAACAGATAAAATTTAGGAATGATGAAGTGATATTGACTGCTGCTGCTATCTACAGTAAATATGAGAAGGGATAAATTAAAATAAATTAATTTTAAATCAGTTTTATACAAGTGACTGAAGATGTATCATCTTCTGTAAATTTTAAATAAATGAAAAAAAGTTTTAGTTTCAATTTTTCATTTACTCTGATGATGGTGGATCCACCGAAACACGTGTAACTAAGAATAAAAATAAAGGTGACGCAGTTTAAAAAGAAGGTTGGTGAAATTATTATATTAATTCATTATAAGAAATAGAAATAATTTCAAACTGCAGGATGCATTATAAAGATTTATTTTTAATAAATATTTGTAATTGTAAACGTTAATGTATTAATTATTTAATTACCTAGATCCCGAAACGGACCTTAGCGATAAAAGTGTCACAATATGTGTTTTGGGTGTAGCAATGTTAACAACAGTTTACCTTGAGCGTTAGTATCATCTGTACTAGGTTGGTGTGAGGCGGTGGGTACGGTATACCAAAGTATATAGTGCTTCTGAAGAACATCAGGTACAAAAACGTAAATGCAAAACTTATCACATGGATCGATCTGAAATAGAAAACAAAAAATCTGGTGTGAAACACTCACACAACTTTCTCTTGCCAATGCAAATAATTAATAATAAACCTAACATTATTAATAAAATATTAGAAATAAACAAAACACTAACCTCAAAAACATAACCTTATTTTAATCATGAGTGAATGACGCAAAATGATAATCGAACTCAGTTTGGCTTAAAAATACGGAAAATCACGCTTTCACGCTAAACTAGGCTCTGTAGAGACAAATGCTATAAACAAAAGTTGTAGATCTTTTAATTTTCTATAAATTTAATTATATACACTTTTGTCGTAAAATGCATACTAAGACCGAAATGTTAAAAAAATCGATTTTTCTCACGTTTTCGTGAGAAAAAAACAGAAAATCGCTAATTACCGCTAAACTAAGCGTTATACAAAAAAATGTTTGAAATAAAAGTTGTAGAATTTTACATTCTCTACAACTTTTATTATATAACGTTTTGCGCTAAAATGCATATTAAAGCCGCAATCTTAAAAAGAAAATGTTTTTTCGTAAAAACAGCCTCAAGCAGAATTTCAGCAAACATGGCGCCTACCCTATATTGTAGAGCATAAAAAATGTAGTAAACCAGGCGATTTTAAAAAAAATCGTAGGACTAGTTTTTGAGGAAATCGCAAAAAAGTGAAAAATTATACGAATAAACTACTACTTCCGGTTGACCGATTTTGATGAAAATGTTCGTGTTGGGTCCGGTAGTGATATGTAACTTAAGTTTCAAGTTTCAAGTTCGTACGATGTTCCGTTCTTGAGATATTCTGTTCACACACATACACACACACACAAACACACGCGCGCGCGCGCACACACACACACATGCGCGCACACACACACACACGCACACACAGACCAATCGCTAAAAACATGTTTGTGTGGGTTCAGGGGGTCTGAAAACGTATAGATCCGGTGAAAACTCGATTTCTTAAAATCGACATGAAAACAATACTTTCCTTCCTATATATTCATATAGGCAAGAGAAAGTAAAAACACATCAAATTTTCAACAGTGATTTACTTTAAATGACCCATCATCACAGAAACTGTTTCAGGTATCAAGCTGAAAATTTCAAAGCAAATTTTATAGCAAAATTATGAAAAGTTTTATAAATAAACTGGCTTTTTAAACATAGTTACTGAAACACTTTTGTAAATATTTTCTACTTTTTACTTTCTTATTTAACCCTTTCAGTACCAACGTCCGTAAAACAGGACTATTATTAATATACATATTACAGGTCATATTTATTTCTTGACCCACCGGGTTGGTCTAGAGGTAAAGTCGTCGCCGCCAAAATCAGCTGTTTAACAGCTGATTTTCGGAGACAAAGGTTCCTGGTTCAAATCCTAGTAAAGGTAGTTACTTTTTTACAGATTTGAATACTAGACAGTGGTTACCGGTGTACTGTTATGGTTGGGGTTTAATTAACCATACTCTCTCAGGAATGATCGGCCTGGGTCTGTACAAGACTGCACAGTCTCATTTACACATCATCCTCATCTAATTGGGTAATGGGGTTGCTTATTGTTTTAAACTGAACAGATTGCAACGTACACAAATTAGGAATAAAAAATAATAAATATTTATTTCTTATAAGGTTTATGAAGAAAACATTTTCTCTTGGAATAAACCACAGCTTACAAAATGTGTCTAGAAACTGGATGGTAGTGAAATGTACGAGTAGTGTCTCACTTTTGAGGTTGGCAGCACTGCTAATATTTCACTGGCCTTCTTCACAGCCTATACATAAGCAAAGGCAATCTCGTGACTTCAGTATCTATAGTTTCTGAGATTACCTTGTACGAGGGTCATTCGTAAAATAAGGTTCCCTAAGCTGCCAAGAGAAATCTGGCAACACTGTCTTACTCATCAGCTCTCTCACTCTTTTTCCGCACCACTCCCGCCTCACTACTTCGATCAGTGCCGGCCTACCAGCTTTCGAAGATGGAGCTCCCTATCACTGTTACCGCCAGATGCAAAATTTGCGCTGTGATACGTTTTTAAATGCAAAACGGATTTCACCTATTGACATTCATCATGGAACAACAGTAAACTCTGACAGATATTGCGACACATTAAGAAAACTGAGATGCGCGATCCAGAATTGCCGGATAGGAAGATTGTCCAGTGGTGTGAGGCTTCTCCATGACAACGCTCGACCTCATGTCTCACATCAAACTCAAGAACTGCTGACAGATTTTGGCTGGACTGTTGTGCCCCAACCCCCTACAGCCCGGACCTAGCCCCAAGTGATGATCACTTATTCCCAAAATTAAAAGAACACTTGGGTGGCCTACGCTTCAGTGTCGATTATGAAGTCAAGGAAGAGGTTACTCGATTCCTGAAAGGATTGGCGGCAGAATTCTACAACATGGGGATAGAAAAGTTGGAGCATCGTCTACAAAAGTGTTTGGACAGAAACGGTGATTATGTAGACAAATAGCGTAAGTTTTAAGCTTTAAATTGATGTATAACTCTAAGATAAAAAATATAGCTGTCTATTTTTAAAAATCATGGGAACCTTATTTTACGAATGACCCTCGTACAGACAAACAAAGGTTACTTCTACAAAATATTAGTTCAGGTAACAGCTGTTAATAATATACAGTTTCGGTCGAAACGTAATGACACTGAGTTAATTATGTAAATGATACAATAACAGTTGACCTCCAAATTGAAATAAATTGAAATGAATTAATTAGAAAAATTAATTAATAATACAGGAGTTGAATTACACATGTAAATCAATTCAATTCAACAATTATTAACAAAGAACCAAAGCTAGACTTGAACCGTTTCGCTTTCACACAATCCTAGCAGTTATAATTGCTGCACACCAAATCATTGCTAACATAAGAGGGGTGCCTGAAATTAATCGTTTTTTGCTTCATCCATACGTTACACTTTATTGGTGGTAATTTTTACTTTCTCTTGCCTATGGGAATATATAGGAAGGAAAGTATTGTTTTCATGTCGATTTTAACAAATACACTCTTCACCCGAATATACACCTAAACAGACCCCCTCACAACCACACACACAACATGTTTTTACCTATTCGTCTTTGTGTCAACAAAATATCTCAAGAACGGAACATCGTATGAACTTGAAACTTAAGTTACATACCACTACCGGACCCAACACGAACATTTTTATTAAAATCAGTCAACCGGAAGTAGTAGTTTATTCGTGTAATTTTTCACTTTTTTTGTGATTTTCTCAAAAACTGGTCCTACGATTTTTTTAAAAATCGCCTCATTTACTTAATTTTTTATGCTCTATACGATAGGGTAGGCGCCATGCTTGCTAAAATTCTTGGTGAGGCTGTCTCACGTAAAAAAATTGTTTTTTTTAAATTGTGGCTTTAATATGCATTTTAGCGCAAAAATTTATATAATAAAAAATCTAGATAATTTAAAATCCTACAACTTTTATTTTAAACATTTTTTTTGTATAACACTAAGTTTAGCGATAATTAGCGATTTTCTATTTTTTTTCTCACGATATCGTGTAAAAAAAAAAGTATTTTCTTAAGATTTCAGCCTGATTATGCATTTTACGACAAAAAAGTTTAATGAAATTTATAGGAAATTAAAAGATCTAGAACTTTTATTTTAAGCATTTTTCTGTACAGAGCCTAGTTTAGTGTGAAAAAGTTATTTTCCGTATTTTTAAGCAAAAATGAGGTGAATTTTCATTTTGTGTCTCACTCATGATTGAAATAAAGTTATATTTTTAAGGTTAGTTTTTTTTAATGTTTTATTACTAAATTTAGGTTATATTGTTAATTTTTTGCTTTGATAAGAGAAAGTTGTTTGAGTGTTTCACACCAGATTTTTTGTCTTTTAGTTAGTGTTATTCTTGTACTCGCACATGCAGCTTGCTTTGTTTCGGAGATAATTAATTGGTGTCGCCTATCAGATGGGTGTTTATGTAGCTATAATGTATATTGAAATATTAGGTGAAAAATCACACAACTTTCTCTTGCCAATGCAAATAATTAACAATAAACCTAACATAAGAAATAAACAAAAAACTAACCTCAATAAACAACCTTATTTTCATCATGAGTGAAAGACGCAAAATGAAAATTCACCTCCGTTTGGCTTTAAAATACAGAAAATCACTTTTTCACGCTAAACTAGGCTCTGTAAAGAAAAGTTCTTCTAATAAAAGTTATAGATCTTTTAATTTTCTATAAATTTAATTAATACACTTTTGTCGTAAAATGCATACTAAAGGCAAAATCTAAATAAAATACACACGTTTTCGTGAGAAAAAAATCAGAAAATCGCTAAACTAAGTGTTATAGAAAAAAAAAAACGTTTGAAATAAACGTTGTAGGATTTTAAATTCTCTACTTTTTTATTATATAAATTTTTGCGCTAGAACGCATATTAAAGCCGTAATCTTAAAAAAACATTTTTTTTAAATATAAAAACAGCCTCACTAAGAATTTCAGCAAACATGGCGCCAACCCTATCTTGTAGAGCATAAAAAATTTAGTAAACCAGGCAATTTTAAAATAAATTGTAGGACCAGTTTTTGAGAAAATCGCAAAAAAGTGAAAAATTATACGAATAAACTATTATTTTTGGTTGACTGATTTTGATGAAAATGTTCGTGTCGGGTCCGGTAGTAATATGTAACTTAAGTTTCAAGTTTCAAGTTCGTACGATGTTCCATTCTTGAGATATTTTGTATACACACACACAGACACAGACAAATAGGTCTGTCAGCAGTAGTGTGTGTGGGTGTGAGGATGTCTGTTTAGGTGTATATGGTGGGTGAAGAGTGGGACATGAAAACAATACTTTCCTTCCTATACATGTATTTTCATATAGACAAGAGATAGGAAAAAAGTATACAAATCTAATTTGGATGAATGAGGTTTTGCTGTATGTGAATAGTGACAACACATGATTTAAGCGTCGGTAAGAAGAACGGATAACTTTTGGATCATCCAGTAGAAGAGGCATGTAGTTAATTATCTGAGCAGTAAATAAACCTATTTATAAGGCAAACAACCATTAACAATTACCTTAACATCTCCACTCATTATAGTTCTTTAAACAAAATTATAAATTACTTTTTCATAGTTTTACACACACACACACACACACACACACATACAAACAAACACAGTAAAGTACACACTGCAAGCATCTGACTAAAATCTCATTCATTTCATTTTCCCTCCTGACTCAAACTAAACAACTTGGGAACAATTGAGGCGTTGCGGACCAGAAGGGCGAACTCAACAAAGGGTAGTTTTGAGAAAAACGCAAATTAAACTTTTTGATCCAAGGGCGAACTCAACAAAAATTCATGTTTTAATTATTCGTAATAAATTTTTATTATACTCCCCATGTTTTCCTCGTCGGTCAGTGTCTACAGTACCAGTAACTTTTATCTTATTTCAGACTATACGGACACGTTTCTCACTAATCCCATGAATCCCATAAAATGCTGTCCGGCAAACATCGTAGATAACTGTGCCTATAATAATCGTATCCATCTTATTCTTCGCAAATTTCGACTAGGCCTACCTTTTACATAACTTCTCTTACAATCAGTACTATGAAGAAGTTTGTAGAGGTAGGCATTTTGCAAATCATAATTTTTAATGGTCCAAAATCATTAAAAAACAGAAGTAATATTATTAACACCAACATTTACGAAGCAGCTGCAAGAACAACGCTCACCAACCTTCCTGGAAACCACAACACTATTGTTACAACGAGATACATACTGTTGACCAGTATTCCGTTGCATTTTTGCTAAATTCTTCTTAAAATTTTTTGGGTTGGATCGTCTTTATCAGGAATACCCAGCTTCTTCGTCTTCCCTATTGTCACCTGTATCACGTTCCATGACTAAATGTTCAGTAGCAGACTAACAGAGTATACACGCAGAAATCACTCGGCAAAAGACAGACTGATACTAGAGAAACAAGGACAGATATAACACGCGTGGAGTGTATGATGCATAGCGATAGTAAGGGGAAAGGGTAGAAGTGAGGTGGGATCAGTAGCGCAGAGGTGACAAGACTGACGCCTTGCTGTTGAGTTTGCCCTTCTGGTCCGCGCAACTATCGTTCAAAGTAAACTCCCTGATTTTTTCTACTTCTCTTTTCATATAATCTAAAAGGCGAACTCAACAAAATATACCTATAACATTGAAGTTTGTAACTCAAAGATACCAAATAAAATAAAAACAAAAAATGACCCTATGTTGAGTTAACCCTTCTGATCCGGAACGCCTCAATTGTTCCCGACATATAATGTACATTATCACCTGGAAAATGTTAAGTGAAATTCCCTCACTTTATTTAGACAAAACTTGAAACAGAGCGTCAGGGATTATTTTTTTAAACAATGAACCCATTGCCATCCCATATTTATATTTGGCAGTATTATTTAGAATGGTTCTTAGTACTTACAGAAAAATTTTGAAAATTTTAAATTATGTACTTTTTGGAAAAAAAGTTATTCAAAATTTTCATCTGTGTTCACAAAAAAGTTTTTAATATTACCCATGTCATGTTACACCTCCCTGGAAAGAGCATGAAAAATGCTGCAAAAAGAGCCCTATCTTGCCTCTTTAGCTCAATTAGGACAGCTTCTAGAGCAATTTTAAAAACATCCGTTCACCTCATTTTGGCAGTTTTTTGAAAACTTTACCTAGCCGTATTTTGAAAATGGTTAGAGATAAAAAATTAAAATTTGGGATTTTTCTTAGTCTTAGCACCCACTGTGAGTATACCAAATATTAGCAAAATCTAAAATGGTGAGGTGTGTTGATTAGACATGGAATGACTCTATACACTTTTGTCGTAAAATGCATTCTAAGGCCGAAATCTTTAAAAAAATCGATTTTTTACACTATTTCGCGAGAAAAAAAATTGAAAATTGCTAATTACCACTAAACTAAGCGTTCTACAAAAAAATGTTTAAAATAAAAGTTGTAGGATTTTAAATTGCCTACAACTTTTATTATATACTTTTTTGCGCTAAAATGCATATTAAAGCCGCAATCTTAAAAAAAAAATTTTTTTACGTGAAAAGCGCATCCCTGAGGATTTCAGCAGACATGGCGCCTACCCTATCCTGTAGAGCAGCTGCTGTAGAGAATAAAAAATGTACTCAATGAGGTAATTTAAAAATAAATTGTAGGAGCAGTTTTTGAGAAAATTGAAAAAAAGCGAAAAATGACACGAATAAACTACCACTTCCGGTTGACCGATTTTGATGAAAATGTTTACGTCGGGTCCTCTAGTGGTATGTAAGTTAAATTTCAAGTTTTAACTTTGTACGATGTTCCGTTTTTGAGATATTCTGTTCACACACACATCCACACAGACCAATCGCTACAAACATATTTTTTTGGGTTGAGGGGGTCTGCTGAAAACGTGTATATTTGGTGAAAATTAGATTTCTTAAAATGGACATGAAAACAATACTTTCCTTCCTATATATTCATATAGGCAAGAGAAAGGAAAAATGTGATAATTAATAAATAGGCCTATGTTCTATTTTATATGGCAATGAATTTATATAATAAATTTCACTAACCTTCTTTTTAAACTGCGTCAACTTTTATCTTTACTTACCTGTGTTTCAATGGATCCACCATCATCTGAGTAAATAACATAATTGAAACTAAACAATTTTTTATTTATTAAAAATCTATAGAAGATGATACATCTGCTATAGATTTCAATTCAATTATGTTATTTACTCTGATGATGGTGGATCCACCGAAACAAAGGTAAGTAAAGATAAAAGTTGATGCAGTTTAAAAAGAAGGTTAGTGAAATTTATTATATAAATTCATTATATAAAATAGAAATAATTTCAAACTGCAGGATGTATTATAAAGATTTATTTTTTAATCAATCTTTATCCGTGGTTTAGTGGTCAGCACAACTGGCTACTATGCCGGGGTCCCGGGTTCGATTCCTGATCAGGTCTGGCATTTTTTCATTTGTAAATCACCACATATCATTACCTAAGCACAAGCCCAAGGCTTATATAGGCATCATCACTCAATAAAAAAAAATCTGGTGTGAAACACTCACACAACTTTCTCTTGCCAATGCAAATAATTAACAATATAACCTAAGTAATAAAACATTACAAATAAACAAAAACTAACCTCAACAAACATAACCTAATTTTAATCATGAGTGAAAGACGCAAAATGAAAATCGACCTGTGTGGCTTAAAAATACGGATAATCACTCTTTCACGCTAAACTAGGCTCTGTAGAGAAAAATGCTCTAAATAAAAGTTGTAGATCTTTTAATTTTCTATAAATTCGATTATATACACTTTTGTAGTTAAATGCATACTAAGCCCGAAATCTTAATAAAATTGATATTTCACACGTTTTTGTGAGAAAAAACAGAAAATCGCTACTTACCGCCAAACTAAGCGTTATACAAAAAAATGTTTTGAAATAAAACTTGTAGAACTTTAAATTCTCTACAACTTTTATTATGTAAATTTTTGCCCTAAAATGCATATTAAAGCCGTAATCTTAAAAAAAAATTTCTTTACATGAAAACACCCTTACCGAGAATTTCAGCTAACATGGCGCCTACCCTATCTTGTAGAGAATAAAAAATTGAGTAAACCAGGCGATTTTTAAAAAAATTGTAGGACCAGTTTTTGAGAAAATCGCAAAAAAGTGAAAAATTACACAAATAAACTACTACTTCCGGTTGATTGATTTCGATGAAAATGTTCGTGTCGGGTCTGGTAGTGGTATGCAACTTAAGTTTCAAGTTTCAAGTTCATACAATGTTTTTTTCTTGAGATATTCTGTTCACACACACACATACAGACTAATAGGTAAAAAGTAGTTGTGTGTGTGGGTGTGAGGGGGTCTGTTTACGTATAGATCCGGTGAAGAGTGTATTTGTTGTGATGGACATAAAAACAATACTTTTCTTCCTATATATTCATATATGCAAGTTGTTGTTGTTTAGGTCAACAGCCGAAAGGCTGGTTTGAACCTGTAGAGGTTTTACTAAGTAAAACGAGGAGTGAGGTGGTTTACCATTGCCACAACTCACTGAGTGGAAAAGTATGCTTATCAGCATGCCGGGCCCTCTGAAAAGCACATATTTTCCACTCTGCAAATGACACCTTCACTTTATTCACCACAGGGTCTGGCTGTATAATGAAATTTATTACTTTCAGAGGAGATAACTGTGATTAGTGTCACAGTACACCTCTACCTCTTTTGTTGTTAAATGATTCAGTCATTTAATTGGCTGACCATGTGATAAGAAACATACCTATTTATATTAGCCCAGCAAAAACAGATTGAGAGTAAATAATTTGACTCTCCAACTGTCTGTTATGGGCAGACATCTTGATAAAACCAGTTATTATATTTACGGGAAAATATGGAAAGAAACAAACACAAAAATATAGGAAAAGTTTTCTGATAAAATTATCTAGTGTATCAGCTTAAATAAGTATGAGCAAATTTTTAGATTAACAATAAAAAAAGTTATTGTTTAAAATGGGCATATCCTGCCAGTTTTCTTCTTTCTTTAAATAAGGAAACGGAAGAAAATAGTCCAAAAATAAAATAGAAAAGACGTTAAAAAAAGAGGAAATAGGAATAAAGGTAGGTCAATGATAAATAGACCGAAAAAACACTGCAGTACGGTACAAGTAAATTGTACAGTCTAAGAAAAGAAAAAGAAAATCGATGAGTTAAAACTATGACACAACTAGACGGAGTGAATACAACTGCAGACAAAATTTGTTATGAATGCTTTTTAGAGGAAACTTTAAACTAAATTTTTTTTAAGACTTTGGATAAAAATACACAAATTGTACACAAATTGGGGATTAAAAAAAAAATAATAACACGTATAGTGTGATAATACTTTTTGAACAGTGAGTGGGTACAGCTAGAATGATATCATCCATGGCCACTCATGGCCATGCGTAGCGTCTACAGTAATCATTTTGTAAGTGTACAGACTACTGCTTTAAATTGTATCAACTTAACCTTAGACCTTTTACACACACACACACACACACCAATACTCAAGTGATTACATTACATATTAATAGAAATGAAACTGTATTGTGAAATAAAAATTAATGTGTCACCATACTTATAAATTTAACCAATACTCGCTCTTTAAATACAATTTTATTATAACCATTCCTTTTAAAACTGTTTTTATTGAGTACCTCATTTTTACTTTCGCTTGCCTATATGAATATATAGGAAGGAAAGTATTGTTTTCATGTTGATTTTAACAAATACACTCTTCACCAGATATACACGTAAACAGACCCTTTGAATCCAAAAACATGTTTTTAGCGATTGGTCTGTGTGTGTGTGTGTGTGTGTGTGTGTAAACAAAATATCTCAAGAACGGAAAATGGTACGGACTTGAAACTTAAATTACATACCACTACCGGACCTGACATGAACATTTTCATCAAAATCTTAAAAAAACAATTTTTTTACTTGAAAACAGCCTCACCATGAATTTCAGCAAACATGGTGCTTATCATATCTTGTAGAGCATAAAAAATTTAGAAAATGAGGTAGTTTTAAAAAAAATCGCAGGACCAGTTTTTGAGAAAATCGCAAAAAAGTTAAAAATTATACGAATAAACTACTACTTCCGGTAGACCAATTTTGATGAAAATATTCGTGTCGGGTCCAGTAGTGGTATGTAACTTAAGTTTCAAGTTTCAAGTTTGTACGATGTTCCGTTCTTGAGATATTTTGTATACACACACACACACACACACACACACACACACACACACACACACACAGACCAATCGCTAATAACATATTTTTTGGATTCAGGTGGGTCTGTTTATGTGTAGATCCGGTGAAAACTCGATTTCGAAAAATCAACATGAAAACAATACTTTCCTTCTCATATATTCATATAGGGAAGAGAAAGTAAAAATAGCTTTCTTTCCCTATCACTTATAAGCACCCTAAAATGTTTTAAAATATTCGATTTACCAACTCAATTGCCTTTAAATAATAATAATTACAATCAGTTGTCTGATATAATTTACAGTTGTCATTGTCTATGAAAATCAGCTGATAAACAGCTGATTTTGGCGACGACTTTACCTCTAGACCAACCCGGTGGGTCAACTGGAAGTTAACTCCTTTTTACAGATGAGAATTTTAAAATGTTCACTAAAATCCGACATCTAATTTTGTAACTATTCCTTATACAGTTGTCTCTTTCTTACAAAGCAAAAATACATCTTTAAAAAATTCATATTGCAGTTAACCTATTTTCACCAAAAATGTCAGTTAGCACCTTCTTACTAAACAGGGTCGATATTTTGTTCTTTTACTCCCTAGATATTAGAATTCCCCAACTTCCTGTTTGTTTTCGTTGCCTACTTTTAAATTTCCCATCTCCTTTGAACCACTGTTGCTATTCTACAACACTTTAGTTTTATTCTTATTAGAAATCTATGCCCATTAACGGGCAGGTAGAGTGTCAAATTATTTACACTCAATCTGTTCGTTGCAGGGCTAAAATAAATAGTTGTGTTTCTTATGGTCACCCAATTAAATGAGTGAATCATTTAATAAGAGAAGAGGTAGAGGTGTGTTAGGTGACACTAATCACAGTTATCTCCTCTCAAAGTAATCAATTTCAATATACAGTGGACCCTGTGGTGAATGAAGTGAAGGTGTAATTTGCAGAGTGGAAAATATGTGCTTTTCAGAGGGCCTGGCATGCTGATAAGCATACTCGTTCAACCAGTGAGTTGTGGCAATGGTAAACCACCTCACTCCTCGTTTTTTTACTTAGTAAAACCTCTACACGTTCAAACCAGCCTTTTGGCTGTTGAACTAAACAACAACAACAACAATTACAATCTTTGTAATCATAATCGTCTCTTCTTTTTATAAAGAACTAATTAAAAGAAAAGAATTAATCACACAATACTTGCTTATTGTGGGTAATATTCACAACTGATCTTATTACCCCTTGCTCAAAGTTTCTTCTTTGTACATTTTTACTTTCTCTTGCGTATATGAATATATAGGAAGGAAAGTATTGTTTTCATGTCCATTTTAAGAAATCGAGTTTTCACCGGATCTATACGTTTTCAGACCCCCTGAACCCACACAAACATGTTTTTAGCGATTGGTCTGTGTGTGTGTGTGTGTGTGAACAGAATATCTCGAGAACGGAACATTGTTCGAACTTGAAACTTGAAACTTAAGTTACATACCACTACCGGACCCGACACGAACATTTTCATCAAAATCGGTCAACCGTAAGTAGTAGTTTATTCGTGTAATTTTTCACTTTTTTGCAATTTTCTCAAAAACTGGTCCTACGATTTTTTAAAAAATCGCCTGGTTTACTAAACTTTTTATTTTCTACAAGATAGGGTAGGCACCATGTTTGCTGAAATTCTTGGTGAGGCTGTTTTTACGTAAAAAAAGTGTTTTTTTAAGATTACGGCTTTAATATGTAATATAGCGCAAAAATGTTTAAAAGAAAAAAAATTTTTTTTCAAAAAAAATTTAAAAAATTTAAAAAACGCTTTAATTTAACAATTACTTAAAAAAAGTAACTAAAAAGAAAAAAATAAAAAAAAATTTACAAAAAAAAATTACAAAAAAAATCACAGAATAAAAATTTTAAGAAACGCTATTATTTAACAATGATTCAAATAAAAAATGAACTAAAAAGAAAAAATAAAAAAAATTACAAAAAAAATTACAGACATTACTGTTACAAATAAAAGCGTGGCGCATTTTTTATTGTAAAATATTCGTTGTATAAAAATGCGCCACGCTTTTATTTGTAACAGTAATGTCTGTAATTTTTTTTATTTTTTCTTTTTAGTTCATTTTTTATTTGAATCATTGTTAAATAATAGCGTTTCTTAAAAAATTTTTTTTTAATTTTTTTTATAATTTTTATTCTGTGATTTTTTTTGTAATTTTTTTTTGTAAATTTTTTTTTATTTTTTTATTTTTAGTTACTTTTTTTAAGTAATTGTTAAATTAAAGCGTTTTTTAAATTTTTTTTGAAAAAAAATTTTTTCTAAAATTTTTTTTTAAATTTTTTTGTAATTTTTTTTTACAAACACCTATTGTCATCGAAGATAAACAAGTGTGCAAAGTTTGATTCATATTGATACGGTAGAAGTATTAAAATTTTAAGTTGCAAGATTTGATGGATCCAAGAGTAAGTTATTTTGTAATAATAAAAGCGTTTAAAAAAAATTTTTTTGTAAATTTTTTTTATGACAGCGTATTGTCATCGAAGATAAACAAGTGTGCAAAGTTTCATTCATATTGATACAGTAGAAGTATTAAAATTTTAAGTTGCAAGATTTTATGGATCCAAGAGTAAGTTAAATAAAAGCGTTTAAAAATGTAGAGAATTTAAAATCCTACAACTTTTATTTCAAACATTTTTTTGTATAACGCTTAGTTTAGCGGTAATTAGCAATTTTCTGTTTTTTCTCATGAAAACGTGTGAAAAATCAATTTTTTTAAGATGTCGGCATTAGTATGCATTTTATGACAAAAAATGTATATAATCAAATTTATAGAAAGTTAAAAGATCGACAACTTTCATTTAGAGAATTTTTCTCAACAGAGCCTAGTTTAGCATGAAAGAGTGATTTTCTGTATTTTTAAGACAAACTGAGATCGATTTTCATTTTGCGTCTTTCATATATGATTAAAATTAGGTTATGTTTATTGAGGTTAGTTTTTGTTTATTTCTAATGTTTTATTACTAATGTTAGGTTTATTGTTAATTATTTGCACTGGCAAGAGAAAGTTGTGTGAGTGTTTCACACCAGATTTTTGCCAGAAGTGGTAATGTACGTAAAGCAAAATACCTTTTTATAGAACTTAGATGTTCACAACCACTACACAAGAAACAGAATCGATTATTATGTTGCTAATCACAACACTAAATTGTTAAAACAAAAACCAACTTATGCAGGTAGAAAATACATCAATAACTTGACACAAAATTCAAAAAGTTGTGGCTCATTTTAAAAAAAGCTAAAACAATATTTGATTGATGAAACATTTTATAGTGTGCACGAATTCCTTTATAAATAGTTTTTGGGTGGTTTGGGGAAAATATCATCTGGGGGTATTTGCATTAAAACAAATTGCCAGATTAAATGATAAAAAATTGCTAATAGCAGCTTATCATGGTTTAATTTTATCTCATATCAGGTATGCCATATTAGTATGGGGTAATTCATCACAGGGTAACATGGAAAGAGTTTTTAAAATACAGAAAAAATCTGTTACGTGTATGATGGGAGTCAACCACCTTACCTCATCCAGATCACTATTTAAAGAACTGCAATTGCTCACAGTTCCTTTTTTGTACATTTTTCAAGTGATAATGTACGAAAAGAAAAATACCTTTTTACAGAATTTAGATGTTCACAACCACTACACAAGAAACAGAATCGATTATTACGTTGCTAATCACAACACTAAATTGTTAAAACAAAAACCAACTTATGCAGGTAGAAAATACATCAATAACTTGCCACAAAATTCAAAAAGTTGTGGCTCATTTTAAAAAAAGCTAAAACAATATTTGATAGATGAAACATTTTATAGTGTGCACGAATTCCTTTCTAAATAGTTTTTGGTTGGAAAGTATATAACTTGTAATTAAATAAATATTGTGTACTATTTGATACAAAGGGGTTCATGACAAGCCTACTGAAGTAAGCAGTAGCAGAATCAAATTTCTGGTGGTAAGTGATGAATTTATCATTGTGATTGACTTTTTGTTTATCATTTTTATCTTGACATGTCCTATACTCCCTTTGGAGTCTCCAGGATACAAAAAAAACTCCTATAACCAATTAGATTAAAAAAAAATCTGGTTTGAAACACTCACACAACTTTCTCTGGCCAATGCAAATATTTAACAATATAACCTAACATTAGTAATAAAACATTAGAAATAAACAAAAAAATAACTTTAATAACATAACCTAATTTTAATCATGAGTGAAAGATGCAAAATGAAAATCTAACTCAGTTTGGCTTTAAAATACGGAAAATCACTCTTTCACGCTAAACTAGGCTCTGTAGAGGAAAATGCTATAAATAAAAGTTGCAGATCTTTTATGCCCAAAACAGGCAGGTGGAGTGTTATTTTAATTGCACTCTATCTGTTTGGTCCAGGGCTAAAAAAAATAGTTCTGTTTCTTATCACATAGTCAGCCACTTATATGACTGAACTATTTAATAAGAGAAGAGGTAGAGGTGTACTGTGACACTAGTCAGAGTTATCTCCTCTGAGAGTAATGAATTTCACTATGCAGCCAGACCCTGTGGTGAACGAAGTGAAGGTGTCATTTGCACGGTGGAAAGTGAGTGCTTTTCAGAGGGCCTGGCATGCTGATAAGCATACTCTTTCAACTCAGTGAGGAAGGCAATTGTAAACCACCTTACTCCTCGTTTTTACTTAGTAAAACCTCTAGAGGTTCAAACCAGCCTTTCGGTTGTTGACCTAAACACAAATCTTTTTATTTCCTATAAAATTAATTATATACACTTTTGTTGTAAAATGGCCGAAATCTAAAAAAAATCTTAAAAAAATTGATTTTTCACACGTTTTTGTGAGAAAAAACCAGAAAATCGCTAATTACCGCTAAACTAAGCATTATACAAAAAAATGTTTGAAATAAAAGTTGTAGGATTTTAAATTCTCTACATTTTTTATTATATACATTTTCACGTTATAATACATATTAAAGCCGTAATCTTAAAAAAACTATGTTTTTACGTGAAAACAGCTTTACCAAGAATTTCAGCAAACATGGCGCCTATCCCATCTTGTAGAGAATAAAAAATTGAATAAACCAGGCGATTTTTAAAAAAATCGTAGGACCAGTTTTTGAGAAAATCACAAAAAAGTGAAAAGTTATACGAATAAACTAATACTTCCGGTTGACCGATTTTGATGAAAATGTTCGTGTCGGGCCCGGTAGTGGTATGTAACTTAAGTTTCAAGTTTTAAGTTTGTAAGATGTTCCGTTCTTGAGATATTCTGTTCACACACAGACCAATCGCTAAAAACATGTTTTTTTTTGGATTCAGGGGGTCTGAAAACGTGTAGATCCTGTGAAAACTCGATTAGTTTAAATGGACATGAAAACAATACTTTCTTTCCCATATATTTATATAGGCAAGAGAAAGTAATATGAAATCTAAACTAAAAGTCTTCGTTAAACACGACATTCAACAAAGTTTTTTATATAACTAATAATTTAGTAATAAATAAAGTATAATTACCTTTTATCTCCAAATATAATAATTAAAGCATTAATAAAAGTACATAAAATTGGATGTAATATATGAGTTCCAGACACTACAAGAACAATAACAAATCCCACGCCTGAAGAAACCCATTTTCTTGTTTCTTTATCTTTTATTTGTCGGAGGACATGTCCAAAACCGATAGAGAAGAAAAGAAGACCTAAATATATAATATCGTTCCATTCCATTTTTAAAAATTGAATAAAATACTCTATGAAAACACTTAAAATTTAAACACTACATTTAATTTGCAAACTTCCCTCGATTTTTAACTCATCACGTCTTACTTACTTACAACTGCGTTCAAGATTAACAACAAAAACACGGAACACCTGATAACATGCGATTCAGCTGTTTATACTTCTCAGTGAAACCAACATTGAAGGCAACGAGAATATTTCCCTCCGTCTCACAAAGTAGCAAAATATAAATTGTCAATCATTAATAATTGAAAATCTCAGTCAAAAAAATATATTAAATTCTGAAAAACAAAATTTCATGCACTGAAATTTTATACTTACGTTTTCCTCAATTCGCTAATTAAATATTATATAATTTACTCAAATACTCTTATTCTTTTTACTAATTTATTTTTTATTATTTTTTTAAATATTTTTTTTATATTTTTAGGTATATAATTTTACATTTTAAGCAATAGTAAATTTTAATATATTTTTTAATGGAAAAATGATATCAGTATGGCTTTTAGATCCATTACGGCGGAACATCACTGTAGTCAACAAAAACTTTAACCGCCAAACTAAATTATCGCTGCTTTTAAAAAATGTAGGTTATCGTTCTTCTGTTTTGTGTCTGTGTTTTTATTGATTTTATAAATCGTTTGTTTAGATATAGAAAATGTTTTGTAGTTTCTCGAATTGTGATGTTTTTAAACGATGGCAATCGGAAAAAGATATTCCATATAAATCTTTTAGAGCAACTTCTATCTTGCTGAGAGAGAACATCATCATGGGTTCTCAAGGAATTCTGGTTCCGTAATTGGCGTTCCTGAAGCGGAAGGGATATGGAGGTAAGTACATAATAAATAATAAAAAATAATAATTATAAATTCACCTTAATTAATCCAAAACTTGTCCTTTAGGCTTTACATTTGAGGCCATTTCACCCTGTCATTTAAACAAATCAAGCCTCAATCGAAATTAATATTATAAAGTAGTAATGTCTGTTTATATGTTTGTGTATTTGTTTCAAGTTATCTCAGAAACTACCCAACATAATTATACAAAAAAAAAACTGTGCTTATGACCACATGATACCAGTGAAAACTTTATGAAACAGAATTAGTTATTTTGATTGCTATACTCAAAGTAATATTGGACCTTTTCTGTTATTTCACATCATAAAATTATCGTGTGAATTTTACCTTTACTGTTTTACAACCCAGTAACTGCCTGCATGTGCTCTGTACTGTTCGAATAGCAATTGCTTGACTCTTTTATTTTCGGTTGTTTGCATTTTCATTACATTTTTGGTTATTTTTTACTTCATTCTTTTACAAGTTTCACAAATTATTTACAAGCTTTATTTTCCAGATTACAAAACATTAAAATGTATAAATAAAGAAAATAAATAACACAATTTATTAAAAAATACAGAAAAATTACAAAAATATGATTAAGATCTAACAATTACAAAACATTAAAATTAAAAAATACACGAAAATTACGAATAAGAACAAAACATTTATATTTCAAAAAAGACAAAATAACACAAAGTTATTAAATTACAAATAAATAATGACTATTGGGGAGGCATGAACTGAGCAATATTTTCCAACATTTTAAGCAAACAACCAACTGATGTGTATTAATAAACATGTTAATAAACAATATCTGTGTTGTTTAGATGATCAGCCTGTAGGCTGGTTTGAACGTGTAGAGGTTTTACTAAGTAAAACGAGGAGTGAGGTGGTTTACAATTGCCACAACTCACTCAATGGAAAAGTACGCTTATCAGCATGCTGGGCCCTCTGAAAAGCACATATTTTCCACCCTGCAAATGACACCTTCACTTCATTCACCACAGGGTCCAACTGTATAATGAAATTCATTACTTTCAGAGGAGATAACTCTGATTAGTGTCACATTACACCTCCACCTCTTCTGTTCTTAAATGATTCAGTCATTTAATTGGCTGACCATGTGTTAAGAAACATAACTATTTATTTTAGCCCTGCAACGAACAGATTGAGTGTAAATAATTTGACACTCCACCTGTCTATTATGGGCTATGACCACCTGTCTATTATGACCCCATGATAGAAGTGAAAACTTTATGAAACAAAATCATTTGTTTTGATTGCTATTTGCTATACTCAAAGTAATATTCAATACTAGCAACCCCCGCTCACTTTGCTTCACACCAGCTAATCCTAATGTAGGCTTCATTAAATTATTTTAAAACCTCTCTCTCTATATACAATATTTGTAGTTTCATTGCCCTGTGGCAGCAAAATAACTTGTTTTCCTGCACTTCCAGCTCTAGAACATCTAACATAAAGTTGTCCATGAGTGAAGGAAGCACTCTTGTCTCAAATCGATGCCCACGTTTTAAATGTTTGTCCCTGGAATTTAACAGAATTCAGTAGAATGCGTAGAAGAATACCGATGGAAAAGAAAGAGACAGTTGATATATATCTGAGATAAGAGACAGTAATACGTGGGTGCAGTACGCAGAGTAACTGGAAATATATGACTTAATCACTTCCTGTCGAATGAAAACTAATATATGAAATACAGTACAAGCAGAAGAGGTAGAGGTGTAAAAGACACTAATCATAGTTATCTCCTTTGAAAGTAATGAATTTCATTGTGCAGCCAGACCCTGTGGTGAATGAAATGAAGGTGTCATTTACAGAGGGGAAAATATGTTCTTTACAGAGGGCCCGGCATGCTGATAAGTGTACTTTTCCACTGAGTGAGTTGTGGCAATGGTAAACCACCTCACTCCTCATTGTTACTTGGTAAAACCTCTACACGTTCAAACCAGCCTACAGGGTGATCACCTAAACAACAACAACACAGTACAAAAATAAAAATTTTGAATATATCTGAATTTTTAATGTATTTGGAATCGAGTGTTATACTTCACGTTTTTTTATGAAATATAAAAGTTGAATCGTGTTTCTAGCCCAAAAAATACACCACCCAGATGACTTTGAAAAAATAAATCTGCTATGCACCTGATAAACTAAAACATGTGACATTGTCACAGTTTAAGTTGCTTAAGTCACTTAATTAAAGTTACATAAAGTTGTAAAATAGCCTATATTGATCAGGAAGCTCTAAGCTATACAACAATGAAACATTTTTAAAAAAATCAGTTGAGTAGTTTCTGAGATTACCTCATACAAACAAACTAACAGACGTTTCTTCTTTATTATATTAGTATAGATTAGGTACAACATTTATAATTAATTATATTTGTGAATTAATCGTTTTGTAGAATTTTTCTGATCGGACTTGTTTATTGCTATTATATTGTAAGAATGAAACAAATTGCAATGTGTTATAAATACTTCAGATTGAAATTTTTTGAAGTATCTAAAAAAATCTCTTGTCAAGCGTTGTTCCATATTTAAATATTACACTGATTAAGCCTAGTATATATTAACATCTGCCCTTAACAGACAGGTGGAGTGTCAAATTATTTACACTCAATCTGTTGTTAGTTGCAGGGCTAAAATAAATAGTTCTTTTTCTTATCACGTGGTCAGCCAATTAAATGAGTGAATCATTTAATAAGAGAAGAGGTGTGGGGGTGTGTTAGGTGACACTAATCACAGTTATCTCCACCACTGAAAGTAATGAATTTCATTATACAGTTGGATTGTGTGGTGAATGAAGTGAAGGTGTCATTTGCAGAGTGGGCCCGGCATGCTGATAAGCATACTTTTCCACTGAGTGACTTGTGGTAATGGAAAACCACGTGACTCCTCTATTTACGCAGTAAAACCTCTACTGGTTCAAACCAGCCTACTACAGGGTGATCACCTAAACAACAACATACATTAACATATGCACATTGTATTAAACTGTTGTTGTTGTTTTTTAGGTGATGAGCCTGTAGTAGGCTGGTTTGAACCAGTAGAGGTTTTACTGCGTAAATAGAGGAGTCACGTGGTTTTCCATTACCACAAGTCACTCAGTGGAAAAGTATGCTTATCAGCATGCCGGGCCCACTCTGCAAATGACACCTTCACTTCATTCACCACACAATCCAACTGTATAATGAAATTCATTACTTTCAGTGGTGGAGATAACTGTGATTAGTGTCACCTAACACACCCCCACACCTCTTCTCTTATTAAATGATTCACTCATTTAATTGGCTGACCACGTGATAAGAAAAAGAACTATTTATTTTAGCCCTGCAACTAACAGATTGAGTGTAAATAATTTGAAATTCCACCTGTATGTTATGGGCAGAAAAAACAATATCTACAATATTAATAATAGTGAGTGGGAGTCACCAGTCATAACAATAAAGATGCGTTTACACGAGGCCACATTAAGTTTACAGACGGTGTGATGTTAAATAACGGAAAAGGTCCGTAATATTTAATATTAGATACAACATTTATAATAAATATTTGTGAATTTATCATTTCATACAATTACTCTGATCGAACTTGTTTATTGCTATTATATTGTAAGAATGAAACAAATTGAAATGTGTTATAAAAACTTTAGATTGAAATTTTTTGAAGTATCTAAAAAAATCTCTTGTCAAGCGTTGTTCCATATTTAAATATTACACTGATTAAGCACTGTTTAATACAGTAACGTATGCGCATTGTATTAAACTACTCTCAAATAAAGTGACACGCAACACAAAATGTATCCTTGTACACTTAAATATTAAAAACCGTAGATTGAAACCAAATGAATCTAGTCGAGTAAAAATGATTGCTCAACTATATGTACAGTATTCACTTAACAAATGAGCATTCGTGTGGTTAATTTTTGATAGTACCTGTACAATATCTGTTTGGCTGTTCTCTTGTTGTTATCTATATACAGTAGCTATATAAAATTCAAATTGAAATATATAATATATTTCTAACCACCAGAATACGGTAGCATAAAACACTTACCAATGTTTATAGCGCTTTCCTCTATCTTGTACACATCTTCAGTAAATTAAAATTTATTTTACGTCAAAATTTAAAACTTCCTGCTCATACCATGGTAGATAAGGAAACCATGGTAGGAGCAAGAAGTTTTAAATTTTGACATAAAATAAATTTTAATTTACTGAAGATGTGTACAAGATAGAGGAAAGCGCTATAAACATTGGTAAGTGTTTTATGTTACCGTATTCTGGTGGTTAGAAATATACCGGGTGAGCATAAAGTCTTGCCCTGATTATAAAAATTTATTGCAGAATAACTGTTTGACATAATAATTTAAATTTGATGCTGTTACATAGGTTAGTGTTAATAGTTTTTTTTAAGATTACTTACATTAGTAAACTTCAACGTGTGCCCCCTTGGTAGCTCGGAGAATGTCGAAGCGGTATTCCAGTTCCCGCCAGGTGTTTCGACCTTAGATTTCGGCCTTAGCGTGCATTTTATGACAAAAGTGTATAGAATTAATTTTATAGGAAATAAAAATATCTACAACTTTTATTTTAAGCATTTTTCTCTACAGAGCCTAGTTTAGTGTGAAAGAATGATTTTCCATATTTTTAAGCGGAACTGAGTTCGATTTTCATTTTGCGTCTTTCTGTCATGATTAAAATCAGGTTATATTTTTGGAGGTTTGTTTTTTGTTTATTTCTAATATTTTTTAACTAATGTTAGGTTATATTGTTAAATATTTGCATTGGCAAGAGAAAGTTTTGTGAGTGTTTCACATCAGATTTTTTTTTTTTGGTTTAACGTCCGGCTGTTGTGCAATTACTGCTAATGCAGACGGTGAAATATGAAATGATTTTTTTGTTACGTTTGATATGTCGTGCCTGAATGGGATTCGAACCCAAGACCGCATTTTTTTTGCATCCAGGAGACTCCAAAGGGAGTATAGGACATGTCAAGATAAAACTGATAACTTAAAAGTTTATCACCAATGATAAATTCATCACTTACCACCAGAAAATGGTTTTTGCTACTGCTTACTTCAGTAGGCTTGTCATGAACCCTGTTGAGTCAAATATCACACAAAATTAAAAACAAAAAAATTAGACAATGATAAATTCATCATTTACCAATAATTTTACCCAGCTATTGCTTAACTCAGTAGGCTTGTCATGAACCCCTTTGTATCAAATAGTACACAATATTTGTTCAATTACAAGTTAAATACTTTTCAACGAAAAACTATTTAGAAAGGAATTCGTGCACTCTGTAAAATGTTTCATCAATCAAATACTGTTTTAGCTTTTTTTTAAAATGACTTAAATTGTCACAACTTTTTAAACCTTGTGGCAATTTATTGATGTATTTTCTGCCTGCATAAGTTGGTTTTTGTTCAAACAATTTAGTGTTGTGATTAGCAACATAATAATCGATTCTGTTACTTGTGTAGTGGTTGTGAACATCTAAATTCTGTAAAAAGGTATTTTGCTTTACGTACATTATCACTTGAAAAATGTACAAAGAAGGAACTGTGAGCAATTGTAGCTCTTTAAATAGTGATCTGCATGTGGTAAGGTGGTTGACTCCCATCATACACCTAACAGCTTTTTTCTGTATTTTAAAAACTCTTTCCATGTTACCCTGTGATGAATTACCCCATACTAATATGAGATAAAATTAAACCATGATAAGCTGTTATAAGCAATTTTTTATCATTTAATCTGGCAATTTGTTTTAATGCTTGGATTGGGGCGCAGTCTGACTAGTTACACTATTGTCGAGTATACGCCCGGCCTCGATGTGGCCATCCCGTGACACGTCCTGATAAAAGTCAGTTGGGATTTAGTAATAGGCTAAGAGAATTAGGAAACGAATTAGAAAAAATAATTTAATTTATTCTCTATCATTTATAACTTACTACATGCACAATAGATATTAATATATATATATATTCATTCAATATAAAAAAAACAAAAACAATTTCACCATTTCTTTTTCATTTTCTTTGTTTCCCTTGTCGTGAGTATGAATCGCAATGAATAAGTCAACAATTTTGGATGAATGACGTAATTAGACAAGCAAGCCTCTGCTTGTCGTTTCCATTTAAAACCTTCCTTAGCGGACATTTATTCACAATAAACACTTCCATATACCGGCCACGATTTTTCAAATTATTGTAATGTCGTGTGGTATTACTATCGCAAGAAAATTAGTGAAACATTGAAAGGTCTTTTCCGTTTACTGTATGCCATTATCAAATCCGAATTCCCTGAAGAATTACACACTTGTACATTTCTTCCACTAAGGCAGGCCTTACTGAATACTCATACTGAGACAGACACATTTACGCATGCGTACACACGTCCTTCCCAGTCCCAGTATATTATAGTACTACAATACACTTTCTGTTGTTTTATTTTTCATATTTTAATTGTTTTATTTTGCCATTACTACATTACTATTAAGGTCATATTTTTTAATTGTTTACATTGGGAAGAGAAAGTCGTGTGAGTGTTTCACACATAGTTTTTTAGTTGTCACATCTTGTGGGATTATGTGATAACCCCTTTTCCTAAAAGGAACTCTGCAGCATCCTCCTCTGTCCGAATATTATTAAGTCACTCATGGCAGACTGTGTAAATAAGATTGCTAGTCAAATTGGCGCGCTAAACGCAGGAGTGGCCGAATTGTGTAACCCTTCAGGGAATTCGGATTTGATGATAGTGGCATACACAAAACTTAAAAGACCCACATTGAATTTTGTCGGAAAAAAGAATCGGTTGAAAATCTGTTCGGATTGGTTCACGCCATGATAAGGGTAAAAGTGAAAGAGAAATTGGAATCCGCCGGTATGTACAGTTGAGCCGTCGTTAGTTAGCTCCTCCTCCTCCTCCTCCTCCTCCTCCTCCTCCTCCTCCTCCTCCTCCTCCTCCTCCTCCTCCTCCTCCTCCTTCTGTCTGTCAACAAACCAAAGCCACCTACTACTAAAGGGTGCACGCTACACTCCACCACTTTACAACTATCCTATTCCTCCTCCTATTAAGTTAACTATTTTTTAAATTATAACTACTTAAAGTACTAAAAACATCAGTCATGATTATGATGTAGGCCTAACAATTTCATTTATTAAAATAATTTTAAAAGTATTTTGTTGTTACTTTTTAATGAGCGTGTATTCATTTTTATATATTGCGCATGCTCAGTGACTTGGTCATTATTTGTTTAGATTAGGAGCAAACTAATAAGTGAGGCTGGAGGGGCGTTCAACAATTGTCCATTAATATTAGTAGGTGTGTTTAGTGGTTAGTGAGGCCTTGCCCCTTCATTACTTCATTCAACCGACTATAGTTCGTATTTGCTGATAAAATAAATGAAATTTGTATCGAGACCAGTTTCCAAGATATAACATTAATATGACACTTCAAAAGGTCAATGTTATTTCATGATGGGAAAGAACATTGTGCTTCTATTATAGTCTAGCCAATAATTGCTTTCTTTAGCTTTTTCAGTCTTCTAGCAGGCGTGCATTTCAGCTGCAAGTGTTTTGTGGTTTTCAACAAACTCTAAATGGGTTATGAAATTTGAATTTTCCATTTGAAAGGAAAGACCATTGTGCTTCTATTATAGTCTAGCCAAAAATTGCTTTCTTTAGCTTTTTCAGTCTTCTAGCAGGCGTACATTTCAGCTGCAAGTGTTTTGTGGTTTTCGACAAAATTTTCTTTTTTTTTAGCTTTTATTTGTTATCGGGAACTGTACATTATTGACAACTACCCAATTTGATCGCTGTATTATTTGATTTGAATTAGGCATGAATTTGAACAGGGACCCCCAGTAGAGTTTGTTCACGGATGGCTGTCAGCTGGTCACCATACAAAGTCGCTTGCCCGACCGGTGTTACTTAACAAATAATAGCGACTTTTTACCAGTTGACTGACTGGGCTGGCCCAGAGGCCTTCAACAAAATCTAAATGGGTTATGAAGTTTGAATTAGGGAGGGGATGCAGGCTAGTGTGAGAGATATTTGGGTAGGGTTGGATGTGAGAGCAAGTGGTATAGTTATTCTTCTTCCAAGTATTCGATTGAAGTGGCGTTGAAGTCGTTGCCTGGAGTGGTGTAGTTGGCGGTGAGACTGATGGGGATCGTGAACTGTGACTCCCAATCCCTCAAAAACAGCGCTTCCAAATCGCTCCGTATTTTCGTCGTCCCTTCTATCACCAGCCCAACACCGGCCGTGTCTATAAAGTAATTGCCTATCCAATTCGATGTACCTGAAACACACCCCAAACAATTATCTAGACATTTATTAAAATGTATTTTATTACAGTAGACTCTCAAAAATCTGGATCGCGCTAGTCCGGACGATGATTTTTTTTTTTTTACTTTATTTTCTGAAAATTTACAACTTTTAAATTAACAACCAGTAAAAAGTTTTCATGGGATTGGCCCGATGAAATCAGTGGGGAGGCTTTATCGGCGAACAAAGACGCTGTTCCTGAATTTAAGACCTTACTTTTTAAAATCCTTGACGAAGAAGGAATTTCCGGTGACCAGCTGTATAATTGCGACGAGACTGGTCTGAACTATAAAATGTTGCCCACGAAAACTCTCGCATCCAAAAAAGAAGCTTCAGCCTCAGGCTATAAACAAAGCAAGGAACGGGTTACGGTGTTGGCTTGTAGCAACGTGACCGGCAGTTATAAACTTAGGTTAACATTATTAGGAAAATCAAGAAAACCCAGAGCTTTTAAAAATTTAAAGAAAGACTATGTGTTGCCACTTTGGTATACAAACCAACAAAAAGCATGGATGAATTCTACAATTTTTAAGACTTGGTTTTTTAATGAATTTGTACGTACTATAATTACTCTATATAATTATAATTAATCTATAATTGAGACATATATGACACATTTTGTTACATGTTTGAAATCCATAACTTGCAAATCTTACAAAGAGTGCAATCAAATCTTATTACGGTACAATAGCGTTAAGTTTAGTCAATGTTTGTGCTTTGTATATTGAATAATTACAGTACCAGTAGCCTACTGTAATTTATTACGCCTACAGTGTTTTAAAGTTTTTTCAGAAGCTCACTCTTATATTAGCAGATAAACGTTAATGCTTATTGTCATAATTATTCGCCATAAAGACGAAATTGCCAACCTCCGGGAAATCCGGATTTTTCGAAATCCGGACCAGCCGTCCGCCACATTAGTCCGGATTTCAGAGAGTCTACTGTATTAATTATTTATATGGATCTACGGGTCCCAAATTTACGGTTCAACCAAACCCTCTAACTAGTAACGAATTCAAGCATTCTAGTCAAAAACATTTCGCCTTATAGCAAATGCACCTCTTTACGTTAGCAACAAAACCTTACATACATATTTGAAAACACCACTCGTACAAAATTCCATCGAAACAAAACACAATGAGTAGTGAGTAATAGTTTAGAGGCAGGCAGCCAGTATCTTTAGTTGACGCTGTGTTGGGGGGGGGGGGGGATCTACTTACTGCGCATGTGCGGCCCGCATGCCACCCTAGTTGGTTATATTTATACTTCGTCTGACCCCTTCATCCACCACCTGCACAAAGCTTAGATTCATACTCGTACTATATAACTAAGTTATCTTGGCGTGATTTCTGCGCAGGAAGTAGTGATGGATGGTATTGGAGTGGTGGAGAAGTTGAGTGAGAGAGATTGAGTACCTGAGAGAGATAGCATTATGAGTAAGGAAGCGTATGTATACAGTGTATATTATCTCTCTCTGTTCAACTTTGTTTTTCTTCGGATACGAATGCATTAAATGATTAAAAATTCCGTTATTACAGCCTATTTTTTTTTTGTACATAATCATAAGTATTATGGTAAATTTTATTAACTTAAAATTCAATATTTGTAGGGCGTTTCTGGTAGCCTATTAATAAATTAGCTTATAATTATATAAAATCCCTGCGCTACTCAAGTGGTTGAATTCCATCCATTATCTGCTCATCTTCGGCTTCGCTATCTCCATTTTCAGTTTCCGATTTTGACAATTCTTCCTCACTGCTCTCACTACCAGCCCAGATCTCGGCTGAGGCATTTTTGAAAAACACTGCAGTATTAAAAAATACTGTTTGTTGTAGTATTGAAAAATACTGATTCCAATAATTATTGTATTGAAAATACTTTCTTTTTTTTGTCATCAGTCTCTCGACGGTTTGATGCAGTTCTCCAACCTGTTCTATCTTGCGCAAGTCGTTTCATATCTACATACCTGTAACACCCTACATCTTTTGTAATTTGCTTTATATATTCTAATCTTTGCCTCCCTCTACAATTTACTCCCTCAATGTTACCCTCCATTATTGATAGCCCAATACCTGGATGTCTTAGGATATGCCCCACTAGCCTATCCCTTCTTTTGGTAAGATGCTTCCATATACTTCTTTTTTCATCCACTCGCCTAAGAACCTCTAAATTACTTATTTTGTCCACCCACCTAATCTTTAACATTTTCCTATAACACCACATTTCAAAAGCTTCTATCCTCTTCCGTTCTACAGCCCCTATCACCCACGTTTCACTTCCGTATAATGCTACACTCCAAACATAATGTTTTAAGAAATTTTTCCTAATCTGTAAATCAATGTTTGTAGTCAGTAAGCTGTTTTTCATTTCAAAGGCTTTTCTAGCTTGAGCAATTCTACTCTTGATATCACTCGTGCTTCTACCATCCTTTGTTATTTTACTCCCTAGATAGCAGAATTCCCCAACTTCCTGTATGTTCTCGTTGCCTACTTTTAAATTTCCCATCTCTTCTAAACCACTCTTGCTGCTGCACAACACTTTCGTTTTGTTCTTATTAATTTTCATGAAGTAATCCTTCCTCAAGATCTCATCCATTCCATTTAAGGCATCCTCTAGTTCATTCTTTGCCTCGGCTAATACGACTATATCATCGGCGAATCTCAACATTTTTATTGTTTCTCCTTGAATTTTTATTCCTACGTCAAATTTCTCCTTCACTTCATTTATAGCCTCTTCTATATACAAGTTAAAAAGTAGTGGTGACAAAGAACAACCTTGTCGTACACCTTTTCTTACAGCAGCCTCTTTTTCGTACCCCTCGATTCTCAAAACAGCCGTTTGATTCTTATACAGACTGTAGATAACTTTCCTTTCTTTGTATTTAATTCCTAGCCTTTTCAAAGTTTTAAACATTTTACTCCAGTCCAGATTGTCAAATGCTTTCTCTAAATCTACAAATGCCATAAAAGTAGTTTTATTTTTCTGTATCCTTTTCTCAATAATCAGTCTCAGAGCCAATATTGCATCTCGAGTTCCCATTCTCCTTCTAAATCCAAATTGGTCATCGTCCAACACTTCTTCTACTCGGTGTTCTATTCTCCTGTATATAATTCTTGTCAGTATCTTAGATGCATGGCATGTTAGGCTGATGGTTCTGTAATGTTCACACTTCTCTGTGAAAATACTAGTGAAGCGAAACGTATACTCTTCAGTGTTCAGTGTTCAGACTGAAGGTTGGAATGTGACTGACGTGGGCTAGGCTATTAGTTCGCTTTGTGCCCCCACTACAACGACGCCTCGCCCACTAACGCCACGAGATGTACTATTGCGCATTCATACATATAGGGTGATTCAAAAAGAGCGCCGGTTTTGATATATCAAATTAAGAGATTTATTTTATTGAAAAACTGAATATAAATACATCAACAAGTTCATCTTACCTTCCGATTTCATCTATGAAAAATGATGTCATGCATGTGTCCTCCTCTACTGCGCTGGCACGCATCAACTCTGTCCATGAAATTGGATATTACTGCACGACAAGTTTCGACTTCCATTTGCCCGATAACCCGTCGAATTTCCTCCTTCAAGTCATTGATGTTTCGGGGTTTATTGGCATACACCAATGACTTCAGATGACCCCAAAGATGAAAGTCACAAGGCGTCAAGTCACTCGACCTTGGTGGCCATTGATGGTCGGAATTACGAGAAATGATGCGATCCTGGAACCGTTCACGGAGCAACAACATTGTTTCTCGTGCAGCAACTGAATTTTATACGGGTGATATTGGAGATCGTACCGAAGAATTCTCCGTACAGAAGAACATCGTAAACCCAATTGTTGAGAACGGCGACGTATTGATTTTGCTGGGCTAACAGCCACACTGTCACGAACCAACGCAACGTTCTGCTCAGTTCGGCCAGAACGACGACGTCCAGAACTTTTAAGGTCGACTGTTGAACCCGTCTCAAAAAACTTTTTCATGAGCCTGCGAACTGTTGATTCATTCGGTGCTTCATTACATCCTAGAGTACCGCGAAGTCGCCTGACAGTAGCCGCATAACTCTCTCCACTCTGGTAAAATGTTTTGACGATTAACACTCGTTGTGCAATAGTAAACTTCTCCATGGTTAGACACAGACTGCGAGAGTACTACACTGCGAACAAGAGAAACTACAACTGAATCGTCAATCGGAATGTTTTCCGAAATAGAAATGAGGTCTAACAATGTTGCCAACCGATAAACAAAAATTTACCAGCCGTTTAAAAACCGGCGCTCTTTTTGAATCACCCGTTACATCACGCTAACATAACTTAGATCCAGTATAGGTACAATGCTTACCGATGTAAGCTCCGTTGTCGGTGACCATGAATTTGTTGTGGTTGACTCTTGCGTAGGGGATCTTCTTTTGGACCTCATCGGCCGGCACCACAAACTCTTTCTGCAAATACACAAAACATACATAGGCCTACAGGTCATATTTGTTTTTAACCCTTTCTTACCCCCAGTGTGGCATAAAACATATATAAAAACTTTAATTGTTAGCGACTACTTTTGATTAAAGAGCGCTGGATGTCAAGTGTAATAATTTTCTCTACCCTACCCAGGAATCGAATCTGAGACCTCCGCTTTGCAGTGTAACATGCTGACCACTACGCCATGGACGCAACCATTAGTTTATTTTTAAAGTTAGTTTTAATCTTAAAAATTCGTGTTCATTTACTAAAATAAAGTAGCGTTTCTTCGAGTATGTTGAATGTAGCCTATATAAAAGTATAATTTTTAGGCTGTAAATTGTGATTTTACCAATATTTTTGAATTATAACATTTTTTAAGTCTTAAATAACGGTTTGATATTAAAATCATATTTCGTTTTTTTGCTACATATATAAGCAAGAAAATAAATATCGTTTAGGAAGCCTGCACATGATTTTACTTATTTATATTGTTGGGAACTTTGATACCATCAAGCCCAATGTGACATATGTGTCACACTTTTTTTGTCACGCCATCAAAAAGGCTGAAGGTCTAAAAGTTATTTTATTTCACTTAAATGTCAGTAAAGTGTATGAAACAATGTACACATATTTGTTTGTACACATTTATTTGTACATAGTTGAAAAATTCGGGATTGAAAGTGTTAAGCTAGAAGCTGTCCCACCAACAAACGCGGCTGTGTGCCGCCGCTCAGCTGTTCTGTTTAGTGGTGGGGGAACTGATCAGTCTCTCTCTCTATAGTGCTAGCAGCGTTAACAGCCTAACTGTACTATAAATCCTAAAAACATTCACTGTATGTTGTAATTTTATATTTTTACTTTCTCTTGCCTATATGAATGTATAGGAAGGAAAGTATTGTTTTCATGTCCATTTTAACAAATACCTTCTTCACCGGATCTACACGTAAACAGACCCCCTCAACCCAAAAAACATGTTTTTAGCGATTGGTCTGTGTGTGTGTGTGTGTACAAAATATCTCAAAACGGAACATCGTACGAACTTGAAACTCTTGAAATTTAAGTTACATACCGGACCCGACACGAACATTTTCATCAAAATCTGTCGACCGGAAGTAGTAGTTTATTCGTGTAATTTTTCACTTTTTTGCGATTTTCTCAAAAACTGGTCCTACGATTTTTTTTAAATCGCCTGGTTTACTCAATTTTATGTTCTCTACAAGATAGGGTAAGCGCCATGTTTGCTGAAATTCTTGGTGAGGCTGTTTTTACATCGTACGAACTTGAAACTTGAAACCTAAGTTACATACCACTACCGGACCAGACACGAACATTTTCATCAAAATCGGTCAACCGGAAGTAGTAGTTTATTCGTGTAATTTTTCACTTTTTTGTGATTTTCTCAAAAAATGGTCCTACGATTTTTTTTTAAATCGCCTCATTTACTCAATTTTTTATTCTCTACAAGATAGGGTAGGCGCCATGTTTGCTGAAATTCTGGGTGAGGCTGTTTTTACGTAAAAAAAGTTTTTTTTTAAGATTACGGCTTTAATATGTATTATAGCGCAAAACTTTATATAACAAAAAATGTAGAGAATTTAAAATTCTATAACTTTTATTTCAAACATTTTTTTGTATAACGCTTAGTTTAGCGGTAATTAGCGATTTTCTGTTTTTTTCTCACGAAAACGTTTGAAAAATCGATTTTTTTAAGATTTCGGCCTTAGAATGCATTTTACGACAACAGTGTATATAATCAAATTTGTAGAAAATTAAAAGATCTACAACTTTTATTTAAAGCTTTTTTTTGTACAGTGCCTAGTTTAGCGTGAAGGAGCGATTTTTCGTATTTTTTTAAGCCAAACTGAGGTCGATTTTAATTTTGCGTATTTCACTAATGGTTTTAGAGATTAGTTTTTTGTTTATTTCTAATGTTTTATTACTAATATTAGGTTTATTGTTAATTATTTGCACTGGTAAGAGAAAGTCGTGTGAGTGTTTCACACCAGATTTTTACCTTTCGTTTTTGAATGATTTTGTACGCTATTCGAAAAGCTAGGGCCTGACGTGAATCCATTTTTATCAAATTACAAACACGCACGTTTGATGACACTCAGCAGACTGGTTGTTGTGTTGACTCTCGGGTCTCAAGACTATCAAGTGGACACGGAATTCTCGTACTGTCGACAGTTGAGTCGCTGTCGACTGTCGGAGAGCTCTCTCGACAGCGCAACTACTCTCAAATGGAAAGCACCCTGACAGCACTGTCCAGAGTTTCTCTCGATGGTTTCTCTCAAATGGCCTAACTGTCGAGAGAAACTCTCGACAGTTTCGGGGGGGCGTAAGTTACCGCTAAGAATTTGACGTTCCTGTAGACATTGGTGAGTGCGAGGAGCGACTGGAGGAACTGCGGCTGGGTATCCCTAAACTGCCTCCACTTGGCTATCATTATCCTCACTTCGAGCCTTTTCTCGATGGCAGCTGCTCTTATCGCGTTGTCAAGTGCTCCCCAATACCTGAAACACACAGACACACACAAAGTCAGTCACATCTAATACAATTTCACTCTACTTACACAAACTTTAAGGCGGTTATATTATTGTTACTTTCTCTTACCTATATGGATATATAGAAAGGAAGGAAAGTATTATTTTCATGTAGATTTTAACAAATGCACTCTTCACCCGAATATGCACCTAAAAAGACCCCCTCACAGCCACACACACAACAACTGCTTTTTACCTGTTGTTGTTTAGGTCATCAGCCGAAAAGCTGGTTTGAACCTGTAGATGTTTTACTAAGTAAAATGAGGAGTGAGGTGGTTTACCATTGCCACAACTCACTGAATAGAAAAGTAACGCTTATCAGCATGCCGGGCCCTCTGAAAAGCACTTATTTTCACTCTGCAAAGACACCTTCACTTCATTCACCACAGGGTCTGGCTGTATAATGAATTCATTACTTTCAGAGGAGATAACTGTGATTAGTGTCACAGTACACCTCTACCTCTTCTCTTATTAAATGATTCACTCATTTAATTGGGTGACCATGTGATAATAAGAAACAGAACTATTTATTTTAGCCCAGCAACTAACAGATTGAGTGTAAATAATTTGACTCTCCACCTGTCTGTTATGGGCAGGCTTTTTACCTATTGGTCTGTGTGTGTATGTGTGAGTGTGAACAGAATATCTCAAGAACGGAACGTCGTACGAACTTGAAACTTAAGTTACATACCACTACCGGATCCGACACGAACATTTTCATCAAAATCAGTCAATCGGTAGTTTATTCGTGTAACTTTTCACTTTTTTGCGATTTTCTCAAAAACTGGTTCTACGATTTTTTTAAAAATCGCCTGGCTTACTAAATTTTTTATGCTCTACAAGATTGGGTAGACGCCATGTTTTCTAAAATTCTTGGTGAGGCTGTTTTCAGGTAAAAAACAAAGTTTTTTTAAGATTACGGCTTTAATATGCATTTTAGCGCAAAAATTTATATAATAAAAGTTGTAGAGAATTTAAAAACCTACAACTTTTATTTCGAACATTTTTTTGTATAACGCTTAGTTTAGCAGTAATTAGCAATTGTCTGATTTTTTCTCACGAAAACGTGTGAATTATCGATTTTTTTAAGATTTCGGCCTTAGTATGCATTTTATAATAAAAGTGTATATAATCGAATTTATAGAAAATTAAAAGATCTGCAACTTTTATTTAGAACATTTTTCTCTACAGAGCCTAGTTTAGAACTATTTAAGAACAGAAGAGGTAGAGGTGTATTGTGACACTAGTCAGAGAGTTATCTCCTCTGAAAGTAATGAATTTCACTATGCAGCCAGACCCTGTGGTGAATGAAGTGAAGGTGTCATTTGAATCGATGAGTGGAAAAAGGGTAATATTCCAAAAAATGCGAAATTAAACAAAGATAGCAGTTTTGTTAAGTTTACTTCGGTGCATGTATTGGTTGATAAAAGGGAAATATTCCTTGTACCTAAAAGCAGCTAAGCTACATTAAAAATTTAGTAGAGTGGAAAAAGGATAATATTCCAGGAATATTACCCTTCTTCCATTCAATAGCGAACAGCTGTTGGACCACTGGTCAGGTTTCTGTATTATTATTTTCAAAATGTAACTGTTAATTATTTTGAAATAAAAATAAAGTTTTCTAGCATATTGGCACATTATATTGTTTTTTCAACTTAATTTTTCCTATTCAGTTGTACCAAATCTAGAAAAAGGAGAATAGTCAACATATTAATAATCAAAAATCAATCCCATGATTATTGTAAAACAAATAACTGTAAAGTCACCATTAAAAAGCTTTAATATAGTAGTTACTACAAATGACCAATTGAACATTTTACCATTCAACCAAAAACAAAATCACAAGACAGTTTTTTTTAATTTCTTGAAAATAAGGATTTTGGAATATTACCCTTTTTCCACTCACCGATTCATTTGCAGAGTGTAAAATATGTGCTTTTCAGAGGGCTCGGCATGCTGATAAGCGTACTTTTCCATTCAGTGAGGAAGGCATGGTAAACCACCTCACTCCTCGTTTTTACTTAGTAAAACCTCTCTTTGGTTCAAACCAGCCTTTCTTTTGGCTGTTGACCTAAACAACAGTCAACTAGCAGTTAGTACACTGTTCGCCAACTACAACGGCATGTAGGGAGGGTAGCGGGACAGAGAGAGAATGTGTTGCGTCAGCCGTTCCCCTCAACTCATTTCAATCAGTGGAGGGTGTTCAAGCACAATAGTGACAATACGCGGTACGGTAGGGCACTCTGCCGGCCAGTTTCGTTCACTACACACTAACAAGCTCATTTTTCATCAAACAATTCTGAAAATATTAGCCTACTTTTGCTTCCTAATGGATCTTTTTTTATTACACTAAAAATTTTATTATTATCTGGTATTTATATAAGATACGCTCGTACAAAGTTAGACGTTTAAATCTCATCGCATTTTTTGCGTATCACGTACGCTAATATTACTTCTTTTCCAGGATTACATAATATGCGTTTTATTATTTTGTTATAAAATATAAAATTTCATCTGTAATTTGATGTATGTAGGGCAGAAAAAGAAATAATAAACGAGCTTGAAAAAATCACTTTTTGAAGGGAAGTCAAAGATACATCATCTTGTCTGGTGTCTACTTCTTGTTAATATTCCAAGAAGCTGAATCAATTTTAATAGTTGTGAATTTTATACGAAACATACGTCAAATTTTAGAAATCAACTACACACGCATAATATAAGTTGTATGAAATTTTAACAAAAAGAACCGTATAAGAAATATAACAGAATGAGAGTAACACGTAACTCTCTTTCGGGCCTGTCAAAATTTATGGTAGGTATATCATTTAGAAAAAAACTTATTGCCTATTACCCTAAAATGAATCGCTGACATTTTCCCCGTATTTTGTGCGCGTGAAACTAATTTTGACGGCGTGCGGCTTTCGAAAGCGACACAAATGTCAAAACGATTCCCGCATGAACAGAACACAATGAGTATTGAGTACTAGTTTAGAGGCAGGCAGCCTGTATCTTTAGTTGACGCTGTGGTGGGGGGGGGCTACTTACTGCGCATGTGCGGTTCGCATGCCACCCTAGTTGGTTATATTTATACCTGATTGGAGGGGGTGAAGGTGCCAGTACACTATCACTTGCAAGCTATTGAAGCTGGGTAAGTAACGGTCGAGTGGTGAATAGGATGGTGGCCATACCTCTGCGGTTTGATGTACATCCTGAACGGTCGGTACGACATGACGCTGATGTAGACGAACCTCTTGGCGGCGTGGAGGACGTGCCTGATCGACTGGAGGTCGTTGGTCCGTCCTGGTGTCGCCAGTCGTGGCGGTGAGCTCTGCAATAGAGAAGAAACAAAAGAACTGTCACGGTTACTTATAAGTCACGGTGACACCACAGTTATTCAGATAGGCGAGTAACCGTTCCCCAGTCACTGTTACAAACATCGCTTACTCTTCTGTCACTGGAAGACAGAACGACACGGCGAATGTTCACCTTACTTCTCTCCGTCTCATAGTCTCTCCCCTTGTTATGTTTCTCACCAACTAGACTAAACAATACGAGGGTAGTTCCTGTACATTTCTGATCGCGGTAACAAATAATTACATTACAGTGTTATTTTTATTGCACGCCGCGTTCTACCTAGCTATTTTATTTATATTGTGCCCTGTTAATTTTTTCAGTTGTAAATTGTTTCTTGTACTTTCTTTTTTTTACACAAAATGTTCTTTATATTACTAATTTAGGATACCTTGTGTTAATCTGTTTTAGGCTAAATTTTTATTTTAGTTACGTATGCAGCCCATTTTTTTAAATTTATCAAAACTGCAGTTGTCATCATGAAATAACAACCGATGATGATCATGATTATTATTATTTGATGACAACATCTAAAAAATATACAAGTGTATACACAGTTATTGCTGAATCACTAGTAACGATTAAAAGTAACGGTGAACGCAAAGTCACTGTCACCGTGATCACGGTGACTGGTTGAAACAGTGAATGCTCTTCACTAGTATCAGTACAGGGAATGGATAAAAAAATGAAAGCGGTGAAAATGTACTTACGCCGATGAATGAAAATCCGCACTCTCCTTCGGGGGTGGTGAATTTGAGCGGCGAGTAGACGTTGTAGAGGGCGTTCGTCTCTTGAGGCCAGTTGTAAGGAAGAACTGCATTCGGCGCAGCCAGTCCCCAGTACACCTGCGCACACACAACACACACACATATAAGTATAAGCATTTCATCTGGCGCGTGGAGGCTTCGAATGAATCAGCTTGCATATACTACCGGGTGAGCATAAAGTCTTGCCCTGATTATAAAAATTTATTGCAGAATAACTGTTAGACATAATAATTTAAATTTGATGCTGTTACATAGGTTAGTGTTAATAGTTTTTTTTAAGATTACTTACATTAGTAAACTTCAACGTGTGCCCCCTTGGTAGCTCGGAGAATGTCGAAGCGGTATTCCAGTTCCCGCCAGGTGTTTTGTAACATGTGTTCTGTCACAGTACCCACAGCAGCTTGTATCCTAGCTTTCAGTTCGTCAACGTCAGCAACTGGTGTGGCGAAGACTCTATCCTTGATATAGCCCCAGAAAAAAAAGTCAAGGGGAGTAATGTCTGGAGAGCGGGGTGGCCAGGGTGTTGGACCATCCCTTCCAATCCACCGATCCGGAAATGTTTCATCCAGGAAATTACGCACTATCAAAGCCCAGTGGGGCGGTGCCCCATCTTGCTGGAAAATTATCCATGGTTGATATTCTTCTAACTGTGGTGCAATGAACTGTTGCAAAACATCTAAGTAAATGTTAGCGTTAATGGTGTTTTCCGTGATGAAACATTTCCGGATCGGTGGATTGGAAGGGATGGTCCAACACCCTGGCCACCCCGCTCTCCAGACATTACTCCCCTTGACTTTTTTTTCTGGGGCTATATCAAGGATAGAGTCTTCGCCACACCAGTTGCTGACGTTGACGAACTGAAAGCTAGGATACAAGCTGCTGTGGGTACTGTGACAGAACACATGTTACAAAACACCTGGCGGGAACTGGAATACCGCTTCGACATTCTCCGAGCTACCAAGGGGGCACACGTTGAAGTTTACTAATGTAAGTAATTTTAAGAAAAACTATTAACACTAACCTATGTAACAGCATCAAATTTAAATTATTATGTCAAACAGTTATTCTGCAATAAATTTTTATAATCAGGGCAAGACTTTATGCTCACCCGGTACATCCACTTATCGTCCCTCACCTATTTTTTTTTTTTTTTTTGCGCCCTGGATACTCCAGGAGGAGTATAGGACATGTCGTCAGATATAACACCTGAAATACATATAACAATCACACAATGTATCACTACTATCAACAAAGAAATTCTTGAACACTATAAAAAGTTTCACTGATCAAGTAATTTTTGAGATTTTTTTTAAAGGAATTCAAATCCTCACAACACTTTAAAGATTGGGGTAATTTATTAATGAATTTTCTCCCTGCATAAGTAGGTTTTTGTTCAAACAATTTTGTTGAGTGATTAGCCACATAATAATCAATTCTGTTTCTCGTGTTATGATTGTGAACATTGAAATTCTGCATAAAATTATTTTGCCTAACATACATAATCACCTGAAAAATGTAAAGAGAGGGAACTGTAAGCAATTTAAGGTGGTTAAATAGTGGTGTGTAGATGAGGTTAGCTGGTTAGCTCCCACCCCATACACACCTAATAGCTTTCTTTTGAATTTTAAAAACCCTATTCATATTACCCCGTACTAAAATACCATAATGGATATGAGACAGAATGAGGCCATGATAAGCTGCCATTAGTAATTTTTTATCATTTAATCTGGCGATTTGTTTTAGTGCAAATACCCCAGATGATGTTTTACTACAAATTTGGTTGGTATAGAAGTGCCAAGACAAAGATCTATCTAGAGATACTCTTAGGGGAACTTCGCTGTTTCTACATGCTCTAAACTATTATTATGAATAAATACATCCACTTCTCTACTTTATTTAACGTTGTTAATTTTTAAACTGCAAGTACTGACACTTTTTCCCATTAACTGTTAATAACATTTGATTCAATGATATAGACTGTTTTATTTATAGACATTTGATATTATAGACTGTTCATAAAACTAATGTATATACATTTTTCTACATTTTGTAGTGACATTGTTTTATTGTAAATACAGTACAAAGCGAATGGGGAGTGATGTAATGTATTTATAATTATTAATCATCAGTTATAGGCTTATAGGCTTATATGTATGCTTAGTTTATTTACAAATTAAACTGGTTTTGACAGCAGGTGACTCATCGACTACATACGCCTAACAGCTAACAAATGAAACGCACAGTGAATATTGTCATTCAGTGTTTAATCAATAATTGTCGTTCAGTACAATCATTACGGTTATACAGTGTCGAGGGGTTTTGTTATGTGTGCAGATGGAATAGTGTGTGGGTGTGTTAGATTATAGTTCTACCTATTTTGATTTGTTAATTTTTATGGTTAAAGTACAAATTTAGCTAGTGTAGTGGTTATTATTTTGTCGTTTACTACTATAGTTTACATTAAGCTTAAAATGTCTAAAATCGGAGGGAGTAAAGTTCTGCATAGCCAATCTCGAGAGAAAATTGCTAATGTGGTTACGTTTATGACCGAGGAAGCAAAGCACGGTGTTTTTACTAGGCTATAGATGTTAAGAAAATTATCGAACGCGTTAGTGCAGCAACTAGTGTGTCAAAATGTTCAATTGCGCGAATAAAAAAAACATGGAAAGTAATATTAGAAGTATCGTCACTGTCTTTTACAACACCCAAAAAACATTCGGTACGGGTCAAACCTGTTTCAGGTTTGAATGTTTTGACAGGAGTGTTTTCCGTCAAAAAATAAATAATTTTTACACAGACGAAGGTGGAAAATGGTTACTAACAATAAATAAATTATTAATAATCAATTAATAATTAAAAATAGTATTAAAGATTATTAATAATCAATTAAAAAATTAAAGTAGCGCTATTTCAAAACTGTTACCGAAATTTTGTTAAAGTATAAATATTTTTCTGCCCATTAAAGTATAAATATTTTTCTGCCCATAACAGACAGGTGGAGTGTCAAATTATTTACACTCGATCTGTTAGTTGCAGGGCTAAAATAAATAGTTCTGTTTCTTATCATATGATCAGCCAATTAAATGACTGAATCATTTAAGAACAGAAGAGGTAGAGGTGTAAAAGACACTAATCAGAGTTATCTTATCTGAAAGTAATGAATTTCATTATACAGCCAGACCCTGTGGTGAACGAAGTGAAGGTGTCATTTGCAGAGTGGAAAATATGTGCTTTTCTGAGGGCTCGGCATGCTGATAAGCATATATTTCCACTCAGTGAGTTGTGGCAATGGTAAACCACCTCACTCCTCGTTTTACTTAGTAAAACCTCTACACGTTCAAACCACCCTACAGGCTGAGGACCTGAACAACACACATAAATATTTTTATAGAAATAGCTTTATGAATTATAATTGGGTCTGTATGAATATTATTGTATTATAGAAAACTGTGTCATGCATTTTGGATACGCCTTATAGTATTATTGGGTGAACTCTGTGCAAGCCAGATGAGACGGACGCCTATTGCTATAGGCTACACTTATCCAACAAATACATTATTACAGGCTAAGTTAACACGTTGACTGTCACACTAAATTTTGTGACACTTACCGCGGGGCCATTATAGTACTTTTTCGCATTTTATTCATTTTTCTTCCTATTTTACTTAATTTTTTTAATAACAACAATTTTTTTTGTGAAATAAAGTTGTGATACACTTTTGGGACGTATGACCTGCTGGACAGCCCATAACAGACAGATGGAGTGTCAAATTATTTACACTCGATCTGTTAGTTGCAGGGCTAAAATAAATAGTTCTGTTTCTTATCATCACATGGTCACCCAATTGAATGACTGAATCATTTAACAACAGAAGAGGTAGAGGTGTACTGTGACACTAATCACAGTTATCTCCTCTCAAAGTAATGAATTTCATTATACAGCCAGACCCTGTGGTGAATGAAGTGAAGGTGTCATTTGCAGAGTGGAAAATATGTGCTTTTCAGAGGGCCTGGCATGTTGATAAGAGTACTTTTGCACTCAGTGAGGAAGGCACAGGTAAACCACCTCACTCCTCGATTTACTTAGTAAAACCTCTTCAACTCCGATCCAGACAGCATCGACAAGACGTCCACCACGGCAGACGGCTGCCGGACTCCAGCGAAGACTAATCGACGATCCCGCAAGAGAGAAGATGATGCTTCCGCTCGCCGTCCCGTCACCTTAAGCCGTCGACCGGACCGTCATCGCCCGCTGACGCGAGCGATGCCCACAGCGGTCCCTCGACCGAGCCTTACGCCTACCGGACCCAAAGAAGCAGCCTTCGACGCACTACTGCGAGGGAAGAAGATTATGTCTTCGCTGGACGACGACACGCCGTGTCGGCCAGCCTCCGATCGCCACGACGACTACGACAGACGACCACCGCTCAAACGGCCCTTTTTAGGGCCACCAAACAAATAAGGTTTGCCACTTAATGTCGCCATCCGGTGACAAATCAAATATTGTTTTAGCTTTCTTTAAAAATGACTTAAGGGGGAACATACCCAAAATATTAAAAACTTTCCCTTATGAGTTACAAACCCGATTTTGTTTTTGGAAGTTAGAGTTAAAAAAAATAATTTTCCATATAATATGTTATAAAAAATTTCCACCCTGTCGCCTTTTAAGGGGTGGGGGATGAAATATCAGTGTTTTTTTGGAAAAACTGTAACTTATTTTGTATTTGACCTATCAGTCTAATTTTTTTTATTTAAAGATAAAATTCTGTTCTGTGATCTGATGAAATAGTTTTTTAAAATCTTATAATCTGAATTTTTTTTTAAATTTTAAATTTTTACATCAACGAAAAACTACAACTTGTATGTTAAGTCTAAATAAAAAAAAACAAATTGAGGTTTTTTTGTAATTTCCCTTCATCATAGAACTAAGTCTTCTGAACAATTAAAAAAAATATATTGCTCTGTCTTTAACAGAAACGAAGTTATGATTTTCCCAAACTTCGAAAAACAGAAAATTTTTATTTTTTAGATAATTGAGGTAAAAATCTTACTAATTGTGATGTAGTTGAGAATTCTCCTGCACTGTAGGTTACATACTGTTAGTGCTGCACTCTAGTGATATTATTATCTACTAAAACAGAATGAAACGCATTTCAAATCAAAAAAAAAAGATCATGGCTCTATCTTGTTTCGTTTTCATGCTAGAGATTATTGAAAATTAGTGTTGTTTTCGTAAAAAAAACACAAAATTTAGTTTGAACACAGAGTCGTTTTTTCAAATTTTACATCAGTTTATAAAAGCCGTATTACATAAACAGATATGCCATTTTAAAGAGTACATTTCAGAGAATCTAACTAGACAAAAAAATGTTTTTTGATATTTTTTAAATTTGTTCAGCTGTTACTGGGTATGTTCCCCCGTTAACTTTTTTAAACTGTGTGGCGGATGGCGTTTCGCCGTAATTATAAAATATGCGAATGTGTTGATGAAGAAGTCACCTGGAATATGCGTTGTAAATCGTGAGCGAGAGGTGTGCAGTTGCGCACTATCACGCCCAGTTCCTTCACGTCGGAGAGAGCCCGCCAATCCATGTTGGCACTTCCCAAGTAGAACGTCGAGTCGTCCACTATTATGAACTTGGAATGTAACACTCCACTCCCAATGAATTTCGGCAGAAACAGACTTCTCACCTGCACACGTAAACATAAATCAACATTCATTTATTTTCATTTAACCAGACTCGTAACTGTTAATAGTCTGCAAGCCCTCATTTCTTATTGGAAGAGCAAAATTAACAATCTCGTGTAAAACACTCACACAACTTTTTCTTGCCAATGTTAAAAATGACCAATAATCTATAGTTGAGCCGTTGTTAGTTTGCTCCTCCTTCTGTCAACAAACCAAAACCAGCTACTACAGGGTGCACGCTAGAGTCCACCACTTTATGGATGTCGTATTCCTATTAAGTTAACTATGTTTTAAATTATACACACTTAAAGTACTATAAACATCAGTCGTGATATGATGTAGGCCTAACAATTTCATTTATAAAAATACTTTTTAAAGTATTTTGTATTTAAATACTTTTGAAAGTATTTTGTTGTCACTTTTTAATCAGCTTGTACTCATTTTTACATAATGCGCATGCTCAGTGACGTCATTATTTGTTTACATTAGGAGCAAACTTAGAGAGGCTGGACTGTAGTAATAAAACATTAGAAATAAACAAAAACCTAACCTCAATAAACATAACCTTATTTTAATCATGTGTGAAAGACGCAAAATGAAAATCAACCTCAGTTTGACTTTAAAATACGGAAAATCACTCTTTCACGCTAACTAGGCTCTGTAGAGAAATATTCTTAAACTAAAATTTGTAGATCTTTTAATTTCCAATAAATTTGATTATATACACTTTTGTCGTAAAGTGCATACTAAGGCCGAAATCTTAAAAAAAATCGATTTTTCACGTTTTCGTGAGGCAAAAACAGAAAAATCGCTAATTACCGTAAACTGAGCGTTACACAAAAAATGTTTAAAATAAAAGTTGTAGGACTTTAAATTCTATACAACTTTTATTATGTAAATTTTTGCCCTAAAATGCATATTAAAGCCGTAATCTTAAAAAAACAATTTCTTTACGTGAAACCAGCCCCACCCAGAATTTCAGTAAACATGACGACTACCCTATCTTGTAGAGAATAAAAAATTTAGTAAACCAGGCGATTTTTAAAAAAATCGTAGGATCAGTTTTTGAGAAAATCGCAAAAAAGTGAAAAATTACTCGAATAAACTACTACTTCCGGTTGACCGATTTTGATGAAAATTTTCGTGTCGGGCGTGGTAGTGGTATGTAACTTAAGTTTCAAGTTTCAAGCTCGTACGATGTTCCGTTCTTGAGATAGTTTGTATATATATACACACACACACACCGACCAAATGGTAAAAACATGTTTGTGTGGGTTCAGGGGGTCTGAAAACGTGTAAATCCGGTTGAAACTCGATTTCTTTAAAATCGACATGAAAACAATACTTTCCTTCCTATATATTCATATAGGCAAGAGAAAGTAATATGTGTCTCGCATTTATTGGTACATTTAAGAAATTTAATTTTATGTCATGCATAATTTTAAACATATATATGAAATTTACAAAAATAATGTTGTGTAATAAAAATCAAAACACAACCTGTGAGTAACTTTAAATTATAATAGAAAATAAAAATTCTCTGCTTTTCCTTATAATTTTTTTTACTCTCTCTTGCCTATATAAATATATAGGAAGGAAAGTATTGTTTTCATGTCGATTTTTCGAAATCGAGTTTCAACCGGATTTACACGTTTTCAGACCCCCTGAACCCACACAAACATGTTTTTACCATTTGGTCGGTGTGTGTGTGTGTATATAACAAACTATCTCAAGAACGGAACATCGTACGAGCTTGAAACTTGAAACTTAAGTTACATACCACTACCACGCCCGCCACGAAAATTTTCATCAAAATCGGTCAACCGGAAGTAGTAGTTTATTCGTGTAATTTTTCACTTTTTTGCGATTTTCTCAAAAACTGGTCCTACGATTTTTTTAAAAATCGCCTGGTTTACTAAATTTTTTATTCTCTACAAGATAGGGTAGTCGTCATGTTTACTGAAATTCTGGGTGGGGCTGGTTTCACGTAAAAACATAGTTTTCTTAAGATTACGGCTTTAATATGCAATTTATCGCAAAAATTTATATAATAAAAGTTGTAGAAAATTAAAAATTCTACAACTTTTATTTCAAACATTTTTTTGTATAACGCTTAGTTTAGCGGTAATTAGCAATTTTATATTTTTTTCTCACGAAAACGTGTGAAAAATCGATTTTTTTTAAGATTTCAGTCTTAGAATGCATTTTACGACAAAAGTGTATTTAATAAAATTTATAGGAAATTAAGAGATCTACAACTTTTATTTAGAACATTTTTCTCTACAGAGCCTAGTTGAGCGTAAAAGAGTGATTTTCCATATTTTTAGGCCAAACTGAGGTTGATTTTCATTTTGCGTATTTCACTCATGATTAAAATAAAGTTATATTTTTAGAGGTTAGTTTTTTGTTTATTTGTAATGTTTTATTACTAATGTTAGGTTATATTGTTAATTATTTGCACTGGCAAGAGAAAGTTGTGTGAGTGTTTCACACCAGATTTTTTTAATTATTTTTATAGTTAATTTTAAATGGATTATTAATTAATTAATTAACAAGTTGTTATTGTTTGTGAATACGTGTATTATACGAAGCTAAGTACATTTAGCAAGCAGCAGGTAGGTTTGTTCAAAACAAACCAGTGAGGTGATATGCGCAGATGACCAGTGCGCACGTTTCTCCACCAGCGTTTACTGTGAGACGTTTAATTAAAAAATCTGGTGTGAAACACTCACACAACTTTCTCTTGCCAGTGCAAATAATTAACAATAAACCTAACATTAGTTATAGTACACACACACACAGACCAATCGCTAAAAACATTTTTTTTTGGTTCAGGGGGTCTGAAAACGTGTAGATCCGGTGAAACCTCGATTTCTTAAAATCGACATGAAAACAATACTTTCCTTCCTATATACTCATATAGGCAAGAGAAAGTAAAAATAATTATAATGGCCTATTCCTACTAGCAGGCATTTTCTTGTAAGCGACCAGCGTTCACTGTGCGAAAAAATTTTAAAACATTTTAAACGTGTATTGTAATATTATAATAAACGTGTCAACCCTTTATAGGTCTTTGGTAAAATATTTTAATAGAATATTTTGTATCAATAAACATTGTTAGGGTAACCTCTGCCCATAACAGACAGGTGGAGTGTCAAATTATTTACACTCAATCTGTTAGTTGCAGGGCTAAAATAAATAGTTGTGTTTCTTATCATCACATGGTCACCCAATTGAATGAGTGAATCATTTAACAACAGAAGAGGTAGAGGTGTACTGTGACACTAATCACAGTTATCTCCTCCTCTGAAAGTAATGAATTTCATTATACAGTTGGACCCTGTGGTGAATGAAGTGAAGGTGTCATTTGCAGAGTGGAAAATATGTGCTTTTCAGAGGGCCCGGCATGGTGATAAGTGTACTTTTCCATTGAGTGAGTTGTGGCAATGGTAAACCACGTGACTCCTCGTTTAACTTAGTAAAACCTCTACACGTTCAAACCAGCCTACGGCTGATGACGTAAACAACAACAGGGTAACCTAACAATGTTTATTTTTTTTTTTTTTATAATCCTAATATGTGTACGTTGCAATCTGTTCAATTGAGAACAATAAGCAACCCCATCACCCAATGAGATAAGGATGATGTGTATGACGTGTAAATGAGGTGTAGTCTTGTACAGACTCAGGTCGACCATTCTTGAGAGAGTATGGTTAATTGAATCCCAACCATCAAAGTACACCGGTAACCACGGTCTAGTATTCAAATCCTTATAAAAGTAACTGCCTTTACTAGGATTTGAACGAGGAACCTTCGTCTCCGAAAATCAGCTGTTAAACAGCTGATTTTGGCGACAACTTTACCTCTAGACCAACCCGGAGGGTTATGTTTATTGATACAAAATATTCTATTTCATTGGGTAAACTGACATAAATGGGCCACCCGGTGGTATTGTAAATAGTAAATAGTAAATAGTAGTAGATGAGATTACATTAGCGACTTTGTCCAAGAACATTTTGTTGGTGTCTTCACAGTTGTGGTTCTGGTTGGGAGAGTTTTGCACTATGTTCACCTCCACGTTCCGCTCCTTGCTCGCCTTCGCGATTTGCTCGTACAGCTCTTTGCCCTGAAACACATATCACACATACAGTGTTGTACATTATATACAGTTGAGCCGTTATTAGTTAGCTCCTCCTCCTCCTCCTCCTCCTCCTCCTATTGTCTGTCAACAAACAAAAGCCACCTACTACTAGAGGGTGCACCACTTTATGGATCTCGTATTCCTATTAAGTTAACTATTTTTTAAATTATAAGTAGGCCTACTGTCTGACAAGTTTTGAAATAGTATTCCTTCCCTTCCGCACTTCATCCGCGCCACCTCGCATTACGCACTGTCCCAAAAACATTAGCTCGGATAGTCAGTCTACTAGTACAGCTCATTACTACAACAATATTTATATTCATACTTCTTACTATTACTTCTTTATTATTTATTATTATTATTATTTGCACTTATTTAACCTGTACCTGTTTAAATCACAATTATACACTTACACTGTATTTGTTTAATCGAAACGAATTTATTTGAATATTGAACAACCGATCGAACCCAAAACATAATAAAACTGCACTCACTACAAAACCAATATTGCACGGTCGCTAACACTCTACAACTGAAGTAAAGGCGTAGTTTATTATATTAGCTGCTCTCAAGTAAATAAGGAATAATGCTTACTCCATTTAATAATTAAATCGTATCAATTATTTATTTAGATTAACAGTCATTATTATAAATTAAGAACTTGCTGCGTTATATATATTATGACTACACTATCTAATGGTAAACAAAAATAATGGAAACACTAATGAGTTTCTTCTGGTGGTGGTCACATAATCTGTACAAAATGCTATGGATAACAAGAATCTATTACAAGTGATATTCATATTAATTGCACATTTGTGTTGTGCGTACCGATGCATTTGATCTGGCACAAAAATGGAAGAAGTGGGGAAGGGAGGGAATCCTATTTCGATCGTTATCAAGCAGCATTTAAAACTTCTATAAAACACATCAGTCATGATATGATGTAGGCCTAACAATTTCATTTATGAAAATACTTTTAAAAGTATTTTGTATTCAAATACTTTTGTTGTTACTTTGTTAATCAGCGTGTACACATTTTGATATAATGCGCATGCTCAGTGACGTCATTATTTGTTTACATTAGGAGCAAACTAACAGAGGCTGGACTATAGTTAGTGAAACCTCTACAGGTTCAAACCAGCCTACAGGCTGATGATCTTAACAACAACAACAATTTTATGGAGCGATTATTTATTAATTTATTTATTTATGTATGTGACCTTTTCGAGCCCCTTGAACTCGTTAGAGGCGATGGCAGCTTTGTCTTCGACGTTTGTCAGCGTCCAGTAGAATGAAGCGATGTCGATTCTGTGCTTAGCGTTGGTGATCATGTCGAACCAGACGGTGCTTGTGTCCAGATACTGTGGCCCACCTTCTTCGTAAGACATCCCTTCCGGTATCGTCTCGACCAATTGGAATCTGCAACATACCACATACATCAACCTTGTAGAATAGCAATCTATTATAACATAGTATCGTTGATCAAATAGCAATCTATTGTACATAGTATCGTTGATCAAATACCAATCTATTATATAAAAGGACAACCATGTCCTGGGTGATTCATTTATAGATCAACGCACAGCCGAAACTACTGACGCTAGAGACTTGAAATTTGGATGTTAGCTTTCTTATGTTGTGTAAGCGCGCACTAAGAAAGGATTTTGCAAAATTTTGATTTTAAAGGGCAGAAATAGCAAACATTCCCCCCACTGATGCGAGGATGAAGAATCAACGCGAAGCGCTACTCTTACTGCTGGTTCTCCAACATACATTTACCCCCTCCATAGGCATACGTAAACAGCAGATCAATTACAAAACTATAGCTATTTTCCCAGAAGTTGAATTGACTTCAACACCGATTTTAATCTATGTTTTACTTTCGTCACTCCGGATGTTGTACTGTACATAGTGTTTAATCTTTTAACCTAACACTGGATTTACATTTTAGACAGAATTAATTCCAGAATTGTTGTAATTAGCATAATAAGTGTTATGTTTTTTTTATGCTTTTTATAGTATTATTACTTATTATGCAAGATACGAATGTTACTGCTTAAGTCACACAATGTATTTGACTGACATTGTAAAAATGATTTTTGCAACCGAACAATTAAAATTTAATTTAAAAAAAATTTGCCTCAACCAATTCAGTAAAATGCATGGGATAAAGTTATTTCCTTAAATCTAACTTAAGTTTAAATAAAACAACAGTTATTTATGTAAATTCAGGAAATATGCTAATCTCTCTCTTTTTCATTTTTTCACCATAAGGGTCGATTCACACACATCCGTCACGTCACGTCTCAGTTCCGTCATTCCGAGAAGTTCAGTCACAGAAAAATATTCTTTCTTGAAAAATTAATGACATTGTCTACACTGAGCACCGGCACCGTCCCGAATCCGGTGCGTTAGTCTTGTCGCCGTCACCGAACCGTCAAAACGATATTTTTTTCTCGACGATATTTTGTTTCTTACGGACGTGTTTGTCTCTGTAAAATGACTGAATGGAGTTTGACGGAAGGAAAACTGACGTACATGTGTGAATACTGTCATCATTTTTGACTTCGAGTGGCCGTACCGGTTCCGTTTCGGAATGGTGACGCGACTGATGTGTGTGAATTGTTATTTATAGGCTACGTAATTCCAAAAAAATATACTTGTGACTTAGCAATAAGGTTATTAGCAGATTATAAATCAGTTATTAGCAAATTAAAATACAGAATCATAGCCTTAAAATTGCATGGGCGAAGCCACGACGGGGCGCTATCTATTATATAAAAAGAGATATCCTGATTTACAGATCATTTTAAGTTTTATAAACTGTTGCTAGAAAGGATTTTGCAAAATTTTTTTTTTTTAAATGGTAGAATTCGCAAAAATACCTTCCCATAATAAGAAATACAGAGAGTATACTTAAACAGTTGATTCTTTGTTTACGTTTGCGTGGGCGAAGCCACGCGGGACCCGCATAACTATAACCAACTACGGCGGCATGCGAACCGCACATGCGCAGTAAGTACAGTAGCTCCCCCACCACAGCGTCAACTAAAGATACTACAGGCTGCCTGCCTCTAAACTAGTACTCACTACTCATTGTGTTCTGTTCATGCGGGAATCGTTTTGACATTGGTGTCGCTTTCTAAAGCCGCACGCCGTCGTAATTAGTTTTGCACGCACAAAATACGGGAAAAATGTCTGCGATTCAATTTGGGGTAACAGACAATAAGGATTTTTCTAAATGATGCACCTACCATACGTTTTGACAGGTCCGAAAGAGACAGACGTCATGAATTCTTTCTGTTATATTTAATATGCCGTTCTTTTTGTTAAAATTTTATGCAACTGACATTGTGCGTGCGTAGTTGATTTTAAAAAATTGACGTATGTTTGGTATAAAGTTCGCATCTATAAAAGATTATTCAGCTTCTTGGAATACTAATAGTAAGAAGACACCAGACACGACGATCTGTCTTTGACGTCCTTTCAAAGAGTGATTTTTTTCAAGCTCGTTTATTATTTCTGTTTCCGCACAACATGTGACTCAACATATAATTATCAAATTACAGATACAATTTTATATTTTATAACAAAATAATAAGACGCATATTATGTCGCCCCGGAAAAGAAGTTATATTAGCGTACGTGATACGCAAAAAATGCGATGAGATTTAAACGTCTAACTTTGTACGAGCGTATCTTATATAAATATCAGAGTATAATAATAACAGTTTTAGTGTAATAAAATAAGATCCATTTGAAGGCGAAAGTAATTTTTCCAGCATTTTTTGATGAAAAATGAGCTTGTTAGAGTGTAGTGAACGAAACTGGCCGGCAGAGTGCCCTGCCGTACCGCGTATTGTCACTATTGTGCTTGAACACCGTGCACTGATTGAAATGAGTTGAGGGGAACGTCGGACGCAACACATTCTCTCTTTGTCTCGCTACCCTCCCTACATGCCGCCGTAGTTGGCGAACAATATACATGGTATCGTTGATTAAATAGCAATCTATTATACATAGTATCGTTGATCAAATGACAAGAGTAAAAGTTAATTGTTGGATTTTCAAAGAAGTATTTTAAATAATTTTTTTTTTTTAATTCCTAATATGTGTACATTGCAATCTGTTCAATTGAGAACAATAAGCAATGAGATGAGGATGATGTGTATGACGTGTAAATGAGGTGGTGTAGTCTTCTACAGACACACACACACTCACAGAGTATGGTTACCATCTTACTACACCCACAACCATTGTCCACTATTCAAATACGTATAAAAGTAACTAACTTACCTTTACTAGGATTTGAACGAGGAACCTTCGTCTCTGAAAATCAGCTGTTAAACAGCTGATTTTGGCGACGACTTTACCTCTAGACAAACCCGGTGGGTTTGAATATATATATATTTTTAATTCCTAATATGTGTACGTTGCGATCTGTTCAATTCAGTACAATAAGCAATGAGATGACCCAATCAGATGAGGATGATGTGTATGACGTGTAAATGAGGTGGTGTAGTCTTCTACAAACTCAGGCTGACCATTTCTGAGAGAGTATGGTTAATTCACGGACGTAGTATGATAGGGACGGAGCGTACGTATCTTAATACACGCAACGAAACTGTGTCCAACTCCGGCCACTTGGAGAAAAGAGAAGGTTGTATAAATTTAAAAATCGAGCTAGGGTCGCCTCCCACTCCTTACACTCTCGGTCGTGCATTGTATATGTTGTATATACCAGCTGCGCGCATCTTATTAAATATAGCTCAGTCTTTGCTTTGGAGTGGGAGTTGGGCCTAGCTCACTTTTCTCTGTTTCTCTTTTTTCCTTATTCCCTCTTTAGACACAGATTTTTGAATTTATGCTCCGTCCCTATCATACTACGTCCGTGGGTTAATTGAACCCCAACCATCAAAGTACACCCACAACCACTGTCTAGCATTCAAATCCGTATAAAAGTAACTACAGAATTCAGATGAACTGAATTCCCCTAGCCGTGGGAGTGAGAGAATGCATAACGCTCTCACTCGCACAACCCATACGCGCCGTTCCAATAACATTGTCGTATAATTTTACTCATTATTGTTAGCAAGTGTTTATGCGTGCAGTAAACTAACAAGCAAGATAACGACTGTAGTATGTTTTCAGATTTGGATTATAAGGGTAAAGACCTTTGAGCGCATGCGTAGTTATGCCACATATCTCCCTCTCACTCGCTCGGATATGGGACATCAACCAATACCGTTACTAGGATTTTTTTTTTTTTTTTTTTTTAGCTCTTTTTACTTTCTCTTGCCTATATGAATATATAGGAAGGAAAGTATTGTTTTCATGTCGATTTTTCGAAATCGAGTTTTCACCGGATCTATACGTTTTCAGACCCCCTGAACCCAAAAATCATGTTTTTAGCGATTGGTCTGTGTGTGTGTCTGTGTGTGTGTGTGTGTGTGTGTGTGTGTGTGTGTGTGTGTCTGTGTGTGTGTGTCTGTGTGTGAACAGAATATCTCAAGAACGGAACATCGTACGAACTTGAAACTTAAAACTTAAGTTACATACCACTACCGGACGCGACACGAACATTTTCATCAAAATCGGTCAACCGGAAGTAGTAGTAACTTAGTTTATTCGTATAATTTTTCAGTTTTTTGCGATTTTCTCAAAAACTGGTCCTACGATTTTTTTAAAAATCGCCTATTTTACTCAATTTTTGATTCTCTACAAGATAGGGTAGGCGCCATGTTTGCTGAAATTCTCGGTGAGGCTGTTTTCACGTAAAAACGTTGTTTTTTTAAGATTACGGCTTTAATATAAATTTTAGCGCAAAAACTTATATAATAAAAGTTGTAGAGAATTTAAAAACCTACAACTTCTGTTTCAAACATTTTTTTGTATGACGCTTAGTTTAGCAGTAATTAGCGATTTTCTGATTTTTTCTCACGAAAACGTGTGAAAAATCGATTTTTTAAAGATTTTGGCCTTAGTATGCATTTTACGACAAAAGTGTATATAACCAAATTTATAAAAAATTAAAAGATCTACAACTTTTATTGAAAGCATTTTTCTCTAAAGAGCCTAGTTTAGAGAGAAAGAGTGATTTTCCGTATTTTTAAACCAAACTGAGTTCGAATTTCATTTTGCGTGTTTCACTCATGATTGAAATATGGTTATATTTTTGAGATTAGTTGTTTGTTTATTTCTAATGTTTTATTACTAATGTTAGGTTTATTGTTAATTATTTATATTGGCAAGAGAAAGTTGTGTGAGTGTTTCACACCAGATTTTTTGTTATTGGGAACTGTATATTGTTGACAAGTACCCGATTTGATCGTTGCTTTTGCTGTATTTTTTGACGTGGATTAGACATGAGTTTGAACAGGGACCCCCAGTAGAGTTTGTTCATGGATGGCTGTCAACTGGTCACCATACAAAGTCACTTGCCCAACCGGTGTTACTTAACAAATAATAGCGACTAACTACCAGCTGACTGACTGGGCTGGCCCGAAGGCCATTTACTAGAATTTGAACGAGGAACCTTCGTCTCGGAAAATCAGCTGTTAAACAGCTGATTTTCAGAGACGAAGGTTCCTGGTTTAAATTCTACTAAAGATACAATTCAGCCGTTGTTAATTTGCTGCTACTGTCAACAAACAAAAGCCACCTACTACAGGTTGCACGCTAGAGTCTGCGACTTTACGGATGTTGTATTCCTATTAAGTTAACTATTTTTTTAATTATAACTACTTAAAGTACTAAAAACTTTAGTCATAATATGATGTAGGCCTAACAATTTCATTTATAACAAATACTTTTGAAAGTATTTTGTTGTTACTTTTTAATCAGCGTGTACTCATTTTGATATAATGCGCATGCTCAGTGACGTCATTGTTTGTTTACATTAGGAGCAAACTAAGAGAGGCCGGACTGTAGTTACTTTTATACGGATTCGAATGGTAGACAGTTGTTACCGGGGTGTACTTTGATGGTTGGAACCTTCGCTCGGAAAATCAGCTGTTAACCCTTTCAATCCCAAATTTTTAAACTAAAGAGAAAAAAATATGTGTAGCCTACATTGTTTCATACATTTTACTGATATTTAAGTGTTATAAAATCACTTTTAGACGTGTAACCCTTGTGATGGCCTGACAAAAAAGTGTGACATGTAGGCAGCCTACGTCACATTAGCACTTGATGGTTTGAAAGTTCCCAACAATAAGAATAAGTCAAATCATGTTCAGGCTTCCTGAACAAAATATAATGTTCTCTTACTTAGATTATATTTTGTTCAGATTATAATGTTCTCTTACTTAGATTATATTTTGTTCAGATTATAATGTTCTCTTACTTAGATTGCCGGCCGCATTGGCGCAGTTGGTAACGTGCTCGCCTCTCATTATGCGGTCTTGGGTTCGAATCCCATTCAGGCACGGCATATTTTCATACGTTACAAAATATCATTTCATCCTTCCCCGTCTGCATTAGCAGTAATTGCAAAACAGCCGGACGTTAAACAAAAAAAAATCTGAGATTTGTAGCAAAAAAAACTAAGTATGATTTTAATATTATTTAAGACTTCAAAAATGTTATAATTAAAAAATGGAAAAAAGATAAAATGGATAAAATCACTATTTAGGAACAGTTTAAAACATATATTTTTACATTCACACAACATATCCGAAGAAATGTTACTTAATTTTAGTAAATGAACACAAACTTCTAAAACCAAAATTAACTTTAAAAAGAAATTAATGGTTGCCTCCGTGGCGCAATGGTCAGCATACTACACTGCAAAGCAGAGGTCTCAGGTTCGATTCCTGGCTAGGGTACAGAAAATTATTACATTTTACACCCAGCATTCTTTAATCCAAAGTTGTCTTTAACATCTAAAAGTTTTTAGGTCTGTTATTTCACTCAAATATGACTTCTATGTCACACTGGGTTAGAATGGGTTAAACAGCTGATTTTGGCGGCGGCGACTTTACCTCTAGGGCAGTGGTTCCCAACCTTTTATGGGGCATAGCCCCTTCCCCTTTGTGAAGGATGACTTACACCTATCGCCCCCTTCTCTTAGCATCGTATACCTAATTTAATTTGAAGTAATTTGTTGATAAATAATAAAGTATGTTATTCTGTAAAAAAGATTTATAATAGTTCACAACAAATAATCAACCAAAGCAGTTGTGTCTAGAATTCTTCATCTCATGTGTAGGAGCTCAACCATAAAAAATGTCAACAAAGAGTTTAGTTTATTTGTTTGTAAAAACTAAACTATTTATCCGCGACAGTAAAGATTCTACTCTGTAGTACAGTTTTATTTTTCTGTCTGTAAGGGAGGAGTCTACTCAAAAAAAGTTTTTTTTATTCTCTTTAGATAAGTAATCTGTTTGTTTTGCAAGTGAATAAACATTAAATTTTAAATTTTTTCATTTACAAAAATGTTAATTTTGTTCACTACAACCCAAAATATAAGGGGTGGAAGGGGGAAAATCATATCTTCGTTATTTGCTTATAACTTAGTTAATTTTAGAGGTACACACCTGGTTTTTATGTCAAAATAATCAGAAAATTATGCTAATTTTTTTGAAGGTTCCATTTTTACATTGAACTTTACAATGGAGAGAAAATTATTTTTACTTTCTCTTGCCTATATGAATATATAGGAAGGAAAGTATTGTTTTCATGTCGATTTTTCGAAATCGAGTTTTCACCGGATCTTTACGTTTTCAGACCCCCTGAACCCAAAAAACATGTTTTTAGCGATTGGTCTGCGTGTGTGTGTGTGTGTGTGTGTGTGTGTGTGTGTGTGTGTGTGTGTGAACAGAATATCTCAAGAACGGAACATCGTACGAACTTGAAACTTGAAACTTAAGTTACATATCACTACCGGACCCGACACGAACATTTTCATCAAAATCGGTCAACCGGAAGTAGTAGTTTATTCGTATAATTTTTAATTTTTTTGCGATTTTCTCAAAAACTAGTCCTACGATTTTTTTTAAAATCAACTGGTTTACTACATTTTTTATGCTCTACAAGATAGGGTAGGCGCCATGTTTGCTGAAATTCTGCTTGAGGCTGTTTTTACGTAAAAACATTTTCTTTTTAAGATTGCGGCTTTAATATGCATTTTAGCGCAAAATGTTATACAATAAAAGTTGTAGAGAATGTAAAATTATACAACTTTTATTTCAAACATTTTTTTGTATAACGCTTAGTTTAGCGGTAATTTGCGATTTTCTGTTTTTTTTTCTCACGAAAACGTGAGAAAAATCGATTTTTTTAACATTTCGGTCTTAGTATGCATTTTACGACAAAAGTGTATATAATAAAATTTATAGGAAATTAAAAGACCTATAACTTTTGTTTAGAGCATTTTTCTCTACAGAGCCTAGTTTAGCGTGAAAGCGTGATTTTCCGTAATTTTAAGCCAAACTGAGTTCGATTGTCATTTTGCGTCATTCACTCATGATTAAAATAAGGTTATGTTTTTGAGGTTAGTGTTTTGTTTATTTCTAATATTTTATTAATAATGTTAGGTTTATTATTAATTATTTGCATTGGCAAGAGAAAGTTGTGTGAGTGTTTCACACTAGATTTTTTTAAATATTTTCCCCTAAAAATGCAGATGTCTTTTTTTTATTTTTTAAAAACTCCTATAATAAGTTTCAACCCGGCTAACTTACAAATAAAAGAGCAATCACTTTTGAATAGAGTAGAAAAAAAATCATTAAGATATCATTTATACAAAGTAAGTTGTAAGGATTTCATCATGAAGAAAACCTGAAATACTAAATGCCGAGAAAATTGAATGTAAAGTTTCACTTACAATTACACTTACACTTAAAACCGATTATGTAAAAAAATGGTAAACAAATTTCTAGTTATCGTACATAAAAACAAAATGTGTATAGCTGGATTAAGAAAATTCTGAAGTTTTATAATCAACCAAAAAAATGTTTTTGATAATTTTTTAATTTTTAGTGATAAAACTGGGTAGACTCCCCCCTTAAATACTTATCGCCCCCCACAAATTTATCGCCCCCCTGTGAACCCAAATCGCCCACTAGGGGGCGATCGCCCTTAGGTTGGGAACCACTGCTCTAGACGAACCCGGTGGGATTTTATTTATTCATAAATAAAATCGATGTTATTGCCAGTGTGGTAAGTGAAGGTGTTTAGGTTAGCACCTTGTAAAAATGCCTGAATGGTTTTGTAAAGTAAGAAAAGTGAATTTGGCTCGAAATTATGTTTATAGGAGGACCAGTACAAGACCAACACAAACAACACAGGAGGAGAATGAGACCACTTCAAAGACCAACTAAATCAAGTATCACAAACATAAAACGTCCACTTAATTGTTATCGAACACAATAGTCTGAAGTCCAGCAGCAGAAACATGGGCGTGAGTCCAAGATGGCGACCGACGAAGAATTACTTTTAATAAGTTAGCAGACAGTTTAGCAAATACAAAAACACACAGATAAATAATTATATTAACCGACATAAGCACAGTTTAAAGCCTCGTTTCGAAAATACATAAGCCGTTGCCATGTATACAGAATGACTCCTGAAAGGACCCCTTTCCAAGCCCTAAATTACAAACCAGATGGTGTAAGAAGCTTGGGAAGGCCAAGAAAAAGATGGTCTGATGTGGGAACAGGCAATTTGCCTAATCCGTAAAGTGGAAGAAGAAAACAAAGATAAGCCGTTGCCAGCTTCACGTTAGTTGCTAGGCCGAAATATTAAGCCTCAAACGAAGGACGCTTATGTCCGTGATGAATTCAGTTGCATAAGTGGTCGAGGGAGAAACGGATGCAGGTTAGCAGTAGGCCAATAAAAAGAAGAAGAAAAAAGGAAGAGGAAGAAAAAACACAGAGGATTACAAAATAGTGCAAAGGGTTAAGGGGAGCAGACTGATTTTAATAAAAAATATTGATTTTTCAATTTTACCATATATTGATTGATCGTTTTCCCCTACACGACATTCGTTGCTTTTTATGTTGAGAAAAATTGTTTTTATGTTGATGGGGTATGTAATGTTTATTTCGATATTTTTTCACGTTTTTCATTCTTGTAAATTTATATTAATATAATCATATTACTCCTCCGGGTTGGTCATACTAATCCACCGGGTTGGTCTAGCGGTAAAGTCGTCGCCAAAATCAGCTGTTCGACAGGTGATTTTCGGAAACAAAGGTTCCTGGTTCAAATCCTAGTAAAGGTAGTTACTTTTATACGGATTTTAATGCTAGACAGTGGTTGTGGGTGTATTTTGATGGTTGGGGTTCAATTAACCATACTCTCTTAGGAATGGTCGATCTGAGTCTGGACAAGACTACACCTCATTTACACGTCATACACATCATCCTCATCTGATTGGGTGATGGGGTTGCTTATTGTTCTCAATTGAACAGATTGCAACTGACACACATTGTGGATATTACTCCTCTAACATTACGGAGATCGCGTTTACATGAAAACAATATTTTCTAGAACGCATAGGAATCAGCTGTAAAGCAAGATAAATATTGGTGTGTTTTTGTTTGGAAGTTAATTCCAAATTGGCAATAGGTGTTTCTGTTATGGTATTATGCTTTTACTACATCCGCATTTTCCGCATATTGTATTTTTTGACTTTAGGTACACTTATTTCAGGAACCATCCCACCTAGGAATGTGCAATTTCACACACTACATTTTAGTACTAAGTTGTGTATTTACTCCAGAGGTATTTCAAAAATTTTGGAGTTTTTTATTTTTTGGGTGTCATTTCATAAAAAAAAGTGGGCTACATTTGAACATTTTTTAAGAATAAAAATCATTTTTAGATTTGATAAAGAAAAATAAAAAAGCTCTGATACAAATTTGTAAAATGGTACTGTCCTAAAGATGTCCTAAAGCTCAGCTTTGTAGCTTCAACGGTTCCAACAAAAAATCTACCTAAGTTAGTATTGCAGGTTATATTGAAAATGGTCTGGTTCCGTTAAGGTGAAAAAGAATAGTTAACTTACGAACAGATGCCATCGTGTTGCTGGTAATACTGTCTTCCCATTCCGAAAGGCTTCCTGAAACTGGGCACCGGTCTCCTGAACCTTTGAGGCGGTGGGGGTGGAGGTCCCGGAGGGGGTTGATACTGGTACCCACCGTACCCGGTACCCATCTCTTCGTTTCCGGGTGGCGGTGGTGGAGGTTGCTGAGGTGGCGGATGCTGTTGGCCTCCGCCTCCGAAGTTATGCGCCCCGCCACCACCGTACTGTTGTTGGCCGCCTCTGTCGAATCCGCCTCCGTATTGTTGTCCTCCGCCCCCGTATTGATTCCCACCGCCTCCGTATTGTCTACCGCCTCCGTAAGGGGGAGAACCTCCTTGTTGTCCACCTCCCGTGTTATCTCCGTAAGGCGGGCCGTTTCCCTCGTAGTCGTTCTGACATATGGCCGTCGTTAACCACGTGGCCGCCGATATTAAAATCAGGTACATGTTTTTCTTCATTTTTATCCACTCGGATCACGTGACTGGTTGATCCCGAATCAAGTGTGTTTCGCTAGAGTGGTGTCTGATGACGACGCTTCTATACCCTGTAACAGACAACACTACTATTTTATCATTCATTATTTATTACTTTCTCTTGCCACGTATGAATACAGTATAGCCTATAGGAAGGAAAGTATTGTTTTCATGTCCCACCCACTCTTCACCCACCATATACACACAAACAGACACCCTCACACCCACACACACTACATGTTTTTACCTATTGGCCTGTCTGTGTGTGTGTGTGTGAATAGAATATCTCAAGAACAGAACATCATACGAACTTGAAATTTAAAACTTAAGTTACATACCATTACCGGACCTGACACGAACATTTTAATCAAAATCGGTCAACCGGAAGTAGTAGTTTATTCGTGTAATTTTTCACTTTTTTGTGATTTTCTCAAAAACTGGTCCTACGATTTTTTTTAAAATCGCCTAGTTTATTCATTTTTTTATGCTCTACAAAATAGGGTAAGTGCCATGTTTGCTGAAATTCTTGGTCAAACTGTTTTCACGTAAAAAATTTGTATTTTTTAGATTGCGGCTTTAATATGCATTTTAGCGCAAAAATGCAGATAATAAAAATTGTACAAAATTTAAAATTCTACAACTTTTAGTTCAAACAATTTTTTGTATAACGCTTAGTTTAGCGGTAATTAGCGATTTTCTGTTTTTCCTCAAGAAAACGTGTAAAAAATAGATTTTTTAAGATTTCGGCCTTAGTATGCATTTTACGACAAAAGTGTATATAATAAAATTTATAGACAATTAAAAGGTGTACAACTTTTATTTATAGCATTTTTCTGTACAGAGCCTATTTTAGCGTGAAAGAGTGATTTTCTGTATTTTTTTACCCAAACTGAGGTTGATTTTCATTTTGCGTCTTTTACTCATGATTAAAGTTAGGTTATGTTTATTGAGGTTAGTTTTTTTTGTTTATTTCTAATGTTTTATTGTTTATTGTTAATTATTTGCATTGGCAAGAGAAAGTTGTGTGAGTGTGTCACACCAGATTTTTTTAAATTTAAATCTACAGTACTGAATAATGAGGTTAGCTTGTTAGCTCCCACCATACACCTAATAGCTTTCTTTTGAATTTTAATTTTAAATTTTAAAATTGACTGACTGGGCTACTAGATGGAAATGAAATAGGCTATAATTAGGTGTTGACGGCCTCCGGGTGGGCCAGCCCAGCCCAGTCAGTCAGCTGGTAGAAAGTCGCTATTATTTGTTAAGTAACACCGGTTAGGCAAGCGACTTTGTATGGTGACCAGTTGACAGCCATCCGTGTCCAAACTCTACTGGGGGTCTGTGTTCAAACTCACATTTAATCCACGTCAAAAAAATCTGGGGTGAAACACTCACACAACTTTCTCTTGCCAATGCAAATAATTAACAATAAACCTAACATTATTAATAAAACATTAGAAATAAACAAAAAACTAACCTCAAAAAACATTAGTGAAATACGCAAAATTAAAATCGACCTCAGTTTGGCTTAAAAATACGAAAAATCGCTCATTCACGCTAAACTAGGCACTGTACAGAAAAATGCTTTAAATAAAAGTTGTAGATCTCTTAATTTCCTATATATTTTATTATACATTTTTGTCGTAGAATGCTATCTAAGGACGAAATTTTAAAAAATTAAATTTTTCACACGTTTTCGTGAGAAAAAAACAGAAAATTGCTAATTACCGCTAAACTAAGCGTTATACAAAAAAATGTTTGAAATAAAAGTTGTAGAATTTTAAATTCTCTACAACTTTTATCATATAAATTTTTGCGCTAAAATGCATTTTAAGGCCGCAGTCTAAAAAAAACAACGTTTTTACGTGAAAACAGCCTCACCAAGAATTTCAGCAAAAATGGCGCCTACCCTATCTTGTAGAGCATAAAAAATTTAGTAAACCAGGCGATTTTAAACAATATCGTAGGACCAGTTTTTGAGAAAATCGCAAAAAATTGAAAAATTACACGAATAAACTACTACTTCAGGTAGATTGATTTTGATGAAAATGTTCGTGTCGGGTCCGGTAGTGGTATGTAACTTAAGTTTTAAGTTTCAAGTTCGTACGACGTTCCGTTCTTAAGATATTTTGTACACACACACACACGCACACACACACACACACACATACCGGTTGAAAGCACCAAGTGAGGAGACCGGTAGAAATTGCCAAAACGAGGTCTACCTTAATTTACACACACACACGCGCGCGCGCGCGCACACACACACACACACGCGCACACACACACACACACACAGACACAGACCAATCGCTAAAAACATGTTTGTGTGGGTTGAGGGGGTCTGTTTACGTATAGATCCGGTGAAAACTCGATTTCTTAAAATCGACATGAAAACAATACTTTCCTTCCTATATATTCATATAGTTGGCAAGAGAAAGTGAAAAGTGTTGCATGCATTAGTAGTTAGTAGATAGGGCGTACCTGTGTCGGCCAACATAAAGAATTGCGTGTGATAAGTCCAAAGCAGTGGTATTCCATCGTTATACTAATGTTGTGACAATTAATTTACTTAGCCTATTAACACATGCGCATGCGCCTCAATAGACGTGTAAGCGGATCACTCATAAGGGTATCGCAGCAGCAGCAGCAGCAGCGTCTCGTCGCCCGATGATATGATAGGAGTAGCCTACAGCCTACAGCCTACATAACACAGCCTACTCCTATTTATAGGCTTCTGAACAGCCTATTTCCAACGAACGCATTATACAGGACGCCTCGTAATTCACATCACAATTAAATTCTGTACAAGTTTTGTTTAAATTTATTGTACTAACTTATTGTTCGTGTCGGGTCCGGTAGTGGTATGTAACTTAAGTTTCACGTTTCAAGTTCGTACAATGTTCCGTTCTTGAGATATTTTGTACACACACACACACACACACACACACACACACACATACACACACGCGCGCGCGCACACACACACACACACACAGACTAATAGGTCTCTCAGCAGTTGTGTGTGTGGGTGTGAGGGTGTCTGTTTGTGTGTATGTGGTGGGTGAAGAGTGGGACATGAAAACAATACTTTACTTCCTATACGCGTATAATATTCATATAGGCAAGAGAAAGTAAAAAATCTGGTGTGAAACACTCACACAACTTTCTCTTGCCAATATAAATAATTAACAATAAACCTAATAATAGTAATAAACATTAGAAATAAACAAAAAACTTACCTCAATAAACATAACCTTATTTTAATCATGAGCGAAAGACGCAAAATGAAAATCGAACTCAGTTTGGCTTAAAAATACGGAAAATCACTCTTTCACGCTAAACTAGGCTCTGTAGAGAAAAACCTTTGTAATTAAAAGTTGTAGATCTTTTAATTTCCTATAAATTTTATTATATACACTTTTGTCGTTAAATGCGTACTAAAGCCGAAATCTTAAAAAAATCGATTTTTTACACGTTTTCGTGAGAAAAAAACAGAAAATTGGTAATTACCGCTAAACTAAGCGTTATACAAAAAAAATGTTTGAAATAAAAGTTGTAGGATTTTAAATTATCTACAACTTTATATATATATAATTTTTCGCTAAAATGCATTATAATGCCGCAATCTTAAAAAAAAAACATTTCTTTACGTGAAAAACGCCTCACCGAGAATTTCAGCAAAATGACGCTTATCCTATCTTGTAAGAATAAAAAAATTAGTAAATGAGGCGATTTTTAAAAAAATCGTAAGATTAGTTATTGAGAAAATCGCAAAAAAGTGAAAAATTACACGAATAAACTACTACTTCCGGTTGACCGATTTTAATGAAAATGTTCGTGTCGGGTCCGGTAGTGGTATATAACTTAAATTTCACGTTTAAAGTTCGTACGATGTTCCGTTCTTGAGATATTGTGATCACACACACACACACACACGCACGCACGCACGTACGCACACACACACGCGCGCACACACACGCACACACACAGTATGTGGGAGAGAGAGAGAGAGAGAGAGAGAGAGAGAGAGAGAGCAATAGGTAAAAAGCAGTTGTGTGTGTCAGTGTTTGTGGGTCTGTTTAGGTGTATATTCGGGTGAAGAGTGTATTTGTTAAAATTTACATGAAAACAATACTTTCCTTCCTATACTGTATATTCATATAGGCAAGAGAAAGTAAGAAATGATATATATTGGTGGTTTATGTTGTAAGGTGGTCGTGTCAGGGGTACAATTAAGTTCTATTCTGTTATATACCTGTCCCCCCCCTCCCCCTAAACCTCCAATACATATAATTTTTTTACTTTTTAAAGGGTTTTTAAAATATTCAATTGAGTTGTCTGCCAATAACAGTAGGTGGAGTGTCACATTATTTACACTCAATCTGTTAGTTGCAGGGCTAAAATAAATAGTTGTGTTTCTTATCACATGGTCAGCCAATTAAACGACTGAATAATTTAATAAGAGAAGAGGTAGAGGTGTACTGTGACACTAATCACAGTTATCTCCTCTGAAAGTAATGAATTTCATTATACAGTTGGACCCTGTGGTGAATGAGGTGAAGGTGTCATTTGCAGAGTGGGCCCGGGGCATGCTGATAAGTGTACTTTTCCATTGAGTGAGTTGTGGCAATGGTAAACCACCTCACTCCTCGTTTTACTTAGTAAAGCCTCTACACGTTCAAACCAGCCTACAGGCTGATGACCTAAATTCCAGCCTCTGTTAGTTTGCTCCTAACGTAAACACATAATGACGTCACTGAGCATGCGCATTATATCAAAATGTGTACACGCTGATCAAAAAGTAACAACAAAATACTTTAAAAAGTATTGAAATACAAAATACTTTTAAAAGTATTTTTTTAAATGAAATTGTTGGGCCTACATCATATAATGACTGGTGGTTTTAGTACTTTAAGTACTTATAATTTAAAAAAATAGTTAACTTAATAGGAATACGACATCCATAAAGTGGCAGACTCTAGCGTGCACCCTGTAGTAGGTGGCTTTTGTTTGTTGACTGAGGGAGCTAACTAACAACGGCTGAACTGTAGACCCTGTGGTGAATGAAGTGAAGGTTTCATTTACAGAGTGGGCCCGGCATGCTGATAAGCATACTTTTTCACTCAGTGAGTTATGGCAATGGTAAACCACCTTACTCCTCGTTTTACTTAGTAAAGCCTTTCTAGAGGTTAAAACCAGCCTACAGGCTGATCACCTACAGTTCAGCCGTTGTTAGTTTGCTTTTACTGTCAACAAACAAAAGCCACCTACTACAGGGTGCACGCTAGAGTCTGCCACTTTACGGATGTTGTATTCCAATTAAGTTAACAATTTTTTTAAATTATAAGTACTTAAAGTACTAAAAAAATCAGTCATTATATGATGTAGGCCCAACAATTTCATTTAAAAAAATACTTTTAAAAGTATTTTGTATTTCAATACTTTTTAAAGTATTTTGTTGTTACTTTTTAATCAGCGTGTACATATTTTTATATAATGCGCATGCTCAGTGACGTCTTTATTAGTTTACATTGGGAGCAAACTAACAGAGGCTGGACTGTAAACAACAACACAATTGAGTTACATGTTATTCGATTTGGTGGCAGTTGTTATTTTGACAGCCTATGAAGCAAGAAAAGTGAAATTGTGGGGCACGCTGTATAAATAGGCGTATAGGATTTGGTTAAATGATTAGATAAGATTGTTTTGTTATCTGCCTGATCTGTGCGGTATTTACGATATCTATATTTTATTGTTACAAAGTAAAGTAACGCAAACCAATAAAAATTTTTCTAATCATCTCCCTAACACTCATACCACTTTCTCTTGACAACGTAAAAAAACAACAATTGTAATGAGCAGTCACGAAACCAAACTAATACAACAAGAATCATTTTTACTTTCTCTTGCCTATATGAATATACCTATAGGAAGGAAAGTATTGTTTTCATGTCAATTTTAAGAAATCGAGTTTTCACCGGATCTATACGTTTTCAGACCCCCTGAACCCAAAAAAAAAAAGTTTTTAGCGATTGGTCTGTGTGTGTGTGTGTGTGTGTGCGCGCGCGCGTGTGCGCTCGTGTGTGTGTGTGTGTGTGTGTGTGTGTGGTACAAAATATCTCAAGAACGGAACATCGTACGAACTTGAAACTTGAAACTTAAGTTACATACCACTACCGGACCCGACACGAACATTTTTCATCAAAATCGGTCAACCGGAAGTAGTAGTTTATTCGTAGAATTTTTCACTTTTTTGCGATTTTCTCAAAAACTGGTCCAACGATTTTTTTTTAAATCACCTCATTTACTCAATTTTTTATTCTCTAAAAGATAGCGTAGGCGCCATGTTTGCTGAAATTCTTGGTGAGGGTGTTTTTACGTAATACAAGTTTTTTTTTTAAGATTATGGCTTTAATATTAATTTTAACGCAAAAATGTATATAATAAAAGTTGTAGAGAATTTAAAAACCTACAACTTTTATTTCAAGCATTTTTTTATATAACGCTTAGTTTAGCGGTAATTAGCGATTTTCTGTTTTTTCTCACGAAAACGTGTGAAAAATCGATTTTTTTAAGATTTCGGCCTTAGTATGCACTTTACGAGAAAAGTGTATATATTCAAATTCATAGAAAATTAAGAGATCTACAACTTTTATTTAGAAAATTTTTCTCTACAGAGCCTAGTTTAGCGTGAAAGTGTGATTTTCCGTTTTTTTTTAAGCCAAATTGATTTCGATTTTCATTTTGCGTCATTCACTCATGATTAAAATAAGGTTATGTTTTTGAGTTTAGTTTTTATTCATTTCTAATGTTTTATTACTAATGTTAGGTTTATTGTTAATTATTTGCATTGGCAAGAGAAAGTAGTTGTGTGAGTGTTTCACACCAGATTTTTAATTTGGAAAAACCTTTACCAAATTCAGAACGGGATAAATCTCAACCTAGTTTTATGGGAAATATTTAGAGCAGTGTTACAAAGTAGGTAGGACTATTATTAAATATTTAGCAGGGGTGTAGTCACAGAGTAGTATAGAAGTAAAATTGAGCGGCCTAGCGGAGGAGCGAAGTGTGTCTACTTACCCCCACTCTTTGGTTACCCATATCGCCTGCCACTTCAATCATTTCCCTTCCCGTGAAGCGGTAACTAACCTATAATCTGTGCGTTTCTTTTAATTTTTTCAATTATTGTTTAATATTATATAGTGCGTTTTGTTTATTCACTTTAGTTATTGTGTGTGGATTATTGTGCGTGGATTTTTGCGTGTAAATTATTGTGTGTGGACACTTATCCAGCTTTAAAATGGGTGTGTGTGTGTGTGTGTGTGTGTGTGTGTGTGTGTGTGTGTGTGTGTGGCGTATGGATGCAATAACCGAAAAAAGAAAACAGAAGCTGTAGAGGGAATGAACATTTCTTTCCACCGTTTTACTAACAATCCAGAACTCAAAGAAAAATGGATTTAAGCAATCAGGAGAGACAACTGGAAACCATCTAATCACAGTCGTATTTGTCGTGACCATTTCAAAGAAGATGATTATGATAACTCTTTTCTTTTTCGAAGATATTTAAAAAAAAAGATGCAGTTCCATCGATATTTGCAGCATTTCCACCACATTTACAGCCGTCAACATCAACTTCAAATGTAAGGAGAGTTTTAAAGCGTGCTCTCTCACCAATTTCGCCCCCAATATCGGAAAAAATACAAAAAACTGATTTCGAAATAACTACACCGAAAAACTTAAAAAAACCCAACGGAAACTAACTGAAACAAGAAAACGATTAAGAAATATGACATTAAAACAAAAGAGACTAAAGTTAAAAGTGGCTAATTTAAAAGATATAAGAGAATTAAAAAAAAAAAATCTTATTCAGTCGGAGAACGGTGATCTATTGAGCAATATTTCAAAAACATCGTTCTGTCTTATACAGAGAGAATCACAGAAGCACACCAACCCCAAACTGAAAAAAAACTGTACGATGACCGCCTTCGTAATTTCGCCACGACTTTGCATTTTTTGTCTCCTAAAGCGTTCAACTTTGTTCGACACACTTTTCAGAGTGGTATTCTTCAATTAATGCCGAACCAGGGTTCAGCTCAGAAGTTTTCCGAGTACTAAAAGAAAAGTGTCAAAATGAACATGGTTTGGTGTGCAGTTTAATGTTCGATGCAATGGCCATTCGGCAGCATGTAGATTGGGATGGAAAAAATTTGTATGGCTACATGGGTCTGGGACGCGGAAATACTGACGACGGAGCTCCAATAGCCAATGAAGTGTTTGTCATTCATCTCGTATGTGTCAATAAGTTATGGAAAATACCTCTGGGGTACTTTTTTATTAAAGGAATCACCGGTGAACAAATTTATTCTCTGACCTTTCAATGCTTGCAACTTCTATCTGACGTAAACATCAAAGTTGCCCCAATCACTTGCGATGGTACATTATCTAACTTTTCGTCTTTCGTAAGATTTAGTTGTAATTTAAAAGACTCAAACCAAAAACAAAAATTTAGAAAAAAGATTTACCTAAAACAAAAAATAAAGTAACCTAAAACAAAAAAATAAAGTGAAACAGAACAAACATTGAAAATCTATTAATTACCAATGAATTATTATTTTTTTCATTTATTTTCTTAATGTATTAATTATAATAATAGTCGACAGCCAATTTTGGTTTTTAATTTTTACTTATTACAGTAACGAATCAATCAATATACAGGTCATTTGTTCTAGCTAGAAGCTTTCCCTCCAACGCTGTGTGCCGCTGAGCTGTTCTGTTTAGTGGTGGGGGAAGCACCTCCTAGTTGTAACATAGTATATGGTTAGAAAGAGAGGGAATGATTATTAAGTGAGAAGGAGACAACACTTGTTGAGTTGAAACAATCCCTACTCTACCTACTCGCCCTCCCCTTACAAGCTTCTTCCTAAAACAAATGTACTATACATTCATTTAGTACTTTTTAATAAACATAAATATCAGTAGTGATTTCATATTTTGTATAATTTTGTTCATCTGGCTTTCTATATTATTTAACTTATTCTCTCAGTTGCACTGAAAACTAACAGAACCAAAACCAAGGAAATCCGAGATATAAGGCAGAAGAACTAAACGAAACAGAAACAGCAGTGTGATGGCAGGTGGGTGGGCTAGGCGAGGTAGGTAACCAAGGGGTTGGGGGGTCAGTCTGCCGCTGCCGCTTATGGAAAGGCGGGCGGGCGGCTTCTCTAGCTGTTATTCTGGAGCGGCAATGCGTACCAACACACCGGTGGTTTTATTAGTACAATTCACAACTGTAATTAAAATCAACGAGTGAGTGAAATGATTATGAATGTGCTTTAACGCTTACAAAAGGTTACCAATTCAATAAAAAATAAATATTTTTTTTAACCACGTTATTGTTTGTAAACATTTTGTAAATAATTGATTTATAATATTTTTTTTTTCATTCCTTATGTGTGTAGGTTGCAATCTGTTCAATTGAGAACAATAAGCAATGAGATGAGGATGATGTGTATGACGTGTAAATGAGACTGTGTACTCTTCTACAGACACACTCACTGAGTATGGTTAATTGAACCACAACCATCACACTACACCCACAACCACTGCATAGTATTCAAATCCGTATAAAAGTAACTACCTTTACTAGAATTTGAACCAGGAACCTTCGTCTCCGAAAATCAGCTGTTAAACAGCTGACTCACGGCGACGAATTTACCTCTAGACCAACCCGGTGGATCTGATTTATATTTAGTCTACTATTTTTTTTTTTTTTTTAGCTTTTATTCGTTATCGGGAACTGTACTTTGTTGACAACTACCCGATTTGATGGCTGCTGCTCTTTGCTGTATTTTTTTGACGTGGATTAGACATGAGTTTGAACAGGGACCCCCAGTAGAGTTTGTTCATGGATGGCTGTCAACTGGTCACCATACAAAGTCGGTTGCCCAACCGGTGTTACTTAACAAATAATAGCGACTTTCTACCAGCTGACTGACTGGGGTGGCCCGAAGGCCAAGTCTACCATTTTGATTTATTTTAAAACTTAAAGGTAGTCTACCCACCGTGTTGGTCTAGATGTAAAGTCGTCGCCGTGAGTCAGCTGTTCAACAGCTGACTCACGGCGACGAAGGCTCCTGGTTCAAATCCTAGTAAAGGTAGTCACTTTTATACGGATTTGAATGCTAGACAGTGATTACCGGTGTACTTTGATGGTTGGGGTTCAATTAACCACACTCTCTCAGGAATGGTCGACCTGAGTCTATACAAGACTACACAGTCTCATTTACACGTCTTACACATCATCCTCATCTCATTGGGTCATCTCATTGCTTATTGTTCTCAATTCAACAGATTGCAACGTACACATATTAGGAATATAAAAAATCTGGTGTGAAACACTCACACAACTTTCTCTTGCCAATGCAAAAAATTAACAATAAACCTAATATTAGTAATAAAACATTAGAAATAAACAAAAAACTAACCTCAATAAACATAACCCTATTTTAATCATGAGTGAAAGACGCAAAATGAAAATCGAACTCAGTTTGGCTTAAAAATACGGAAAATTACTCTTTCACGCTAAACTAGGCTCTGTAGAGAAAAATGTTTTGAATAAAAGTTGTAGATCTTTTAATTTTCTATAAATTTACTTATTTACACTTTTGTCGTAAAAAGCGTACTAATGCCGAAATCCTAAAAAAATCGATTTTTCACACGTTCTCGTGAGAAAAAAAAACAAAAAATTGCTAATTACCGCTAAACTAAGCGTTATACAAAAAAATGTTTGAAATAAAAGTTGTAGGTTTTTAAATTCTCTACAACTTTTATTATATAAATTTTTGCGCTAAAATGCATATTAAGGCCGTAGTCTTAAAAAAACAACGTTTTTACGTGAAAACAGCCTCACCAAGAATTTCAGCAAAAATGGCGTCTACCCTATCTTGTAGAGAATAAAAAACTGAATAAACCAGACGATTTTTAAAAAAATCGTAGGACCAGTTTTTGAGAAAATCACAAAAAAGTGAAAAATGACACGGATAAACTACTATTTCCGGTTGACCGATTTTGATGAAAATGTTCGTGTCGGGTCCGGTAGTGGTATGTAACTTAAGTTTTAAGTTTCAAGTTCGTACGATGTTCCGTTGTTGAGATATTCTGTTCACACACAGACAGACAGACACACACACACACACACACACACACACACACACACACACACACACACACAGACCAATCGCTAAAAACGTGTTTTTTGGGTTCAGGGGGTCTGAAAACGTATATATCCGGTGAAAACTCGATTTGTTAAAATGGACATGAAAACAATACTTTCCTTCCTATATATTCATATAGTTGGCAAGAGAAAGTCAAAAGGGTTGTCTAAAAGGTGTTACACACGTAACGGATAAATCGTAGCGATTTAATTTGACTCGGTTAATCGAATCAAAAAAAAATCTGGGGTGGAACACTCACACGACTTTTTCTTGCCAATGCAAATAATTAACAATATTAACTAAGTAATAAAACATTAGAGAAAAATACACTAAATAAAAGTTGTAGGTTTTTTAATTTTCTATAAATTTTATTCCATACAGTTTTTTCGTAAAATGCATACTAAGGCCGAAATCTTGAAAAATAAATTTTTCACATATTTTTGTGAGGAAAAAAAACAGAAAATCACTAATTACCGCTAAACTAAGCGTTATACAAAAAAAAATGTTCGCAATAAAAGTTGTAGGATTTTAAATTCTCTACAACGTTATTATATAATTTTTGCGCGAAATGCGTATCAAAGCCTCAATCTGAAATAAACAAATTGTTTACGTGAAAACAGCCTCACCAAGAATTTCAGCAGATAAATTATGGTACTTACCCTATCTTGTAGAGCATAAAAAATTTAGTAAACCAGGCAATTTAAAAAAAAAAATCGTAGGACCATTTTTGAGAATATTGCAAAAAAAGTGAAAAATTACGCGAATAAACTACTACTTCCGGTTGACCGATTTTAATGAAAATGTTCGTGTCGGGTCCGGTAGTGGTATGTAACTTGTTTCAAGTTTAATGAAAGTTTCAAGTTTCAAGTTCGTACGATGTTCCGTTCTTGAGATATTTTGTATACACACACACACACACACACACACAGACCAATCGCTAAAAACATGTTTTTTGGGTTCGAAAACGTCTAGATCCGTGGAAGAGTGTCGCCCAGCCAATTTTTTATGATATTATTCATTTAATATTATGAAAAACACGGCAACTCCTTCGTAATAGGTATATATATTAATTTTATAATTGATCTCATATATATTTGACTCTACTCCCAAGCTCAACTTATTTCTGACTCTGAAGCTAAATTTGTCTCTCCATAACTACCCCTTAGTACGATTTCTTAGAAGAAACCCAGCCCCGCCCCGCCCCGTCACATTTCTTCAAACGATCAGGTGGTATCCCCCACGACATCGTCTACTAATCCTTCTATCAGTTTCACTTTCAGGAAGAGTGTATTTGTTAAAATTTACATGAAAACAATACTTTCCTTCCTATAGGCCTACTGTATATTCATATAGGCAAGAGAAAGTAAAAACTGCTATCACGCTACACGGTACACCTATGTACGAGGGGTACCCAAAAGAAACCGGAATTATTTTTTAAAACTATTTTTTTTTTATTTTTTTACAAAAGAACCTTATCCCCTTTAAAATACTCTCCATTACAACTAATACATTTGTCCCACCGGTGCTTCCACTGTTCAAAACATTTTTTGTACTCCTCTTCAGTGATGGCTGCCAGCTCATCCGTCGTTTTTTTCTTGACATCATCAACGTTGTTAAATCGGATACCTTTCATGCCCCTTTTCATGCGTTGGGAACAAGAAAAAATCACACGGAGCCAGATCGGGTGAGTACGGTGCGTGTGGTAGCAAAACGATGCCGTTTTTCGCCAAAAACTGGGTAATCGAGATTGCCGTGTGTGCAGGCGCGTTGTCGTGGTGGAAAAACCAGTCCCCTGTCTGCCACAAATTAGGTCTTTTACGACGAATGCTGTTTCGTAGTCTTCTTAACACTTCAAGATAAAAAGCTTGATTTACCGTCTGGCCTGGTGGAACGAACTCTGAATGGACAATTTCCCTCACATCAAAAAAACAAATCAGCATTGTTTTGATGTTCGATCTGACTTGACGACTTTTTTTTGGTCGGGGTGATAATGAAGTCTTCCATTGACTGGATTGTTGTTTGGTTTCTGGGTCGTACCCATAGCACCAAGACTCGTCACCCGTAATGATCTTTGACATGAAATCTGGATCAGTTTCAAGCTGTTGTTTCAAATCACTACACGTTTCAATTCGACGTTCCTTTTGAGTGTCCTGTCAGAACCCGAGGCACAAACTTGGCAGCGACTCTTTTCATTGTCAAGTCTTCTGTTAAAATGCGTTGGACTGAGCTCCAAGATAACCCACTAACCTGTGATATTTGGTCAATGGTCTGTCGTCGGTCTGTTTGTACAATTTCTTTCACTTTCACAACATTTTCGTCTGTTCGGGAAGTCGACGGTCGTCCAGAACGAGGTTTGTTCTCAATCGACATGTCGCCATTTTTAAAGCGCAAAAACCACTCGTACACTTGGGTTTTTCCAATAGCGTCGTCTTTGTAAGCTGTGTTCAACATTACAACTGTTTCCGCGGCGTTTTTACCGAGCAAGAAGCAAAATTTCACAGCCGCACGTTGTTCATTAAAACTTGCCATCATGAAAAACGACACGAGCACAAAACAGCACTAGCGAGAACAATCACTGCACGAGAACAGAACAAGCTAGATCAACGAACAAAATGGCATTGAACTGGCAATGAGTAGCGCTACAAGCAGCCTAGTGGCGGGGAATTTGTACTGCACAAGCTCCGCCCACAGCAGAGCTATTCCGGATACTTTTGGGTACCCCCCCCCCCCTTCGTATAACTTATCTGCGTCGACCGCCATACTGACAACTTGTGCAAGCGGATGACGACGCGTTTAAGGGAAGACTGTACTTTGTATCCCGACAATTTTAAATTTGCTATTTTTACTTTCTCTTGCCACGTATGAATATATAGCCTATAGGAAGGAAAGTATTGTTTTCATGTAAATTTTAACAAATACACTCTTCCACGGATCTACACGTTTTCAGACCCCCTGACCCACACAAACATGTTTTTAGCGATTGATCTCTCTGTCTCTGTGTTGTGTGTGTGTGTGTGTGTGTGTGTGTGTGTGTGTGTGTGTATACAAAATATCTCAACAACGGAACATCATACGAATTTGAAACTTGAAACTTAAGTTACATACCACTATCGGACCCGACACGAACATTTTCATCAAAATCGGTCAACCGGAAGTAGTAGTTTATTCGTGTAATTTTTCACTTTTTTGCGATTTTCTCAAAAACTGGTCCTACGATTTTTTTAAAAATCGCCTTATTTACTTAATTTGTTATGCTCTACAAGATAGAGTAGGCGCTATGTTTGCTAAAATTCTTGGTGAGGCTGTTTTTACGTAAAAAAAGTTTTTTTTAAGATTACGGCTTTAATATGTATTATAGCGCAAAACTTTAAAAAACAAAAAATGTAGAGAATTAAAAATTCTATAACTTTTATTTCAAACATTTTTTTTGTATAACGCTTAGTTTAGCGGTAATTAGCAATTTTCTGTTTTTTCTCACGAAAACGTGTGAAAAATCGATTTTTTCAAGATTTCGGCGTCAGTATGCATTTTATGACAAAAGTGTAGCTATATAAACAAATTTATAGAAAATTAAATGATCTACAATTTTTATTAAAGCATTTTTCTCTACAGAGCCTAGTTCCGCGTAAAAGAGTGATTTTCCGTATCTTTAAGGCAAACTGAGATCGATTTTCATTTTGCGTCTTTTATATACCTATTATGATAAAAATTAGGTTATGTTTATTGAGGTTAGTTTTTCGTTTATTTCTAATGTTTTATTACTAATGTAAGGTTTATTGTTAATTATTTGCACTGGCAAGAGAAAGTTGTGTGAGTGTTTCACACCAGATTTTTAACGATAAGATGCCATTCGCCTTTTCAAATGAGGAATACGCAGATATTGTTTTTGTCTATGGTTTTGCCAATGGAAATAGACGGGCAGCTAAACGTGAATTTGAAAGACCATTTCCGTTAAAATATCTACATCCAGCTAAAATAAACATTACCCTTTAAGTGTTTTCAATTATACCGTTCTGATTACTTGTATATGTTAATTAGCGTAGTTCATATAAAAAGACTCCTTAATTAATTATTTTAACCTTTACATTTTTACAAAACAATTTTTTTCTACTTTTTAATGTTTACCGCTTTTGTTTCAAAAACTCAACACATTCACTATCACGCATGTTAACAAAGCACAGCTTACAAAACTTTTCAACTTCAGTCTACGAAGAAAATCGGAACGAACCGATACAAAACCAAAAGATAACTGATGAAACTAAAAATGAGTTAAACACGGGCAAGTGCAAACAGTTGTATTAAACTACTCACAGACATTCATTTTAATGATATGAAATAAATAATCTGAAATGATAAACGATGAATCACTGGAATTGTTTACTATCCTGTTATAATACAAGCGCATTAGTCTTATACAATTACTTGTGACCAAAAATAAAATAAAACTGAGTCTACAATAAAAAGCCACTAATCATAAATAATAATGTAATAATAGTAAATAATGTAACGAAACGCACTCTGATATGTGAATTTCAGTTATTAATGGTAAACTTTTTTTTTATTCCTAATGTGTGTCAGTTGCAATCTATTCAATTGAGAACAATAAGCAACCCCATCACCCAATCAGATGAGGATGATATGTATAAGGGAGGTGTAAATGAGACTGTGTAGTCATGTACAAACTCAGGCCGATAATTCCTGAGAGAGTATGGTTAATTAAACCCAAACCATGAGAGTACACCGGTAACCACTGTCTAGTATTCAAATCCGTATAAAAGTAACTACCTTATAATACAGGGTGATTCACGAAGATATACAGAAACTTTGGGAGCTCATTGTACATGTAAAAATAATGAAAAAAGTTTATATAAACATGGGTCCAGAAATGATTCGTTTCCGAGTTACGGCTAGCGAAAGTTTCGCCCGGATTTCAGCTCACCAGGTGAAATGAGGTCTTCCTGGAATTCTGGTAAGGTAGATTAAGGGGCGAATTCAATCATTTCTTATGGTTTTTTATCTGACAAATTGAATAAAACAGGTCCCAGAACTGTAAGTTAAATATTTTTTAAGAAAAACATTGTCAAATGCAAAAAATGGAGTGAAGAAAAACACATTTTTTCATCTTTGTTTTTCCGGTTAATTTTACTTTGTAATGTTATGAATAAAAATTCATTTTATCAAACATCTATTCGCTTTCTGTGTACTTTATTTACACCGAATTGTTCAGAATAAAATTTTCTACATGTTTTATTGAAAAATTTTAACTGTTTCTTGGTGAAATAACAAAGTTATTCTTGCTCAAAAATGAAAATGTGTTTTCACTCCATTTTTTGCATTTTGTCACTGGTTTTCTTAAAAACTATTTAATTTACAGTTCTGTGACCTGTTTTATTCAATTTATCAGGTCAAAAACCATAAGAAACGATTGAATTCGTCCCTTAATCATCTTACCAGAATTTCAGGAAGACCTCATTTCACCTGGTGAGCTGAAATCCGGGCGAAACTTTCGCTAGCCGTAACTCGGAAACGAATCATTTCCGGACCCATGTTTATATAAAGTTTTTTCATTATTTTTACATGTACAATGAGCTCCCAAAATTTCTCCATATCTTCGTGAATCACCCTGTATAAAAGTAACTACCGTAACAATGGTAAACTAATGCTCGATTCATAAAACATTTTCTAACAGATGAATTGAACGTGTTTTCATTATAAATAATATTAAGCTTAGAGCGAATAATTTGTGTTTACGGAATTGTTGTTTTTGATCATGCAGTGGGTATTTTTACTTTCTCTTGCCAACTATATGAATATATAGGAAGGAAAGTATTGTTTTCATGTCCATCACAACAAATACACTCAACACCCGAATATACACGTTTTCAGACCCCCTGAACCCACACAAACATGTTTTTAGCGATTGGTCTGTGTGTGTGTGTGTCTGTGTGTGAACAGAATATCTCAACAACGGAACATCGTACGAACTTGAAACTTAAAACTTAAGTTACATACCACTACCGGACCCGACACGAACATTTTCATCAAAATCGGTCAACCGGAAGTAGTAGTTTATTCGTATAATTTTTCACTTTTTTGCAATTTTCTCAAAAACTTGTCCTACGATTTTTTTTAAAATCGCCTGGTTTACTCAATTTTTTATTCTCTACAAGATAGGGTAGGCGCCATGTTTGCTGAAATTCTTGGTGAGGGTGTTTTTTACGTAAAAACATAGTTTTTTCAAGACTACGGCTTTACTATGCAATTTAGCGCAAAAATGTATATAACATAAGTTGTAGAGAATTAAAAAACCTACAACTTTTATTTTCAAACATTTTTTGTTATAACGCTTAGTTTAGCAGGAATTAGCGATTTTTTGATTTTTTCTCACGAAAACGTGTGAAAATCGTTGTTTTTTTAAGATTTCGGCCTTACAATGCATTTTACGACAAAAGTGTATATAATAAATTTTATAGAAAATAAAAAGATCTACAACTTTTATTTAAAGCATTTTTCGCTACAGAGCCTAGTTTAGCGTGAAAGAGTGATTTTCCGTATTTTTAAGCCAAACAGTTCGATTTTCATTGTTTTTGAGGTTAGTTTTTTGTTTATTTCTAATGTTTTATTGCTAAAATTAGGTTATATTGTTAATCATTTGCATTGGCAAGAGAAATTTGTGTGTGTGTTTCACACCAGATTTTTAATTAATGCGCATGCTTAGTTGTATTGCTGGTTGCCTACGTCGGAGTACTCTTAGCGTAGACAGACTATACGAGACGAGACGTGTTCAGAAAGTAAGTACCGTTTTAAAAAAAAAAACAAGTAAAACAAATTTTTTCAACAGAATTTTATTTCTACATGAAATCCCAAACCTTAAACTATTTTTCAACATAGTTTCCACCGATGTTCAAACACTTATCGTAGCGGGTTATCAATTTGTCTATACCCTCTTCGTAGAAGGTTCCCGCCATTGACGTGGACAAAACCATGAGACTCGGAAGTGCATTGACTTTTCTCACACGGTACAGTGATTTTTTTTTTTTTTTTTTTGTTTAACGTCCGACTGTTCTGCAATTACTGCTAATGCAGACGGTGAAGGATGAAATGATTTTTTTTTGTAACGTATGAAAATATGCCATGCCTGAATGGGATTCGAACCCAAGACCGCATGATGAGAGGCGAGCACGTTACCAACTGCGCCAATGCGGCCGGCGGGTACAGTGATGATGGTGAGGATTTTTTAAACAAAATTGTGACAGGTGATGAAAATTGGGTCCGTCATGTCACACCGGAATCTAAACAGCAGTCAATGGAGTGGCGACACACGCAATCCCCGAAGTAACAAAAATTCAAGACGACAATGTCTGCACAAAAAATCATGTGCTTTGTCTTTTGGGACCGGAAAGGTGTTTTGCTGATTGATTTTCTCCCAAGAGGTGAAACCATTAATGCGGCAAGGTATTGCGAAACCTTAAGAAAACTAAGGCGGGCTATTCAAAACAATCGAGAGGAATGCTCAGTTATGGAATTGTGTTGCTCCATGACAATGCTCGGCCCCATACCACGGTGACACTCAAACATTGGTTCGACAATTTCATTGTGAACAGTTCGATCACCCGCCCAACAGCCCGGACTTGGCACCATCTGACTACCACTTGTTCCTGCACATGAAGCGCGAGCTAGGCGGCCAACGCTTTGAAACCGACGATGAAGTAAAAACTGCCGTGGAGTCGTGGCTACATTCGTTGGCGGGAACCTTCTATGAAGAGGGTATAGACAAATTGATCACCCACTACGACAAGTGTTTGAACATCGGTGGAAACTATGTCGAAAAATAGTTTAAGGTTTGGGCTTTCATGTAGAAATAAAATTGTGTTGAAAAAAAATTGTTTTACTTGTTTTTTTTTTTTTAACCCACCGGGTTGGTCTAGAGGTAAATTCGTCGCCAAAATCAGCTGTTTAACAGCTGATTTTCGGAGACTAAGGTTCCTGGTTCAAATCCTAGTAAAGGTAGTTACTTTTATACGGATTTGAATGCTAGATAGTGGTTACCGGTGTACTTTGATGGTTGGGGTTCAATTAACCATACTCTCTCAGGAATGGTCGACCTTAGTCTGTACAACACTACACCTCATTTACACGTCATACACATCATCCTTATCTCATTGGGTCATGGGGTTGCTTATTGTTCTCAATTGAACAGATTGCAACGTACACTTATTAGAAATTTTAAAAAAACTTGTTTTTTTTTAAACTGTACTTACTTTCTGAACACGCCTCGTACATTTGCGGATAATAATTGATTTACCCTCGTATAACAATGTGAATAACGGAGAGAGGTTTTATAAATGGAGGGGTTGTTGTTGTTTAGGTCATCAGCCCCTTTAGGCTGGTTTGAACGTGTAGAGGTTTTACTAAGTAAAACGAGGAGTGAGGTGGTTTACAATTGCCTTCCTCACTGAGTGGAAAAGTACACTTATCACCATGCCGGGCCCTCTGAAAAGCACATACTTTCCACTCTGCAAATGACACCTTCACTTCATTCACCACAGGGTCCAACTGTATAATGAAATTCATTACTTTCAGAGGAAAAGATAACTGTGATTAGTGTTACAGTACACCTCTACCTCTTCTCTTATTAAATGATTCACTCATTTAATTGGCTGGCCATGTGATAAGAAACACAACTATTTATTTTAGCCCTGCAACGAACAGATTGAGTGTAAATAATTTGAGAGAGTCACTATCGGTTTCATAACCATAGACACCCGAGTTTGAACCCTTGCATTTCCGAAACTATGTTGGATTTTAACAAACTTGACATCAACATTTAGCTCATTTTATTCTGTGTTGACCTATTAATAATCGTTTATTTTTAATGTTGCTTAAAAATTGCCATATCGAGGTTGAAAGACAAAAAGACCCGGTTTATTTGCTATCGCAACAAATTTCATGCGTTTCATTATAAGAAAAAATTTCCCCGCAGGGAAATATTACATTAAAAATTTCCCTGCTGGTGAAACACTGCAGGGAAATATTACATTAAAAATTTCCCTGTGCTAAATAATAATTGTGTAAGTTTACTCTGATCCTATTTTAAAACATCTGTATCACTGTGTGAAAAATCTGGTGTGAAACACTCACACAACTTTCTCTTGCCAATGCAAATATTTAACAATATAACCTAACATTAGTAATAAAATATTAGAAATAAACAAAAACTAACCTCTAAAAATATAACCTTATTTTAATCATGAGTGAAAGACGCAAAATGAAAATCGAACTCAGTTTGGCTTAAAAATACGGAAAATCACTCTTTCACGCTAAGCAAAGAAATCGAGGCTCTGTAGTGAAAAATGCTTTAAATAAAAGTTGTAGATCTTTTTAATTCCTATAAAATTTATTATATACACTTTTGTCGTAAAATGCATTCTAAGGCCGAAATCTTTAAAAAAATCGTTTTTTCACACGTTTTCGTGAGAAAAAAAATCAGAAAATTCCTAATTACTGCTAAACTAAGCATTATACAAAAAAATGTTTGAAATAAAAGTTGTAGGATTTTAAATTCTCCACAACTTCTTTTATATAACTTTTTGCTCTAAATTGCATATAAAAGCCGTCATCCTAAAAAAACTATGTTTTTACGTAAAAACATCCTCACCCAGAATTTCAGCAAACATGACGCCTACCCTATCATGTAAAACATAAAAAAGTTAGTAAATCAGGCGATTTTTAAAAAAATCGTAGGACCAGTTTTTGAGAAAATCGCATAAAAGTGAAAAATTACACGAATAAACTACTACTTCCGGTTGACCGATTTTGATGAAAATGTTCGTGTCGGGTCCGGTAGTGGTATGTAACTTAAGTTTAAGTTTCAAGTTCGTACAATGTTCCGTTCTTGAGATATTTTGTATACACACACTCACACAGACACACAGACACACACACACACAGACCAATCGCTAGAATAATGTTTGTGTGGGTTCAGGGGGTCTGAAAACGTATAGATCCGGTGAAAACTCGATTTCTTAAAATCGACATGAAAACAATACTTTCCTTCCTATATATTCATATAGGCAAGAGAAAGTAAAAAAGAAATCGCTCTAAAAGTGGTGTGGTATTTTTGTTTCTTCGGGGATTGCGTGTGTCGCCACTCCATTGACTGCTGTTTAGATTCCGGTGTGACATGACGGATCCAAGTTTCATCACGTGTCACAATTTTGTTTAAAAAATCGTCACCATCATCACTGTACCGTGTGAGAAAAGTCAAAGTACTTCCGAGTCTCATGGTTTTGTCCACGTGAATGGCGGGAAACTTCTACGAAGAGGGTATAGACAAATTGATCACCCGCTACGATAAGTGTTTGAACATCGGTAGAAACTATGTCGAAAAATAGTTTAAGGTTTGGGCTTTCATGTAGAAATAAAATTGTTTTACTTTTTTTTTAAATGGTACTTACTTTCTGAACACGCCTGGTTTTTTTTTAAAATTCCTAATATGTGTACGTTGCAATCTGTTCAATTGAGAACAATAAGCAACCCGATGGCCCAATGAGATGAGGATGATGTGTATGACGTGTAAATGAGACTGTGTAGTCTTATACAGACACACACACTCACAGAGTATGGTCAATTGAACCCCAACCATCAAAGTACACCGGTAACCACTGTCTAGTATTCAAATCCGTATACAAGTAACTACCTTTGCTAGGATTTGAACCAGGAACCTTCGTCCCCGAAAATCAGCTGTTAAACAGCTGATTTTGGCGACAACTTTACCTCTAGACAAACCCGGTGGTTAATGAATTGAACGTGTTTTCATTATAAATAATATTAAGCTTAGAGTGAATAATTAGTGTTGTATGGAATTTTGTTTTTGATCACGGTGTGGGTATTTTTACTTTCTCTTGCCTATATGAATATATAGGAAGGAAAGTATTGTTTTCATGTCGATTTTTCGAAATCGAGTTTTCACCGGATCTATACGCTTTTAGACCCCCTGAACCCAAAAAAACATGTTTTTAGCGATTGGTCTGTGTGTGTGTGTGTGTGTGTGTGTGTGTGTGTGTGTGCGTGCGTGCGTGCGTGCGTGCGTGTGTGTGTGTGTGTGTGTGTGTGTGTGTGTGTGTGTGTGTGTGAACAGAATATCTAAAGAACGGAACGTTGTAAGAACTTGAAACTTGAAACTTAAGTTACATATCACTACCGGACCCGACACGAACATTTTCATCAAAATCGGTCAACCGGAAGTAGTAGTTTATTCGTATAATTTTTCACTTTTTTGCGATTTTCTCAAAAACTAGTCCTACGATTTTTTTTAAAATCGCCTGGTTTACTACTTTTGTTATGCTCTACAATTTAGGGTAGGCGCCATGTTTGCTGAAATTCTGCGTGAGGCTGTTTTTACGTAAAAACATTTTCTTTTTAAGATTGCGGCTTTAATATGCATTTTAGCGCAAAACTTTATATAATAAAAGTTGTAGAAAATGTAAAATTCTACAACTTTTATTTCAAACATTTTTTTGTATAACGCTTAATTTAGCGGTAATTTGCGATTTTCTATTTTTTTTCTCACGACAACGTGAGAAAAATCGGTTTTTTTAACATTTCGGTCTTAGTATGCATTTTACGACAAAAGTGTATATAATTAAATTTATAGAAAATTAAAAGATCTACAACTTTTGTTTAGAGCATTTTTCTCTACAGAGCCTAGTTTAGCGTGAAAGCGTGATTTTCCGTATTTTTAAGCCAAACTGAGTTCGATTGTCATTTTGCGTCATTCACTCATGATTAAAATAAGGTTATGTTATTGAGGTTAGTTTTGGTTTATTTCTAATATTTTATTAATAATGTTAGGTTTATTATTAATTATTTGCATTGGCAAGAGAAAGTTGTGTGAGTGTTTCACACCAGATTTTTAATTAATGCGCATGCTCACTTGTATTGCTGGTTGCCTACGTCGGAGTACTCTTACCGTAGACAGACTAAACATTGCGGATAATAATTGATATACAGTTGGACCTCTATTTATCAAACTTCTATAAATCGAATATATATTCTCTGTAAATCGAAGTATTTCCTGCTGAGTCCCGTGAAATTCTAAATGAAAAATACATCGAAAACAAATTTTATATATCGAATTTAATTTTAGTGAAAATATAAAATAGAACTCCATATAGCCATCCCATCACACACTAGTCAATCCGAAACATTGAGAGAGAGAGAGTGAGAGAAAGAGAGCAACGTGACAATACAGTACGTAAGTACGTTGACCAGTGTGGTCCACGTACAAGGGTAGTGTGATACGTTTGTACGTACTATGTACGATTAAAATATTATGTAAACACGACGAAGAAGTTTTCAAATGGGTACCTAAAACTGTTACGAGATAAAAACATGCCTAAGCAAAAGAGAAAAGTTTTTCTTTCTGTGGAGAATTGCCCTTCTTTACATCCGTGTTCACAATAAAACAAACTTTATTGTAAACAAATATTACTGTTTTAAGGTAATTAATATGGTCACGGTCGAGTAATCTCACTTAATACAAGTTAAGTAGCAGTCACAATGGAAAAAAAAAAATCTAGTGTGAAACACTCACACAACTTTCTCTTGCCAATGCAAATAATTAACAATAAACCTAACATTTTTAATAAAATATTAGAAATAAACAAAAACTAACCTCAAAAACATAACCTTATTTTAATCATGAGTGAATGACGCAAAATGACAATCGAACTCAGTTTGTCTTAAAAATACGGAAAATCACGCTTTCACGCTAAACTAGGCTCTGTAGAGAAAAATGCTCTAAACAAAAGTTGTAGATCATTTAATTTTCTATAAATTTAATTATATACACTTTTGTCGTAAAATGCATACTAAGACCGAAATGTTAAAAAAATCGATTTTTCTCACGTTTTCGTGAGAAAAAAAACAGAAAATCGCAAATTACCGCTAAACTAAGCGTTATACAAAAAATTGTTTGAAATAAAAGTTGTAGGATTTTAAATTCCCTACAACTTTTATTATATAACGTTTTGCGCTGAAATGCATATTAAAGCCGCAATCTTAAAAAGAAAATGTTTTTACGTAAAAACAGCCTCACGCAGAATTTCAGCAAACATGGCGCCTACCCTGTATTGTAGAGCATAAAAAAATGTATTAAACCAGGCGATTTTAAAAAAAATCGTAGGACTAGTTTTTGAGAAAATCGCAAAAAAGTGAAAAATTATACGAATAAACTACTACTTCCGGTTGACCGATTTTGATGAAAATGTTCGTGTCGGGTCCGGTAGTAATATGTAACTTAAGTTTCAAGTTTCAAGTTCGTACGATGTTCCGTTCTTGAGATATTCTGTTCACACACACACACAGACCAATCGCTAAAAACATGTTTGTTGGGTTCAGGGGGTGTGAAAATGTATAGATCCGGTGAAAACTCGATTTCTAAAAATCGACATGAAAACAATACTTTCCTTCCTATATATTCATATAGGCAAGAGAAAGTAAAAAAACAGCGTTTTTCTTTATCGAAGTTTCTATTCATCAAATTTTTTATGAGGAACCTACAATTTCGATATATGGAGGTCCGACTGTATTTTAGTATAACAATGTGAATAATAACAGAGGGAGGTTTTATAAATGGAGGTAATGAATGAATAAATAAATAAATGGATAAATACATACCAGGGTAATTTTGTAAAAGTAAAGCGAGATAGTTTTTGGTTTTAATGGAGGAAGAAACGCAAAACTGGTGTTGGCATTCAACAACGGACACTCGTTGACACCATACTTGTTCTTCTTCTTCTCTCTAACCTCGACCACACTGAACAAAACCAAGAGAAAAAAGAAATCTATGTAAGAGTGGTGGTATTTTTTTACTAAAAATAAAGCTGTCCAGATAGAAAAAGATAAGATTTGGTGAAGAATGCGTTTGGTTAGGTTTGCTTACCACCTTATCACTCAGGTGGTATCTTATCTTATATCTTATCAAAGGCTATAATATATTTATTACCTAACATTTAACTCAGGTATATCATCCCTATGCTATCCATTTGATATTAACTCGCATCAGTAGGGTGTTGAAACGTTCAATATTTTCAAAATTACCTGCCATTTTAAATCAGTGGTTACCGGTATTCTTTGATGGTTCGGGTTTAATTAACCATACTCTCTCAGGAATTGTCAGCCTGGGTCTGTACAAAACTACACCTCATTACACGTCATTCACATCATCCTCATCTGATTGGGTGGGTCATGGGGGGTTGCTTATTGTTCTCAATTCAACAGATTGCAACCTACACACATTAGGCATTACAAAACAAAAAGTAATAAATTAAGTAAAGTAAGAAGAAAAATCTGGTGTGAAACACTCACACAACTTTCTCTTGCCAATGCAAATAATTAATAATAAACCTAACATTAGTAATAAAATATTAGAAATAAACAAAAACTAACCTCAAAAACATAACCTTATTTTAATCATGAGTGAATGACGCAAAATGACAATCGAACTCAGTTTGGCTTAAAAATACGGAAAATCACGCTTTCACGCTAAACTAGGCTCTGTAGAGACAAATGCTTTAAACAAAAGTTGTAGATCTTTTAATTTTCTATAAATTTAATTATATACACTTTTGTCGTAAAATGCATACTAAGACCGAAATGTTAAAAAAATCGATTTTTCTCACGTTTTCGTGAGAAAAAATCAGAAAATCGCTAATTACTGCTAAACTAAGCGTCATACAAAAAAATGTTTGAAACAGAAGTTGTAGGTTTTTAAATTCTCTACATTTTTTATTATATAAGTTTTTGCGCTAAAATTTATATTAAAGCCGTAATCTTAAAAAAACAACGTTTTTACGTGAAAACAGCCTCACCGAGAATTTCAGCAAACATGGCGCCTACCCTATCTTGTAGAGAATAAAAAATTGAGTAAAATAGGCGATTTTAAAAAAAATCGTAGGACCATTTTTTCAGAAAATCGCAAAAAACTGAAAAATTATACGAATAAACTACTACTTCCGGTTGACCGATTTTGATGCAAATGTTCGTGTCGGGTCCGGTAGGGGTATGTAACTTAAAGTTTCAAGTTCGTACGACGTTCCGTTCTTGAGATATTCTGTTCACAAACACACACACACACACACACACACACACACACACACACACACAGACACACACACAGACCAATCGCTAAAAACATGTTTTTTGGGTTCAGGGGGTCTAAAAACGTATAGATCCGGTGAAGACTCGATTTCGAAAAATCGACATGAAAACAATACTTTCCTTCCTATATATTCATATAGGCAAGAGAAAGTAAAAATCAATAAAATGCGAAAAAAGTACGATGGCCCAGCTGTAAGTGTCACAAAATTTAGTGTGGCAGTCTAGGGGCGGTTTCAGGGAAGGGGCCATGGGGGCCATGCCCCCCCCCGAAATACTAGGAAAACTTGGTTTAATATTTTCTATAAGCAATTATTTCTAACAAAACTGAATTCCAATACTGGTACCTATCAATTAACAATAATTATTTCAGTAGGTATAAAAATGAGTCAAACAGAAAGTATCTATTTTTAAATAGTATTAAGATAACAATCGGTGTCAGTAGTGAAAAGCCACTCGCATCCAGTCACCACCTTGAAAATTTCTCTACGAAATAAAATTGTGGTTACAGCAATACAGCATAAAAGAGGACTTTTCAATGACTCAATTACAAACTATGGATTACAAATTATGTAGTAGAGCTACATAACAACAATATAGGCCCCCCCCAACCGAAAATCAGCCCTGGAACCGCCCCTGTGGCAGTCTACGTGTTAAAGCTTTTTCGTATAAATCTACATTTCAGATCTCTGTTGGAAATATAGTGGAGTGGACGCTATTTTGCGCTTTTCATAAGTACGATTGTTTAGTCAATATTTACAATAATTTAGCTCTAGCAGATAGAGTAGGCCTACTACAATCGGTTTCATAATCATTGACACCCACCCGAGTTTCAACCCAAACCATCTACAAAACTATGAAACGGATTTCAACATATTTTACATTAAAATTTAGCTCATTTTATTCTGCGTTGATCCTTAATACTCCTTTAGTTTTACTTTCTCTTGCCTATATGAATATGTTGTTGTTTAGGTCATCAGCCAAAAGGCTGGTTTGAACCTGTAGAGGTTTTACTAAGTAAAACGAGGAGTGAGGTGGTTTACCATTGCCACAACTCACTGAGTGGAAAAGTATGCTTATCAGCATGCCGGGCCCTCTGAAAAGCACATATTTTCCGCTCTGTAAATGACACCTTCATTTCATTCATCACAGGGTCTGGCTTTATAATGAAATTCATTACTTTCAGAGGAGATAACTGTGATTAGTGTCACAGTACACCTCTACCTCTTCTATTCTTAAATGATTCAGTCATTTAATTGGCTGACCATGTGACAAGAAACACAACTATTTATTTTAGCCCAGCAACGAACAGATTGAGTGTAAATAATTTGACACTCCACCTGTCTGTTATGGGCAATATATGAATATATAGGAAGGAAAGTATTGTTTTCATGTCCATTTTAACAAATCGAGTTTTCACCGGATCTATACGTTTTCAGACCCCCTGAACCCAACACAAACATGTTTTTAGCGATTGGTCTGTGTGTGTGTGTGTGTGTGTGTGTGTGTATACAAAATATCTCAAGAACGGAACATCGTACGAACTTGAAACTTAAGTTACATACCACTACCGGACCCGACACGAACATTTTCATCAAAATCGGTCAACCGGAAGTAGTAGTTAATTCGTGTAATTTTTCACTTTTTTGCGATTTTCTCAAAAACTGGTCCTACGATTTTTTTAAAAATCGCCTGGTTTACTAAATTTTTTATGCTCTACAAGATAGGGTAGGCGCCATCTAGGCTGAAATTCTTGGTAAGGGTGTTTTTACGTAAAAACTTTGTTTTTTTAAGATTACCGCTTTATATGCATTTCAGCGCAAAAATTTATGTAATAAAAGTTGTAGACAATTTTAAATCCTACAACTTTTATTTCAAACATTTTTTTGTATAACGCTTAAGTTAAGCAGTAATTAGCAATTTTCTGATTTTTTCTCACGAAAACGTGTGAAAAATCTATTTTTTAAAGATTTCGGGCTTAGAATGCATTTTACGACAAAAGTGTATATAATAAAATTTATAGGAAATAAAAAGATCTACAACTTTTATTTTAAACATTTTTCTCTACAGAGCCTAATTTTGCGTGAAAGAGTGATTTTCCATATTTTTAAGCCAAACTGAGGTTGATTTTCATTTTGCGTCTTCCACTCATGATTAAAATTAGGTTATGTTTATTGAGGTTAGTTTTTTTTAATTATTTATCTAATGTTTTACTACTAATATTAGATTATATTGTTAATTATTAGCATTGGCAAGAGAAAGTTGTGTGAGTGTTTCACACCAGATTCTTTTTGTATTGTAATGTTTACAGCTTGTATGCCTTTATAGTGTACTGTCTGATAGTACAGTAGTCCACATTACGATGTATTTTTTCTATGTTTTCCGCTCTTTCTCCATTAACCGTCTTTTCGGTTATCCGTCAGGGCTTCGGTCCCGTGTCTGACGGATAATCGAAGTCCTACTGTACTAAGCTTTTTTACGCTGAATAAAACGATAGTTAGCCCGTGCCGAACGATCGAGCGGTTACCGAGATAGCAAGGGTTCACAATATTGTTAATAAATCAAAATTTAAATAACTTACGATTTTGAAATTTCGTACACGGTGTAAGAATATAATTGTCTATGTTGTGTTAAAATTTGAAATTTTTCGGTCAAATGCTTATCGAGTTACACGCCTACAAACGCATGAAATTTGTTGCGGTATCAAAAAAAACCGGGTTCATTTTGTCTTCCAACCTCGATATGGCAATTTTTAAACAACATTTAAAATTTAGGATTATTATAGGTAAACGCAGAATAAAATGAGCTAAATTTTGATGTAAAGTATGTTAAAATCCGACTCATAATTTTGGAGATGCTTTGGTTTGAAACTCGGGTGTCTATCATTATGAAACCGATAGCAACTTATCTCTATGAAGAATAATAGGCCTGTATAGTTCAGTTGAACATTCATTTATTTTTACTTTTCCCCAATCAACGAAAAAAGTGTTGAATTAAATAGTTAGCTTAGTCTCTCTCTCTCTCTCTTTCTTTCTTTCTCTCTGTGTGTGTGTGTGTATTGAATTAAATAATTGGCTTGGTCTCTCTCTGTCTCTTTCTTTCTTTCTCTGTGTGTGTGTGTGTGTGTGTATTGAATAAATTAATTGGCTTTCTCTCTCACTCTCTCTCTCTCTCTCTCTCTTTCTCTCTGTATGTGTGTGCGTGCGTGCGTGTGTGTGTGTGTGTGTGTGTGTGTGTGTGTGTGTGTTGAATTAAATAGTTGGCTTACTCTCTCCCTCTCTCTCTCTTCTCCCCTCTCTCCCTCCACTCCCTCCCTCTCTCTCGCACTCTCTCTCTCGCGCTCTCTCTCTCTCTCTGTATATATGGGTGTGTGTGTTGAATAAAATAGTTGGCTTAGTCTCTCTCTCTCTCCTTCCCTCTTTCTCTCTCTCTCCCTCTCTCTTCCCCTCTCATTCCCTCTTTTAAGCTCTCCCCCTCTCACCCCCCTCTCTCTCTGTATATATGGGTGTGTGTGTTGAATTAAATAGTTGGCTTAGTCTCTCTCTCTCTCCTTCCCTCTTTCTCTCTCTCTCCCTCTCTCTTCCCCTCTCATTCCCTCTTTTAAGCTCTCCCCCTCTCACCCCCTCTCTCTCTCTCTGTATATATGGGTGTGTGTGTTGAATTAAATAGTTGGCTTAGTCTCTCTCTCTCTCTCTCTCTCTCTCTCTCTCCCTCTCTCTTCCCCTCTCATTCCCTCTTTTAAGCTCTCCCCCTCTCTCTCCCCCCTCTCACCCCCTCTCTCTCTCTCTGTATATATGGGTGTGTGTGTGTTGAATTAAATAGTTGGCTTAGTCTCTCTCTCTCTCTCTCTCTCTCTCTATTTATCTATCTATCTATTTATCTATCTATCTATCTATCTATCTATCTATCTGTCTGTCTGTCTCTCTTTCTCTCTCTCTCTTTCTCTCTCTGTGTGTGTGTTAGTGGCTAGGTCATTAGCAGTGAGGCTGAATGTGTGCCTACTGATAACAACACATCTCACATCTCTTATCTGCGCTTCTACAATAATTATTTATATTTATGTAATTTCATCTAATCGATGCGCGATAATTATCGGGGCAAACCAAACCACAATACTGTAATTATGTGACACGGTGGTCATTTTCAACTGCTATTAAACAACTGTATATTTTAAAATTATTGTCCATTGTACTAGGCGTACACAATATACTTTCATTAGTAACTCACAAATCACAAATATCTAGTTCGTATCAATGGACATTTGTCTAATTTTATTTTCATTTTTTTATATACTGTATATCCTAATACAGTTGGACCTCTATAAATCGAAGTATTTCCTGAGTCCGGTGAAATTTTAAATGAAAAATGCTTCTGAATATCGAAAACAAATTCTATATATCGAATTTAATTTTAGTGAAAATATAAATAGAACTCCATACAGCCCTCCCATGACACACCACTAGTCAATCCAAAACATAGAGAGAGAGAGGGGGGTCGAGAGGGGGTGATGGAGAGAGAGGGGGAGAGAGAAAGAGAGAGAGAAATATAAAGGGGGAGAAAGAGAGGGAGAGAGTGTAAGCCGACTATTTAATTCAACACACGCACATACACACACACACACAAACAGAGAGAGAGGGAGAGAGAGAGAAAGAGAGAGAGAGCGAGAGAGAGCAACGTGACAATACAGTACGTTGACCAGTGTGGTCCACGTACAAGGGTAGGCCTAGTGTGATACGTTTATACTATGTACGATCAAAAATACTATTTAAATACGACGAAGAAGTTTTCAAATGGGTGCCTGAAACTGTTACGAGATAAAAACATGCCTAAGCAATAGAGAAAAGTTGTTCTTTCTGTGTAGAATTGCCCTTCTTCACACCCGTGTTCACAATAAAACAAACTTTATTGTAAATAAATATTACTGTTTTAAGGTAATTAATATGGTCACGGTCGAGTAATCTCACTTAATACAAGTTAAGTAGCAGTCACAATGGAAAAAATCTGGTGTGAAACACTCACACAACTTTCTCTTGCCAATGTAAATAATGAACAATATAATCTAACATTAGTAATAAAACATTAGAAATAAACAAAAATCTAATCTCAAAACAAATAACCTTATTTTAATCATGAGTGAAAGACGGAAAATGAAAATCAAACTCAGTTTGGCTTTAAATTACGGAACATCACTCTTTCACGCTAAACTAGGCTCTGTAAAGAGAAATGCTTTAAATAAAAGTTGTAGATCTTTTAATTTCCTATAAATTCGAATATATACACTTTGTCGTAAAATGCAGAGACCTACTAAGGCCGAAATCTTAAAAAAATCGATTTTTCACATATTTTCGTGAGAAAAAATTGCTAATTACCGCAAAACTAAGGCGTTATACGAAAAAAATTTAAAATAAAAGTTGTAGAATTTTAATTTCTCTACATTTTTTATTATATACATTTTTGCACTGAAAGCATAATAAAGCCGCAATCTTAAAAAAATATTTTTTTTACGTGAAAATAGCCTCACCAAAAATTTCTGCAAACATGGCGCCTACGCTATCTTGTAGAGTATCAAAAATTAATTAAATGAGGCGATTTCTTAAAAAATCGTAAGACCAGTTTTTGAGAAAATCGCAAAAAAGTGAAAAATTACACGAATAATTTACTACTTTTGGTTGATTGAATTTGATGAAAATGTTCGTGTCGGGTCCGGTAGTGGTATGTAACTTAAGTTTCAAGTTCATACGATGTTCCGTTCTTGAGATATTTTGTACACACACAGACCAATAGGTAAAAACCTGTTGTTGTAATTATTTTGGGTTGAGGGTGTCTGTTTTTGTGTGTATATTCGGGTGAAGAGTGTATTTGTTAAAATCATCGACATGAAAACAATACTTTCCTTCCTCCTATATATTCATGTAGGCAAGAGAAAGTAAAAATATGTCTTGTGTTGTTCAGAGGGCCCGGCATGCTGATAAGTATATTTTTCTACACAGTGAGGAAGGGATGGTAAACCAACTGACTCCTCGTTGTTACTTAGTAAAACCTGTACACGTTCAAACCAGCCTACTACAGGGTGATCACCTAAACAACAACAACATGTACACCCGTAACATGATATTTCCATTCCATTCGATCTGCTAGTTGCAGGGCCATAAAAATATTTCTGTCTCTTACCACATAGGCCTACATGGGGTCACCTAATTACATGAGTGAACAATTTAACCCTTTCAATCCCAAATTTACACAACCATACACAAACAAATATGTGTAGGCTACATTGTTTCATACACTTTACTAACATTTAAGTGAAATAAAAATCACTTTTAGACCTTCAGCCTTTTTGATGGCGTGACAAAAAAGTGTGACACATACGAGGGGGTACCCAAAAGAAACCGGAATTATTTTTTAAAACTATTTATTTTTAATTTTTTTACAAAAGAACCTTATCCCCTTCAAAATACTCTCCATTACAACTAATACATTTGTCCCACCGGTGCTTCCACTGTTCAAAACATTTTCTGTACTCCTCTTCAGTGATGGCTGCCAGCTCATCCGTCGTTTTTTTCTTGACAACATCAACGTTGTTAAATCGGAGACCTTTCATGCCCCTTTTCATGCGTGGGAACAAGAAAAAATCACACGGAGCCAGATCGGGTGAGTACGGTGCGTGTGGTAGCAAAACCATGCCGTTTTTCGCCAAAAACTGGGTAACCGAGATTGCCGTGTGTGCAGGCGCGTTGTCGTGGTGGAAAAACCAGTCCCCTGTCTGCCACAAATTAGGTCTTTTACGACGAATGCTGTTTCGTAGTCTTCTTAACACTTCAAGATAAAAAGCTTGATTTACCGTCTGGCCTGGTGGAACGAACTCTGAATGGACAATTCCCCTCACATCAAAAAAACAAATCAGCATTGTTTTGATGTTCGATCTGACTTGACGACTTTTTTTGGTCGGGGTGATAATGAAGTCTTCCATTGACTGGATTGTTGTTTGGTTTCTGGGTCGTATCCATAGCACCAAGACTCGTCACCCGTAATGATCTTTGACATGAAATCTGGATCAGTTTCAAGCTCTTGTTTCAAATCACTACACGTTTCAATTCGACGTTCCTTTTGAGTGTCTGTCAGAACCCGAGGCACAAACTTGGCAGCGACTCTTTTCATTGTCAAGTCTTCTGTTAAAATGCGTTGGACTGAGCTCCAAGATAACCCACTAACCTGTGATATTTGGTCAATGGTCTGTCGTCGGTCTGTTCGTACAATTTCTTTCACTTTCACGCCGGCCGCGTTGGCGATGTTGGTAACGTGCTCGCCTCTCATCACGCGGTCTTGGGTTCGAATCCCACTCGGGCATGGCATTTTTTCATACGTTACAAAAAAAAATTCATTTCATCCTTCACCGTCTGCATTAGCAGCAATCTGCAAAACAGTCGGACGTTAAACCAAAAAAAAAAAAAAAAAAAAAAAAAAAAAAAAATTCACTTTCACAACATTTTTGTCTGTTCGGGAAGTCGACGGTCGTCCAGAACGAGGTTTGTTCTCAATCGACATGTCGCCATTTTTAAAGCGCAAAAACCACTCGTACACTTGGGGTTTTCCAATAGCGTCGTCTTTGTAAGCTGTGTTCAACATTACAACTGTTTCCGCGGCGTTTTTACCGAGCAAGAAGCAAAATTTCACAGCCGCACGTTGTTCATTAAAACTTGCCATCATGAAAAACGACACGAGCACAAAACAGCACTAGCGAGAACAATCACTGCACGAGAACAGAACAAGCTAGATCAACGAACAAAATGGCATTGAACTGGCAATGAGTAGCGCTACAAGCAGCCTAGTGGTGGGAATTTGTACTGCACAAGCTCCGCCCACAGCAGAGCTATTCCGGATACTTTTGGGTACCCCCTCGTATGTCACATTGGGCTTGATGATATTAAAGTTCCCAACAATATGAATAAGTAAAAATCATTGTGCAGGCTTCCTAAACAATATTCTCTTAACTTAGATTTGTAGCAAAGCATTATTTAAGACTTAAAAAATGTTACAATTCAAAAATATTGGTAAAATGGACAAAATGACTATTTACAGCCTAAAAAATGTACTTGTATGTGCCATTCAACATACTCGAAGAAATGCTACTTTATTTTAGTAAATGAACACGAATATTTAAGACTAAAACTAACTTTAAAAAGAAACTAATGGTCCCCTCTGTGGGGTAGTAGTCAGCATCTTACACTGCAAAGCGGAGGTCTCAGGTTCGATTCATGGCTAGCGTACAGAAAATTATTACACTTGACATCCAGCGCTCTTTAATCAAAAGTAGTCGCTAACAATTAAAGTTTTTATGTCTGTTTTATGTCACTCGAATGTGACTTGTATGCCACCGCACTATATACCCTAAGAAAGGGGTTAACAAGAGAACAGGTGTAGCCTACAAGTGTACTGTGACAGTAATCTTGTATTTCATTTTACAGGTAGACCACCCGGTGGTGGTGAATGGAGTGAAAGTGTCATTTGCAGGGTGGGCCTGGCATGCTGATAAGCCTATTTTTCAACTCGGTGAGTAGAGCAATGGTAAACCACCTGATTCCTAGTTTTACTTAGTAAAGTGCCCACAACAGAACACTGGTGGAGTGTCAATTTATTTACACTCAATCTGTTCGTTGCAGGGCTAAAATAAATAGTTCTGTTTCTTATCATCACATGGTCACCCAATTAAATGACTACTGAATCATTTAATAAGAGAAGAGGTAGAGGTGTGTTAGGTGACACTAATCACAGTTATCTCCTCCTCTCAAAGTAATCAATTTCATTATACAGTTGGACCCTGTGGTGAATAAAGTGAAGGTGTCATTTGCAGAGTGGAAAATATGTGCTTTTCAGAGGGCCCGGCATGCTGATAAGCGTACTTTTCCATTCAGTGATTAGTGGCAATGGTAAACCACCTCACTCCTCCTCTTACTTAGTAAAACCTCTACGGGTTCAAACCAGCTTTTCGGCTGATGACCTAAACAACAACACTTAGTAAAGCGTCTAGAGGTTGAAACAAGCCTTTCACCAGATCGCGTAAACAACAACCTTTTTTTTACTTTCTCTTGCCTATATGAATATATAGGAAGGAAAGTATTGTTTTCATGTCGATTTTAAAGAAATCGAGTTTTCACCGGATCTATACGTTTTCAGACCCCCTGAACCCACACAAACATGTTTTTAGCGATTGGTCTGTGTGTGTGTATACAAAATATCTCAAGAACGGAACATCGTACGAACTTGAAACTTGAAACTTAAGTTACATACCACTACCGGACCCGACACGAACATTTTCATCAAAATCGGTCAACCGGAAGTAGTAGTTTATTCGTATAATTTTTCACTTTTTTGCGATTTTCTCAAACACTGGTTCTACGATTTTTTTAAAAATCGCCTGGTTTATTCAATTTTTTATTCTCTACAAGATAGGGTAGGCGTCATGTTTGCTGAAATTCTGGGTGAGGCTGTTTTCACGTAAAAACATAGTTTTTTAAGATTACGGCTTTAATATGCATTTTAGCGCACAAATTTATATAATGAAAGTTGTAGAGAATTTAAAAACCTACAACTTTTATTTCAAACATTTTTTTGTATAACGCTTAGTTCTGCGGTAATTTGCAATTTTCTGTTTTTTTCTCACGAAAACGTGAGAAAAATCGATTTTTTTAACATTTCGGCCTTAGTATGCATTTTACGACAAAAGTGTATATAATTAAATTTATAGAAAATTAAAAGATCTACAACTTTTATTTAGAGCATTTTTCTCTACAGAGCCTAGTTTAGAGAGAAAAAGTGATTTTCCGTATTTCTAAGCCAAACTGAGTACGATTTTCATTTTGCGTCTTTCAGTCATGATTAAAATAAGGTTATGTTTTTGAGGTTAGTTTCTTTGGTTATTTCTAATGTTTTATTACTAATGTTAGGTTTATTGTTAACTATTTGCACTGGCAAGAGAAAGTTGTGTGAGTGTTTCACACCAGATTTTTTATTTTTGTAATTCCTAATGCGTGTACGTTGCGATCTGTTCAATTGAGAACAATAAGCAACCCCATCGCCCAATCAGATGAGGATGATGTGTATGAGGGAGGTGTAAATGAGGTGTTGTGTTGTTCAGACTCAGGTCTACCATTCCTGAGAGAGTATGGTTAATTGAACCCCAACCATCAAAGTACACCCACAACCACTGCTGTCTAGTATTCAAATCCGTATACAAGTAACTATACCTTTAATAGGATTTCAACCAGAAACCTTCGTCTCCGGAAATCCTTTATAGGGCAGTACTCTGCCCTTAACAGACTGCAGGTGGAGTGTCAAATTATTTTCACTCAATCTGTTCGTTGCAGGGCTAAAATAAATAGTTGTGTTTCTTATCACATGGTAAGCCAATTAAATGACTGAATCATTTAAGAACAGAAGAGGTAGAGGTGTGTTAGGTGACACTAATCACAGTTATCTCCTCTGAAAGTAATTAATTTCATTATACAGTTGGACCCTGTGGTGAATGAAGTGAAGGTGTCATTTGCAGAGTGGAAAATATGTGCTTTTCAGAGGGCCCGGCATGCTGATAAGCGTACTTTTCCACTCAGTGAGGAAGGCAAGGTAAACCACCTCACTCCTCGTTTTACTTAGTAAAACCTCTACACGTTCAAACCGGCCTTTCGGCTGATGACCTTAACAACAACAGGGCAGTACTACCGGGAAAAATACAGCCTACATGTTGTAAAATGTTAACATATTTTTAGAGGGACCTGAAAAATGTATTTCTGGTGCCAGAACATTAAGATAGTTTTTATTTTTATGTTAAACCCTGGTAAGTAAACTTACCAAGAAACATTTTTATTGAAATGGGAATCACATATTGTTTAGTGGTTAGAATGTTTTTTAAAACAACTTGTGGTCCTATATAGATTTTATTTGTTATCGGGAACTGTACTTTGTTGACAACAACCCAATTTGATCGCTGCTGCTTTTTGCTGTATTTTTTATTTTTGACGTGAATTAGACATGAGTTTGAACAGGGACCCCCAGTAGAGTTTGTTCATGAATGGATGTCAACTGGTCACCATACAAAGTCGCTTGCCCAACCGGTGTTACTTAACAAATATAAGCGACTTTCTGCCAGCTGACTGACTGGGCTGGCCCACCCGGAGGCCTGTGGCCTGTGGCCCTATATAACAGAAAAATGTGTAGAATAACTTATCTCAACTTTATATTAGCATGAATGCTTGTTTTCCCGTAAAAACTGGAGCGCTTTTCTAAGCGCTGTACAAAAGTAAGAAGAAAACAACACGGCTGCGTACGCCGGTATGAATCCCCTTACCGCATTCGTGTAACTCATGAAGCAGCAAATGGTCGCTGCGCCAATGTGGATAGCCTACTTACCCCAGAAAACATCTACAGTTCAGCCGTTCATAGTTTGCTCCTAGTGTCTGTCAACAAACAATTGCCACCTACTACAGGGTGCACCCTACAGTCCGCCACTTGACGGATGTCGTATTCCTATTAAGTTAACTATTTTTTAAATTATAACTACTTAAAACATCAGTCATGATATGGTGTAGGCCTAACAATTTCGTCTAGAAAAATACTGTTAAAAGTATTTTGTATTTAAATACTTTTGAAAGTATGTTGTTGTTACTTTGTTAATCAGCGTGTACACATTTTGATATAATGCGCATGCTCAGTGACGTCATTATTCGTTTACATTAGGAGCAAACTAAGAGAGGCTGGACTATATAAAACCATAAAATGCCAATAGGGTTCAACTGCATAGCTTATTCTTAAATAAAATCGACCTTATTTCCAATGGTAAGTATATCTACCACAGGCCTATAAAGGGTTAACATCACACATTATTCCGCATTAACGAAGCTTACTGGCAGTGAAAAATGCCAACTTCACACTAGTGCTTCAATCCATATTTCTCTTGCCATTTCTGTAGGTACCACCTATCAAGTTCTACTAAAATACAGGCGGATTATAAATGAAATAGACACTTTCGATAGCTTATAGAAAATTTAATACTTTCTCTTCCCTGTAATTATGAATATTTGCTTTGAAAGCATTGTTTTCATGTCAATTTTAACAAATACACTCTTCACCTGAATATACACCTAAACAGACACCCTCACACCCACACAACTACATGTTTTTAGCGAATGGTGTGTGTGTGTGTGTGTGTGTGTGTGTGTGTGTGAACAGAATATCTCAAGAACGGAACAACATACAAACTTTAAACTTAAAACTTAAGTTACACACCACTACCGGACCCGACACGAACATTTTCATCAAAATCGGTCAACCCGAAGTAGTAGTAGGCCTAGTAGTTTATTCGTGTAATTTTTCACTTTTTTGCGATTTTCTCAAAAACTGATCCTACGATTTTTTTAAAAATCGCCAGGTTTACTAAATTTTTTATGCTCTATAAGATAGAGTAGGCGCCATGTTTACTGAAATTCGTGGTGAAGCTGTTTTCACGTAAAAAAATTGTTTTTTTAGGATTGCGGCCTTTATGTGCATTTTAGCGCAAAAATGTATATTATTAAAGTTGTAGAGAATTTAAAATCCTACAAGTTTTAATTGAAACATTTTTTTTGTATAACGCTTAGTTTATCGGTAATTAGCGATTTTCTGTTTTTTCTCACGAAATCGTGTTAAAAATCGATTTTTTTTTAAAGATTTCAGCCTTATTATGCATTTTACGACAAAAGAAGTTAAAGAAATTTATAGTAAATTAAAAGATCTACAACCTTTATTAAGAGAATTTTTCTCTACAGTGCCTAGTTTAGCGTAAAAGAGTGATTTTCCGTAATTTTAAGCCAAACTGAGGTTGATTTTCATTTTGCGTCTTTTACTCATGATTAAAATAAGGTTATGTTTTTTGAGGTTATGTCTCTGTTTATTTCTAATGTTTTTATGACGAATTTTAAGTTATGTTGTTAATTATTTGAATTGGCGAGAGAAAGTCGTGTGAGCGCTTCACACCTGACTATAGTTCATATACTTTTTTGGAAAATTTTCAAACTTTTTCTGTTTTTGATCGTTTTTAATCCATTAAGAGGTGTAGATTACGAATCAAGCAATGCAAAGGACTTTAAGCTATGTCAAACAAAAAAACATGGCATTTAATATTTCACCGTCACCGAAAAAGACAAGACTATATAGTTCATGTACTTTTTTGGAAAATTTTCAAACTTTTTCTGTTTTTGATCTTTTTTAATCCATTAAGAGGTGTAGATTACGAATCAAGCAATGCAAAGGACTTTAAGCTATGTCAAACAAAAAAACCTGGCATTTAATATTTCACCGTCACCGAAAAAGACAAGACTATATAGTTCATGTACTTTTTTGGAAAATTTTCAAACTTTTTCTGTTTTTGATCGTTTTTAATCCATTAAGAGGTGTAGATTACGAATCAAGCAATGCAAAGGACTTTAAGCTATGTCAAACAAAAAACATGGCATTTAATATTTCACCGTCACCGAAAAAGACAAGACTATAGGTTCATGTACTTTTTTGGAAAATTTTCAAACTTTTTCTGTTTTTGATCGTTTCTAATCCTTTAAGAGGTGTAGATTGCGAATCCAGCAATAAAAAAGTTGTTTGAGCTTTGTAAAACACAAAAACATGACATTTAATATTTCACCGTCACCGAAAGTAGCAAGACTACAGTTCATGTACTTTTTTGGAAAATTTTCAAACTTTTTCTGTTTTTTATAGTTTCTAATCCATTAAGAGGTGTAGATTGCGAATCCAGCAATAAAAAAGTTGTTTGAGCTTTGTAAAACTCAAAAACATGACATTTAATATTTCACCGTCACCGAAAGTAGCAAGACTATAGTTCATGTACTTTTATGGAAAATTTTCAAACTTTTTCTGTTTTTGATTGTTTCTAATCCATTAAGAGGTGTAGATTGCGAATCCAGCAATAAAAAAGTTGTTTGAGCTTTGTAAAACACAAAAACATGACATTTAATATTTCACCGTCACCGAAAGTAGCAAGACTACAGTTCATGTACTTTTTTGGAAAATTTTCAAACTTTTTCTGTTTTTGATCGTTTCTAATCCATTAAGAGGTGTAGATTGCGAATCCAGCAATAAAAAAGTTGTTTGAGCTTTGTAAAACTCAAAAACATGACATTTAATATTTCACCGTCACCGAAAGTAGCAAGACTATAGTTCATGTACTTTTATGGAAAATTTTCAAACTTTTTCTGTTTTTGATTGTTTCTAATCCATTAAGAGGTGTAGATTGCGAATCCAGCAATAAAAAAGTTGTTTGAGCTTTGTAAAACTCAAAAACATGACATTTAATATTTCACCGTCACCGAAAGTAGCAAGACTATATAGTTCATGTACTTTTATGGAAAATTTTTAAACTTTTTCTGTTTTTGATCGTTTCTAATCCTTTAAGAGGTGTAGATTGCGAATCCAGCAATAAAAAAGTTGTTTGAGCTTTGTAAAACACAAAAACATGACATTTAATATTTTACCGTCACCGAAAGTAGCAAGACGAGTAGAGTAGTTCATGTACGTTTTTGGAAAATTTTCAAACTTTTTCTGTTTTTGATCGTTTCTAATCCATTAAGAGGTGTAGATTACGAATCCAGCCATGAAAAAGTACTTTAAGCTCTCTAAAACACAAAAACATGACATTCGCAATATTGAGCGTCATGTTTTTGTTCAGGGTTTTCCGAAATTAGCAAGACTAAATATAGTTCATGCACTTTTTTGGAAAATTTTCAAACTTTTTCTGTTTTTGATTGTTTCTAATCCATTAAGAGGTGTAGATTGCGAATCCAGCAATAAAAAAGTTGTTTGAGCTTTGTAAAACACAAAAACATGACATTTAATATTTCACCGTCACCGAAAGTAGCAAGACTATATATAGTTCATGTACTTTTATGGAAAATTTTTAAACTTCTTCTGTTTTTGATCGTTTCTAATCCTTTAAGAGGTGTAGATTGCGAATCCAGCAATAAAAAAGTTGTTTGAGCTTTGTAAAACACAAAAACATGACATTTAATATTTCACCGTCACCGAAAGTAGCAAGACTATAGTTCATGTACTTTTATGGAAAATTTTCAAACTTTTTCTGTTTTTGATTGTTTCTAATCCATTAAGAGGTGTAGATTGCGAATCCAGCAATAAAAAAGTTGTTTGAGCTTTGTAAAACTCAAAAACATGACATTTAATATTTCACCGTCACCGAAAGTAGCAAGACTATATAGTTCATGTACTTTTATGGAAAATTTTTAAACTTTTTCTGTTTTTGATCGTTTCTAATCCTTTAAGAGGTGTAGATTGCGAATCCAGCAATAAAAAAGTTGTTTGAGCTTTGTAAAACACAAAAACATGACATTTAATATTTTACCGTCACCGAAAGTAGCAAGACGAGTAGAGTAGTTCATGTACGTTTTTGGAAAATTTTCAAACTTTTTCTGTTTTTGATCGTTTCTAATCCATTAAGAGGTGTAGATTACGAATCCAGCCATGAAAAAGTACTTTAAGCTCTCTAAAACACAAAAACATGACATTCGCAATATTGAGCGTCATGTTTTTGTTCAGGGTTTTCCGAAATTAGCAAGACTAAATATAGTTCATGCACTTTTTTGGAAAATTTTCAAACTTTTTCTGTTTTTACTTTCTCTTGCCTATATGAATATATAGGAAGGAAATTTCACCGTCACCGAAAGTAGCAAGACGAGCTCAAAGTACTTTCTCATGGCTGGATTCGCAATCTACACGTCCTAATGCATTAGAAACGATCAAAAACAGCAAAAGTTTGAAAATTTTCCAAAAAAGTACATGAACTATATTTAGTCTTGCTAATTTCGGAGAACCCTGAACAAAAACATGACATTCAATATTTCGTATGTCATGTTTTTGTGGGCTTAAAGTACTTTTTCATGGCTGGATTCTTAATCTACACCTCTTAATGCATTAGAAACTATAAAAAAACAGAAAAAGTTTGAAAATTTTCCAAAAAAGTGCATGAACTATATTTAGTCTTGCTAATTTCGGAGAACCCTGAACAAAAACATGACATTCAATATTTCGTATGTCATGTTTTTGTGAGCTTAAAGTACTTTTTCATGGCTGGATTCTTAATCTACACCTCTTAATGCATTAGAAACTATAAAAAACAGAAAAAGTTTGAAAATTTTCCAAAAAAGTGCATGAACTATATTTAGTCTTGCTACTTTCGGAAAACCCTGAACAAAAACATGACATTCAATATTGTGAATGTCATGTTTTTGTGTTTTAGAGAGCTTAAAGTACTTTTTCATGGCTGGATTCGTAATCTACACCTCCTAATGCATTAGAAACGATCAAAAACAGAAAAAGTTTGAAAATTTTCCAAAAAAGTACATGAACTATATTTAGTCTTGCTACTTTCGGTGACGGTGAAATATTGAATGTCATGTTTTTGTGTTTTAGAGAGCTTAAAGTACTTTTTCATGGCTGGATTCGTAATCTACGTCTTTCAATGCATTAAAAACGATCAAAAACAGCAAAAGTTTGAAAATTTTCCAAAAAAGTACATGAACTATATTTAGTCTTTCTACTTTCGGAAAACCCTGAACAAAAACATGACATTCAATATTGTGAATGTCATGTTTTTGTGTTTTGGAGAGCTTAAAGTACTTTTTCATGGCTGGATTCGTAATCTACACCTCTTAATTCATTAGAAACGATCAAAAACAGAAAAAGTTTAAAAATTTGCCAAAAAAGTACATGAACTATATTTAGTCTTGCTACTTTCGGTGACGGTGAAATATCGAATGTCATGTTTTTGTGTTTTAGAGAGCTCAAAGCACTTTTTCATGGCTGGATTCGTAATCTACGTCTTTCAATGCATTAAAAACGATCAAAAACAGCAAACGTTTGAAAATTTTCCAAAAAAGTACATGAACTATATTTAGTCTTGCTACTTTCGGAAAACCCTGAACAAAAACATGACATTCAATATTGTGAATGTCATGTTTTTGTGTTTTGGAGAGCTTAAAGTACTTTTTCATGGCTGGATTCGTAATCTACACCTCTTAATGCATTAGAAACGATCAAAAACAGAAAAAGTTTAAAAATTTGCCAAAAAAGTACATGAACTATATTTAGTCTTGCTACTTTCGGTGACGGTGAAATATTGAATGTCATGTTTTTGTGTTTTAGAGAGCTCAAAGCACTTTTTCATGGCTGGATTCGTAATCTACGTCTTTCAATGCATTAAAAACGATCAAAAACAGCAAACGTTTGAAAATTTTCCAAAAAAGTACATGAACTATATTTAGTCTTGCTACTTTCGGAAAACCCTGAACAAAAACATGACATTCAATATTGTGAATGTCATGTTTTTGTGTTTTGGAGAGCTTAAAGTAATTTTTCATGGCTGGATTCGTAATCTACACCTCTTAATGCATTAGAAACGATCAAAAACAGAAAAAGTTTAAAAATTTTCCAAAAAAGTACATGAACTATATTTAGTCTTGCTAATTTCGGAGAACCCTGAACAAAAACATGACATTCAATATTTCGTATGTCATGTTTTTGTGAGCTTAAAGTACTTTTTCATGGCTGGATTCTTAATCTACACCTCTTAATGCATTAGAAACGATCAAAAACAGAAAAAGTTTGAAAATTTTCCAAAAAAGTGCATGAACTATATTTAGTCTTGCTAATTTCGGAGAACCCTGAACAAAAACATGACATTCAATATTTCGTATGTCATGTTTTTGTGAGCTTAAAGTACTTTTTCATGGCTGGATTCTTAATCTACACCTCTTAATGCATTAGAAACTATAAAAAACAGAAAAAGTTTGAAAATTTTCCAAAAAAGTGCATGAACTATATTTAGTCTTGCTACTTTCGGAAAACCCTGAACAAAAACATGACATTCAATATTGTGAATGTCATGTTTTTGTGTTTTAGAGAGCTTAAAGTACTTTTTCATGGCTGGATTCGTAATCTACACCTCCTAATGCATTAGAAACGATCAAAAACAGAAAAAGTTTGAAAATTTTCCAAAAAAGTACATGAACTATATTTAGTCTTGCTACTTTCGGTGACGGTGAAATATTGAATGTCATGTTTTTGTGTTTTAGAGAGCTTAAAGTACTTTTTCATGGCTGGATTCGTAATCTACGTCTTTCAATGCATTAAAAACGATCAAAAACAGCAAAAGTTTGAAAATTTTCCAAAAAAGTACATGAACTATATTTAGTCTTTCTACTTTCGGAAAACCCTGAACAAAAACATGACATTCAATATTGTGAATGTCATGTTTTTGTGTTTTGGAGAGCTTAAAGTACTTTTTCATGGCTGGATTCGTAATCTACACCTCTTAATTCATTAGAAACGATCAAAAACAGAAAAAGTTTAAAAATTTGCCAAAAAAGTACATGAACTATATTTAGTCTTGCTACTTTCGGTGACGGTGAAATATTGAATGTCATGTTTTTGTGTTTTAGAGAGCTCAAAGCACTTTTTCATGGCTGGATTCGTAATCTACGTCTTTCAATGCATTAAAAACGATCAAAAACAGCAAACGTTTGAAAATTTTCCAAAAAAGTACATGAACTATATTTAGTCTTGCTACTTTCGGAAAACCCTGAACAAAAACATGACATTCAATATTGTGAATGTCATGTTTTTGTGTTTTGGAGAGCTTAAAGTACTTTTTCATGGCTGGATTCGTAATCTACACCTCTTAATGCATTAGAAACGATCAAAAACAGAAAAAGTTTAAAAATTTGCCAAAAAAGTACATGAACTATATTTAGTCTTGCTACTTTCGGTGACGGTGAAATATTGAATGTCATGTTTTTGTGTTTTAGAGAGCTCAAAGCACTTTTTCATGGCTGGATTCGTAATCTACGTCTTTCAATGCATTAAAAACGATCAAAAACAGCAAACGTTTGAAAATTTTCCAAAAAAGTACATGAACTATATTTAGTCTTGCTACTTTCGGAAAACCCTGAACAAAAACATGACATTCAATATTGTGAATGTCATGTTTTTGTGTTTTGGAGAGCTTAAAGTACTTTTTCATGGCTGGATTCGTAATCTACACCTCTTAATGCATTAGAAACGATCAAAAACAGAAAAAGTTTAAAAATTTGCCAAAAAAGTACATGAACTATATTTAGTCTTGCTACTTTCGGTGACGGTGAAATATTGAATGTCATGTTTTTGTGTTTTAGAGAGCTCAAAGCACTTTTTCATGGCTGGATTCGTAATCTACGTCTTTCAATGCATTAAAAACGATCAAAAACAGCAAACGTTTGAAAATTTTCCAAAAAAGTACATGAACTATATTTAGTCTTGCTACTTTCGGAAAACCCTGAACAAAAACATGACATTCAATATTGTGAATGTCATGTTTTTGTGTTTTGGAGAGCTTAAAGTAATTTTTCATGGCTGGATTCGTAATCTACACCTCTTAATGCATTAGAAACGATCAAAAACAGAAAAAGTTTAAAAATTTTCCAAAAAAGTACATGAACTATATTTAGTCTTGCTAATTTCGGAGAACCCTGAACAAAAACATGACATCCAATATTTTGTATGTCATGTTTTTGTGAGCTTAAAGTACTTTTTCATGGCTGGATTCTTAATCTACACCTCTTAATGCATTAGAAACGATCAAAAACAGAAAAAGTTTGAAAATTTTCCAAAAAAGTACATGAACTATATTTAGTCTTGCTACTTTCGGAAAACCCTGAACAAAAACATGACATCCAATATTTTGTATGTCATGTTTTTGTGAGCTTAAAGTAATTTTTCATGGCTGGATTCTTAATCTACACCTCTTAATGCATTAGAAACGATCAAAAACAGAAAAAGTTTGAAAATTTTCCAAAAAAGTACATGAACTTGTACTATAAGAGGTGTAGATTACGAATCCAGCCATGAAAAATTACTTTAAGCTCTCCAAAACACAAAAACATGACATTCACAATATTGAATGTCATGTTTGTGTTCACGGTTTTCCGAAAGTTGCTCACATGTACATGTCTTACTACTTTCGGTAACGGTGAAATATTGAATGTATTGTATTTGTGTTTTACGCAGCTTAAAAGACTTTTTCATTGGTAGATTCGTAATCTACGCCTCTTAATGCTTTAAAAACGATCAAAAACAGAAAAAGTTTGCAAATTTTCTACAATAGTTCATGAACTATGTAGGCTATAGTCTTGCAACTTCCGGAAAACCGTGAACAAAAACATGACATTCAATATTTTGTATGTCATGTTTTTGTGAGCTCAAAGTACTTTCTCATGGCTGGATTCGCAATCTACACCTCTTAATGGATTAGAAACGATCAAAAACAGAAAAAGTTTGAAAATTTTCAAAAAAAGTACATGAACTATATATAGTCTTGCTACTTTCGGAAAACCGTGAAATATTGAATGCCATGTTTTTGTGTTTTACAGAGCTCAAAGTACTTTTTCAACTTCGTACTACGTTCCGTTTTTGAGATATTTTATTCACACAGACTAATCGCTGAAAACACGTTTTTTATGTTGAGGGGATCTGTGAAAACGGGAATAATAATTACCAGTACTCGATTTCGATAAAACTTCATGTAAACAATACTTTCCTTCCCATATATATATTCCCAATATTAAATACGGCACGGAAAAGTAAAATATTTGCAACAAAAGTTATTTAAACAAATTGTAGTAGACTACGCAAAGATACTCCGGGAAAAGTTTTTAACGATCGCTGTACCTTCCACAATTCATACCCAAATATATTAGAGCGGTCGGGCACGCAAACATGTACAACTTCAGAATCTGCATTTTAAACAGTGTTACCGTTCAGTGTAGATTTTTTTTTTGTTTGTTTAACGTCCGACTGTTTAGTGTAGAGGAAAATATTTTCTTAATAGGGAATTTTTAAATTCCCTTTTAAATGTTGGTAGGCCTACATATAAGCTAATTTAAATAAAATAAAAATTCGCTAATGAAAAGTGTTTTGGTTGTTTCAGATTGGGCGGAGTTCACTGGACAAGACTTTCTTATAAATTACATGAAGCCGAAATTATAAACAGTATCTAGAATTTGTTAATAATTGAATAAAAAGTATGACAGTACTGAAATAAATCGTTTTTCTTTATTTAAAAACATTTTGTCTAAAAAATTAATTTTATAGATTTACAATATATTTTTTTTATTTTTTTTAAATTGAGTGATGATGTCTACAGAAGCCTTGGGCTTGTGCGTAGGTAATGATATGTGGTGATTTACAGATGAAAAAAATGTCAGACCTGACCGGGAATCGAACCCGGGGCCCCGGCATAGTAGCCAATTGTACTGACTACTACACCACGGGCCGGTTAATACGCACAGATTGTGTATAGTTTTGTTTGATTTGAAACAATATCAGAATGTTTGCAATAGATTTTTAACCAAAGTTGTAATTTAATAAAAGATTTAAAAAAGTAAAATGGCCTCCGGGTCAGCCCAGTCAGTCAGCTGGTAGTAAGTCGCTATTATTTGTTAAGTAACACCGGTTGGGCAAGTAACTTTGTATGGTGACCAGGTGACAGCCATCCATGAACAAACTCTACTGGGGGTCCCTGTTCAAACTCATGTCAAATCCACGTCAAAAAAATACAGCAAAGAGCAGCGATCAAATTGGGTAGTTGTCGACAATGTACAGTTCCCGATAACAAAAATAAAAAGCTAAAAAAAAGAAAAAAGTAAAATGTTGACGACAGCAATACTTTTAATAATTGGCATATTGAATTTGATTGAATGAAAATGAGGTATTAAGTGTTGCCCACGCTATCTAACGGGTAGTTGTAGAAACAGTAAATAATAGAAACTGAATTTCTAAAAAGACTATCGATATATGAAAAATATAAAAAGGGAATATAAAATAAAAGGAGGTAATTTTATTAATAAAAATTGGTACAACTGATTGAATAAAAGGTATTTAAGAAAGATATCGACCGGGGGTTCGTGTGGGTGGGTCATTTCGTGTTCAACCTCCGACAAGTTAACATCTACTCTTCCCTACACTTCAATCTTAATCTTATTGTTAGAATATTAATACATATTTAATATTGCCGACAATCTTATGGTTAGAATTTTAATATCGTAAAAACATTGGGTTTTTGTTGTGACGATTATAAGTAGGTGTTATTTAGAATTCTAAATATGTCGTTTTCAAAGAATGTTAGTTTCTCCGCCATCCGGTAGATGGCGTAAGAATGCACTTTTATACACCGGTAGTTCCAATATTATTCAATAGATCGCGTAAGAATGCACTTTTACGTATTGTAATTTCAACGAAACTCAATAGATAGCGGTAGTTTCCAATCAAGAAATGGAATTCTCTTATTTTTATTTTCTCTTGCCTATATGAATTTATAAGAAGGAAAGTATTGTTTTCATGTCAATTTTTCGAAATCGAGTTTTCACCGGTTCTATACGTTTTCAGACCCCCTGAACCCACACAAACATGTTTTTAGCGATTGGTCTGTGAGTGTGTGTGTACACAAAATATCTCAAGAACGGAACATCGTACGAACTTGAAACTTAAGTTACATACCACTACCGGACCCGACACGAACATTTTCATCAAAATCGGTCAACCGGAAGTAGTACCTAGTTTATTCGTATAATTTTTCACTTTTTTGCGATTTTCTCAAAAACTGGTCCTACGATTTTTTTTAAAATCGCCTGGTTTATTCAATTTTTATTCTCTACAAGATAGGGTAGGCGCCATGTTTGCTGAAATTCTGGGTGAGGCTGTTTTCACGTAAAAACGTAGTTTTTTTACGATTACGGCTTTAATATGCAATTTAGCGCAAAAATTTATTACGTAACCCCAACCATCAAAGTACACCCACAACCAATGTCTAGAATTCAAATCCGTATAAAAGTAACTACCTTTACTAGGATTTGAACCAGGAACCTTCGTCTCCGAAAATCAGCTGTTAAACAGCTGATTTTGGCGACGACTTTACCTCTAGACCAACCCGGTGGGTTACTTCACAATTGACACTGCTATACACCTATAAATTTATTACATCATTAAAATCGGTTAGTTCAAAATTACAGACCTCTTGATGTAATAAGAAAAAACTTATTCTTAAACATTAATGAATAAGGTAATTAACAAAAATGAAAAAATAAATAGTTTTTTATTTCATGTAATTTGCCATAAAAGTAAATTTTTAAATACAATTTTTCATTTACAATTTTTGTGAATAATAAAGTGTTTTTCAATGGACTTAAATTAAATTTACAAAGTATTTCTCATTGTTTGTTCAACATTCTTTGTGAACTTTTTTGTACAGTTCAAAAATAAATAATTTTAAGTTAAAAAGGTTGTTCCATTAGGTATTGTGTAATCTTACAAACAAATTGATATTTTTATACATTTAAAGAAAAAATCCTGCTATATATCCCATTTTATTACTGATTTGCATAATAAATGCACAAGTTTTAATTATAAAATTTTGTAGTGTTCAAAAAAATTGGCTTTTTAGTCAACATTAAGTTGTATGTTTAATTAATTAATTAATTTATTTACTACTAAAATTACACGACGGTTCACACAATTACTTGAATAATTCAAACTGAAAATTACTTACCAGAATTCAACATGCAGACTACGCACAGGAAAGTAAACTGTTAAGAACCATGGCTATAAACTTACAACTTTTTTTATTTACCTAAGAAGCATTTTACAAAAAAAATTCTACATTTTTTTTTGTCTGATGCTAAATAAATAAACGTTATGGTTACTTAAATATATACATGACAAGTGAAAAGTATTTTGACTTGGGAAATTGGAAGCATGGAATGCGTATAGGAGACTGTCCAGGAATTCACTGAGTGGTAAAGAAAAACTACGAGGGTCATTCGTAAAATAAGGTTCCCTAAGCTGCTGAGACAGAATGCAATGTGCTGGGAAAAATCTGGCAACACTGTCTTACTCATCAACTCTCCCTCTCTTTTTCCGCACCACTCCCACCCCACTATGTTGATCAGTGCCGGGCTAGCAGCCTTCGAAGATGGAGTTCCCTATCGCTGTTACCGCCAGATGCAAAATTCGCGCTGTGGTACGTTTTTTAAATGCAAAACGGATTTCACCTATTGAAATTCATCATGGAACAACAGTAAACTCTGACAGATATTGCGACATATTAAGAAAACTGAGACGCGCGATTCAGAACCGCCGGAGAGGAAGATTGTCCAGTGGTGTGAGGCTTCTCCATGACAACGCTCGACCTCATGTCTCACATCAAACTCAAGAACTGCTGACAGATTTTGGCTGGACTGTTGTGCCCTATCCCCCCTACAGCCCGGACCTAGCCCCAAGTGATGATCACTTATTCCCAAAATTAAAGGAACACTTGGGTGGTCTACGCTTCAGTACCGATGATGAAGTCAAGGAATAGGTTACTCGATTCCTCAAAGGATTGGCGGCAGAATTCTACAACATAAGGATAGAAAATTTGGAGCATCGTCTGCAAAAGTGTTTGGACAGAAACGGCGATTATGTAGAAAAATAGCGTAAGTTTTAAGCTTTAAATTGATGTATAACACTAAGATAAAAAATATAGCTGTCTATTTTTAAAAATCATGGGAACCTTATTTTACGAATAACCCTCGTCTATGAAAACCTTGACAAATGCTTATTTTAAGAGCAAAATGGTCTTAGGAAAACCTAAATTGAAATTTTTTTTATCCTCAAAAATTACAAATCTTAATAAAATGTTTCTCACAAATATGTTGAAAGTCGGGATGTGTCAATTATAAATCTTGATTCTCGATACTGGTAAAAATTTCAGAAAATTAAAATTCCGTAATTTTCTAAGATAAAAAATATTAATACAGTTGGGTAAATTTTGGCTTGGAGAAGTAAAAATATACAATTTTTCAATTTAAAAATGTTTTAAATTGTTAGTCACATAAAATAATTAATTCGATGAATCTTAATCAAATAATTACTCAATTCTGACCGCTCGATTTATTACGAATACAGTAATCCAAAAAAAGATCGAGTAAAAAATGAATCGCTCATTAAACCAGGAAGAAGTTGTTTATAATTCAATAGAACTAGTTCATGAGATTGGACATGTACGTTTATATGGCTCGCGTTGGTATTCATTTTTTCAATTTTATTTTTCATAATCTAAAATTGGGCTATAAAGGGCTTCTGTTGTCAACTGGAAGGAGATCCCTTAATTCCTTTTACAAAAGGCTTAAGGGGGTTCGGAAAGCCCTATCTCCGCCGTGTTAATGTTTGTTCCTTTTTCTCAGGAATGGATAGAGATGATCAGTTCAAATTTTGAACACAGTTTATTCATTATGTTTTACAACTTTTAACACAGGGATTTGATGATATAACATTTAAAAAAAAATTTAAAAAATAATTTGTAAAGTACCTTTAGGTACTTTTTTGAGAAGACAAAAAATGAGTTACAGTGTAAAAATTACAAATCCCTTGTGTTAAAACTATGTAAGAAGAATTGAAAAAGATGTTTTGTAAATTTGAAGCTAATATCTCCAACCGTTCCAGAAAAAAAGGAACATTTACGTTAAAAATACTACTTTTGAGAAAAAACTCATTTGAAAATATATAATTAGTAAAACAGTAAAAAATTAACAATACCATTACACTAGTCATGAAATGCTTTACAGCTGTTAATTAAAAAAATCATAAAAAAATAACTAGCAAACAGAATTTAATGTTATTTATGCCAAATTAAACACGAAATACAGGAGAAAAATATGGCGGCAAAATCAAAATTTTGAATTTTTTGACAAAAATTGCTTTCCAAACCCCCTTAAGGGAAACGGCCGGGATGGAAGGCTAGTGTCCTATCCATACATTCACGGTGTGTGGCCTGTTAGTAACCATGTGACCGTCTCATGGTGAACGGAACTGGAAGGGCTGTCCATTCCACCCTGGCAGACACAGGGTGGCATAGGGCACTCAGTCTGCCAAACAAAAAGCTGAAAGCAACAGTAAACTACAGCTTTTTCTGTCTGACTAGAATTATCAGAAGGAAACTCCTTCATGTATGATTCTGGTTAGGCTTACTTAATATATGCAGGTCTTCAAGAGCTTCACAAACTTCAAGAACTTCAAAATATGAAAAATTATTATGGGGTCCTCTCTGGTAAAACATTCCGGAGATAAACTAGTCCTCCATTCGGATCTCTGGGCGAGGACTATCAGAGGGGACTTCATCCAAAAAGATAAGTTTCGGAAATTTTTTGAGTTGGAACCTGGAATGTTAGGAGTTGCAAACAAACTGGTAGGTTATAGAATTTATGGAAACATCTTACCAGAAGAAGGGATAGGCTAGTGAGGCATATCTTAAGGCATCTATCAATAATGGAGGCTAATATTGAGGGAGTAAATTGTAGGGGGAGGCAAAGATTAGAATATATAAAGCAAATCACAAAATATGTAGGGTGTTACAGGTATGTAGATATGAAACGACTTGCACTAGATAGAACAGCTTGGAGAACTGCATCAAACCAGTCAAGAGACTGATGACAAAAAAAAAGAAAAAGGTTTATGATGAAAAAATATTCTCGGCAATAAACCACAGCTTACAAAATGTGCGTAGCAATTGCACGGCAGTGAAATGTAGTGTCACACTGTTGAGGTTGGCAGCACTGTAAAATTTTCACTTTCCTTTCTCACAGCCCATCCAAAAGCATAAAAAACAATAAAAGGCATTCCTTTGACTCAAGTATCTATACTTACACCTTTTTTTTTGGTATAGATATCGTAAATTAAAAATTAATTCTATAAATACACATTTTTGTAATAAAATAACCCACTCAAATATAGGGTGTTTTTTTTTAGAGGTATAGAACTTTAAAATGAAATAAAAAACAGAATAATTGAACAATTGACGTGGAATTGGTTTTATTTTAAAGATAATTATTTACCATTTTTATTTTAAAATAATTTCCGGCATGTAGCCGCCGCGGCTAGCTCGGACGTGGTCCAATCGAGACGTCCAATTTGTTACCACTTTTTGGGGTCATATATTGGTAATAACGCGGCGAATGTTGCCTTCCAAATCGTCAATTGTCTGTGGCTTATTGGCATAGACTAGCGACTTCACACACCCCCACAGAAAATAGTCCAGCGGTGTTAGATCGCACAACCTTGGAGGCCAATTTACAGGTCCAGAACGTGAAATTATGCGTTCACCAAACGTTTCCTTCAGTAAATCGATTGTGGCACGCGCTGTGTGACACATTGCACCATCTTGCTGAAACCACAGCTCTCCAAAATTAAGGCGATTCAATTCAGGAACAAAAAAGTAATTGATCATGGCTCTGTAGCGGTGTCACCATTGACTGTAACATTCTGCCCGGCATCATTTTTGAAGAAGTAAGGACCAATGACTCCACCAACCCATAAAGCACACCAAACAGTCACTTTTTCTGGATGTAAAGGCTTCTCAGCAATATATCGAGGATTACCTTCACTCCAAATGCAGCAGTTTTGTTTATTCACGTAGCCATTCAACCAAAAATGGGCTTCATCACCGAACAAAATGCTCTGATGGACGATTATGTCGATCATAAAATGAACGATAAGTTTCACGAACCGAACCATGATATTCAAAATAAATCTTCACAATTTGCAAGTGTTGTTCAGGCGTCAGTCTATTCATTATAAAATGACAAACCAGTTACAAAATAAATTACAAAACAGTTTTCAAAATGGCCGCCATGGAAATCAGTACTGCCAACCTATAAGTTCTATACCTCTAAAAAAAAAAACACCCTTTAGATGGGTGTCACCTCCAAATTACATGATGTATATACAAAATACAAAGAAATGTCAATTGTTACAATAATTGTAACTGTAGATATAATTACATATAATATTATAATAATAAACATAACTATTAATATTTTTTTAGAATTTTTCATTTTTCTCTTTGTTTATCCTTATTTAGCCTAATAATATTTAAAAAAAGAAATCTATAAATATATATGTATCCATTACATTACATTATATTATTATTGTATTTATTTATTATTTATACACATTGAATAAATTTAAAAAGTTTTTTCATCTATCAATTTTAAGAGAGAAGTCTGCCTTTTTTGTATATTTGTAGAGTGTTGTTGTTTAGGTGAACAGCCGAAAGGCTGGTTTGAACCTCTAGAGGTTTTACTAAGTAAAAACGAGGAGTAAGGTGATTTACCATTACCACAACTCACTGAGTTGAAAGAGTATGCTTATCAGCATGCCAGGCCTTCCGAAAAGCACTCACTTTCCACCCTGCAAATGACACCTTCACTTTATTCACCACAGGGTCTGGCTGTATAATGAAATCCATTACTTTCAGAGGAGATAACTGTGATTAGTGTCACAGTACACCTCTACCTCTTCTGTTCTTAAATAGTTCAGTCATATAAGTGGCTGACTATGTGATAAGAAACACAACTATTTTTGTTAGCCCTGGACCAAACAGATAGAGTGCAATTAAAATAACAGGCACTTCACCTGCCCGCCCGTTGTGGGCATCATTTGTAGAGAAGAAATGGTATAAATGGGAGCTCAGTGGATTGCTAGCGTAAGGAATTCGGTGGGTGGAGAGAATTCCCCTCCTCCTATAACCTAATACTAGTAATAATATCTTCATTCAAAAATAAATCTTTATAATGCATCCTGCAGTTTGAAATTAATTCTATTTTATACAATGAATTTATTATAATAATTTCACTAACCTTCTTTTTAAACTGCGTCACTTTTATTTTTATTTTTACTTACACGTGTTTCGGTGGATCCACCATCATCAGAGTAAATAAAATAATTGAAACTAAAAAATTTTTTCCTCGCTTATTTATAATCTACAGAAGATGTTACATCTTCAGTCATTTGTATAAAATTAGTTTATACATCATTTGTATAAAAGTGTTTTATACAAATGACTGAAGATGTATCATCTTCTGTAGATTTTTAATAAATAAAATTTTTAGTTTCAATTATATGTTATTTACTCTTATGATGGTGGATCCACCGAAACACGTGTAAGTAAAAATAAAAATAAAAGTGACGCAGTTTAAAAAGAAGGTTAGTGAAATTATTATAATAAATTCATTACAATGGAATACAAATAGAAGTATAGTATTGAGATGAGTGGAAGTCCCCTAGCCGTGGGAGTGAGAGAATGCATAACGCTCTCACTCGCACAACCCATACACGCCGTTCCAATAACATTGTCGTATAATTTCACTCATTGTTGTGAACAAGCGTTTATGCACGCAGTCAACTAACAAACAAGATAACAACTGTAGTATGTTTTCAGATTTGGATTATTACAGTAAAGACCTTTGAGTGCATGCATAGTTATGCCACATATCTCACTATCACTCGCTCAGCTATGGGACATTAGTTCGCCTGATACCTATAGTAATAATACCATTAGTATGCGCTCTTCTAAAAATATTACTCATAAACCATTTTGAATAACTACTCTAGTACCAGGCAGGCCCCCTTGCCCCCTTCACTTCATCCCCCTCACACTAGCAAACAACTCACCTCCCAATTGTATATTCATTTTATTTGTAGCATTTTCCTAATTATTGAAAAAAAAAAATAGAAAATAAACACTGCTAAGGGGATTACCGGTAGGAAGTAAGAGGCTTTATTGATGAAATCTTAAATGACTGACATATTCCGATGAAGTTTATCTTAAATAAAAGTGGGTTTATTCTGATTTAGTAGTGATATGCCCAACCAAGTTTTAATTAAAACACCTTAGTTACTTTTTTTGTGTTGCATAACTTTTCATCTATTAAACCTGATTGTTACGGTTTTAGAATGTTCAGAATATAAATAACTGGGTCCTGCGTGTAACTATTGAGAAAATTATTAAAAAAAAAAAATTAAAATTGAATTTAAACCGGTTTAGTTTTTTAAATACAGTAGAACCATATGAGAACTTTGAGGTTGTTGAAGAAATAAAACTTTTGTGTTTTTTCTACAAAATTATTACCTTTTCCGTACTCTATACTACTTTTCTTGCTGATGAGCTTTGAATGTGTGTATTGCCCCCCACCCACCCACCCACTTTATAGCTAGCCAATCACTTGCTAGCAACATTACTAATATTTGCTCTTGTAGCTCTGTTAAATATTTTGTCGGTCTTTCAATAACAATTATAACCTATAAACATACAATCAGCTGATTATATAATAAAGTATTGAATGTTAACTTCTTTGAAGTATCTAAGGAGAGTGATAGGAAAGACAAGACAGGACAGAGTTCGTAATGTGAATGTGCAGGAGGAGTTAGGCTTAAAAACAGCAGTAACAGAACTGATTGAAAGAAGGGCATTGGGTTGGTATGGTGATGTGGTGAGAAGAGATAGGGAGGACAGACTGAAGCGAATTCTTGAGGCGAGACCGGAGGGAACCAGAAGACGGGGAAGACCAAGGATGGAGTGGGAGGAGTATGTTGAGGGTGTAGGGGGGCGAAGGGGAGAGAGCAAAGGACGGCTGAGAGCATTGGCTTTGGACAGAGTGGAGTATAAGAAGTTTATAGAAGGCCCGACGCTGAGAGGCAGAAGGGAGAGATAAAGAAGAAGAAGAAGAATGTTAACGCGTTCTATAATCGATGTGTTTAGTATGAGAGTGAACTATTGTGGCTCTTATACACATATGCACGCGTAATGTTTATCAGGTACAATAATCTGACAAACAAACGGTGGCAAACGTTGTGACCGGGTCTAAATGACGTGTGCCACTGCCACTGCCACAGCATAGCTCATCGACCGTGGAAAGCATATTAAATGACAATTTTCTCTTTAATTGGTACTAATTTTTATAGCAAATATTTCATTATTATTATTATTATTATTTTTAAATATGTTTTTTACCAAGTGACCCTTTTTGAAAAGGAGTGAGTGGAAAATTTAGGATTTATTTTAATATGAAAATATCACTAGAAGAAGCAACTTCTTTTACAAATTAAATAATTTTTTTAAGCTGATAATATGTGCAGACTCCCCTGTTGAACGATACAATTTTTTTTATTTATCTATATTAAGGTGGTTGAAAAAGTAACAGCCATTTTATACATGTCGTCACTTGTACTTCTCTCATGTTATTTATCAATGGAAGGGGTGACCACCTATCATTCAAACGGAAACCACCTGATATTGAGAAAATGTTACTTCAAGTGATATGTTTACGTACAGCCAATCCTCCCTCTGTACACCTGATCTTGTCCCATCTCATTTTCATACATTAGGCAAGTTAAAAACGACATCTTGGAAGAATGTGTTTAGTTGACGATGAAGTGTGTAAAACCATGAAAACATTTGGTACAATTTGACTTTACTATTGACAGCAATAGTAAAGAAGACGATTAATTCGTAATTACAGTAAATCAAACTTTTCTTTACGTCATGTAATTAAGGTATAGGTAATATTACAGGTCATATTTATTCGTTATAGATAAGGTTTATGAAGAAAACATTTTCTTGGAATAAATTACAACTTGCAAAATGTATGTAAAAACTGCACGATAGTGAAATATACGAGCATTGTCTCACTGTTGAGGTTAGCAGCACTGCATATATTTCACTTCCCTTCCTCACAGCCCACACATACGCAAAAGGTAATCTCATGAGTTCACTATCTTTTGATACCACTTTTGATGAGAATGTTCATGTGTGGTACCTACTGTATTCAGATGAGTGCAAGTCCCCTAGCCGTGGGAGTGAGAGAATGCATAACGCTCTCACTCACACACCATTCCAATAACATTGTCATAGAATTTTACTCATTGTTGTGAGCAAGCTTTTATGCACGCAGTAAACAAACAACCAAGATAACGACTGTAGTATGTTTTCAGATTTGGATTATTACAGTAAAGACCTTTGAGCGCATGCGTAGTTATGCCACATATCTCCCTCTCACTCGCTCGGCTATAGGACTTCAATTCATCTGATACCTATACCTTAAGTTCAAAGTTTCCACTTCATACGAGGGTCATTTGTAAAATAAGGTTCCCTAAACTGCCCAGACAGAATGCGATGTGCTGGGAGAAATCTGGCAACACTGTCTTACTCATTAGCTCTCCTTCTCTTTTTCCGCCTCGCTACGTCGATCAGTGCCGGCCTAGCAGCCTTCGAAGATGGAGTTTCCTATCGCTGTTACCGCCAGATGCGAAATTCGCGCTGTGATACATTTTTTAAATGCAAAACGGATTTCATCAATTGACATTCATCATGGAACAACAGTAAACTCTGACAGATATTGCGATACATTAAGAAAACTGAGATGCGCGATCCAGAACTGCCGGAGAGGAAGATTGTCCAGTGGTGTGAGGCTTCTCCATGACAACGCTCGACCTCATGTCTCACATCAAACTCAAGAACTGCTGACAGATTTTGGCTGGACTGTTGTGCCCCCCCCTCAGACAGCCCGGACCTAGCCCCAAGTAATTATCACTAATTCCCAAAATTAAAGGAATACTTGGGTGGCCTACGGTTCAGTACTGATGATGAAGTCAAGGAAGAGGTTACTCGATTCCTCAAAGGATTGGCGGCAGAATTCTACAACATAAGGATAGAAAAGTTGGAGCATCGTCTGCAAAAGTGTTTGGACAGAAACGGCGATTATGTAGAAAAATAGCGTAAGTTTTAAGCTTTAAATTGATGTATAACACTAAGATAGAAAATATAGCTGTCTATTTTTTAAAAACATGGGCACCTTATTTTACGAATAACCCTCGTATGATATTCAATAATGGACGAGAGAAAGTAAAAACGATGTTACTTTTTCAACACCCGTTCAATATACAAACAATAAAATTGTTGATGAAAAAGTTTAAATAGATGAAACACTATTATACGACTCTAATAAACTTACACATTAATAATAATTTATAATAATAGTAATATGAAAAATTCATTAGGAAAATACGATGGGAAAAATATAGCAATTTTCTTTTTTTTTCTTTTCACTTATAATATACATATAAATATTTCACTACGTTACTTACAATATTCTACAACCTTAGCCTTAGTTAACCTTACTTTATTGTTATTGTTATTTTACAAATATTTATTAGAAAAGTTCTGAAATTCAGCCGTATTGTAACTTTTATAAAGTGCAGTTACCGCGGTTCGTAAAACCGCGGATAATAATACCTTATATCGTCCATCCAATGGTAAACTTGCGAATCGTGCAAATTCTCAGTTTTACAGGAGAGCAAAAAACAAATTCAATGCTTTCTTCTTTAACACACTTCGTGTATTTTCGTAACTTTACAAAGGCTGTACTCTCTAACCGGACAAGATACATACTCGCGAGTTTACTACAATATGCGTTGGGTTGTATACATCAGCCTGCACTAACAAACTCATATTCGCAAAATTTGCATATTCGTGAGTTTACCATTGGAGGGACGATATGAACGAAAAGATGGGGGTTAGGTTCTAAAGGTAAAGTCCTGTAGTCGTTTTAAATGTTTAATTTTTTAAATTTATGACCAATTTGATTTGTTACAATTTTTTTAAAATCCTCGAAAAATGGCAGTCCACGGGCAAAACTACAAAAAAAAAATGTCTTTCTTCAAAGTGTTAAAGCTTTTATTTGTTATTGGGAACCAACCGATTTGATTGCTGTATTATTTGACGTGGATTAGGAAGAATGAGTTTGAACAGGGACTCCTCCCCCCAGTAGTTTTTTCAAGAATGGTTGTCAAATAGTCACCATAGAAACTCACTTGCCCAACCATACTCCAAACTAAATAATTTACTTCCATTCTTATAACAATAACAATAATAGTAATCAGTAGACTCTCAAAAATCCGGATCGCGCTATTCCGGACTCCGGATAGTCCGGACGATGATTTTTTTTTTTTTACATTATTTTCTGAAAATTTACAACTTTTAAATTAACAATCAGTAAAAAGTTTTCATGGGATTGGCCCGATGAAATCAGTGGGGAGGCTTTATCGGCGAACAAAGACGCTGTTCCTGAATTTAAGATCTTACTTTTTAAAATCCTTGACGAAGAAGGAATTTCCGGTGACCAGCTGTATAATTGCGACGAGACTGGTCTGAACTATAAAATGTTGCCCACGAAAACTCTCGCATCCAAAAAAGAAGCTTCAGCCTCGGGCTATAAAAAAAGCAAGGAACGGGTTACGATGTTGGCTTGTAGCAATGTGACCGGCAGTCATAAACTTAGGTTAACATTAATAGGAAAATCAAGAAAACCCAGAGCTTTTAAAAATTTAAAGAAAGACTATGTGTTGCCACTTTGGTATACAAACCAACAAAAAGCATGGATGAATTCTACAATTTTTAAGACTTGGTTTTTTAATGAATTTGTACCTACTATAATTACTCTATATAATTATAATTACTCTATAATTGAGACATATATGACACATTTTGTTACATGTTTGAAATCCGTAATTTGCAAATCTTACAAAGAGTGCAATCAAATCTTATTACGGTACAATAGCATTAAGTTTAGTCAATATTTGTGCTTCGTATATTGAATAATTACTGTACCAGTAGCCTACTGTAATTTATTAGGCGTACAGTGTTTTAAAGTTTTTTTCAGAAGCTCACTCTTATATTAGCAGATAAACGTTAATGCTTATTGTCATAATTATTCACCATAAAGACAAAATTGCCAACCTCCGGGAAATGCGGATTTTTTAAAATCCGGACTGGTTGTCCGCCACGTTAGTCCGGATTTCTGAGAGTCTACTGTAATAATAAAAAAAATAAAGTAAAAATGTAACGTGAGTATTTTACAATGTTGTACTTCATCCAAGCAGACAGATCAAAGAGTATAAAATTGAAATCGCTACAAGATTCACGTTTAAATATAAATTATTAATAAATTAATTAAATAAAATGAAATTCATAACTTATATGTATTATTACTATCAATTAATGGCAGTAAAATAGTAAACAATGTTGAAATAATCAATAATTGAATGGCTCCGCCAAACAATGTTGCAAGCGACATTTTTTGTGAAACTAAGTTTTTAACAGAACAACGTTGCAAGCTGCTTTCCCCACTACGTGGGATATTTCGTTTCTAGTATTTTTAAGTTTAACAGCCTTAAACAGCTGGTTGAATGAGCGGGAAACAGGCCGACTCGCTCTCGCTCAGAACAACGTTGCAACCGACAGGATGGCGTCTACGTCTTATGTTGTTCTCTCGCCTGGTGACCAAAAACGTCTAAACAATGGTAAAAGGAGGAACGTGAATGTGGCTGAGTGGAAAGAAAAGTACCGTAAACGGTCAAGAGATGCTGGAAATCCATTTTATATTTCAAAAAGAAATCGGCCTGTGCCTGGAAAACTTCCACCTGAAGAGGTAAATGGAACAACGTTGCAACTGATGTGTATTTGCATACACTATTAATACTTATATTAATCCTAAATAAATAAAAATATTAATAATTTATATTTATATTAATTTTTTTGAATAAAACTCGTATTTAAAACTGTTGTACATTGATATCCTACCCCGATTCCAATCAGTGTTAAATACACCTGTCGAAAAAAAACGTTGCAAGCGACAGCGCTTGCAATGTTGTACGTAAACGAAATGCATTAATGATCTCATTTTCTCAGGTTAAAATGGCGGCATCAACATAATATTTCCACTTCTAGTTAATATTATTTGTTAAAAATGCATAGTTTTAAAATGAAACCGCCAATTTAAACCACGCCTACATTAAACAGGTTTTTTCGATTTTTGAAAAATTACTTTTTTGTTACTTGCAACGTTGTTCGGCGGAGCCATTCAATTGGTTTTGTTCACGGCAATCTCACCGAATTTATGACAGATTCATAATATAATTATCCTATTATTCCTATTAAGTTAACTATTTTTTAAATTATAAGCACTTAAAGTACTAAAAACATCAGTCATGATATGATGTACGCCTAACAATTTCATTTAGAAAAATACTTTTAAAAGTATTTTGTTGTTACTTTTTAATCAGCGTGTACACATTTTGATATAATGCGCATGCTCAGTGACGTCATTATTTGTTTACATTAAGAGCAAACTAACAGAGGCTGGACTGTAGTTCAGTTGATGAGACTACTGGGTGGTGAACAATTAATCGTATTTTTTCTTAAATAAATATGTAGAAAATTTATTTAAGAAAAAATACACCTTCATTTTCAATTTATGGAAGTAATCTTACGTTAAACACAAAAATGTGTTATTTCTTTGCACCAATTCTTGTGTTTCACGTAAGATATCTTGGAAAGTATTACATTTACAGCTCTGGAACCAATTTTATTCAATTTTTCAGATAAAAAAACTTAAGAAACAATAGTATTTGTATCTTTGTAACTAACTTTAAAATTTTTATAAGGCCTTACTTCACCGAAGGTAAAGAGTTCTAGGTGAAATTTTTCGCTAGCCGTAACTCGCTAACGAAGCGTTTTCAGGCATATGTTTATATGAACTTTTTTCTTATTTTTAGCTATAGAATGAGATCCCAAGAGATTGCCGTATAGTTTTGAATCACCCTATATATTTCAGTATTTTTTTTAAAGCTCGAATCAATAAATAAAAATAAAAGTTTTAAATTTGATGACTAATCATGAAATAGAGTAACTTGGCTTTTAAGGGCAGTCCAGAATGACAAAATCGCAAAAAACTATCGGTTTTCGGTTTTTTATCCTAGATGATAGTTTTAAATTCCGCCCCACCGGGTTGGTCTAGAGGTAAAGTCGTCGCCAAAATCAGCTGTTTAACAGCTGATTTTCGGAGACGAAGGTTCCTGGTTCAAATCCTAGTAAAGGTAGTTACTTTTATACGGATTTGAATTCTAGACAGTGGTTGTGGGTGTACTTTGATGGTTGGGGTTCAATCAACCATACTCAGTGAGTGTGTGTGTGTCTGTAGAAGACTACACAGTCTCATTTACACGTCATACACATCATCCTCATCTCATTGCTTATTGTTGTCAATTGAACAGATTGCAACGTACACATATTAGGGATTACAAAAAAAAAAAATTGTTTTTCATTTTATTTGTAATGTAGACTTTATAACTTTTTTACATATTTCCTTATAGTAATATAATTTTTTCAGCAATGATTATCTTGAAGTTAAGTTGGCAATGAATCAGCTGATTTAGATTTAGAACCTTTTGACAGTGTTTGAGTTTGTTTATTGTGAATTGAAAAGGTGAATTGAAGTACATAACTGATTTAAATATATTCATCATTTTCAAACGCATTTTTCTCAGTTTCAGTTTTTTTCAGATTCATGTACGTTTTTTTCATGAACCAATCGAGATATCGGGATAAAATTTTTTGGGCATGTACAACTCACTTAGGACTTTAATTTACGTGTACGGTTTTTTAAAATGTTCATATTTCAATGAAAAAAAATTTTCCTATAAGTTTTGAAGTCAAAAATAATATTTTTTTTAAATTCTTCTAGAAATTTTAAATTAAGGCTTTTAGACAAAAAAACCACACACATAAAAGTTGTAAAAAGATCTGAATTTTAATTTGGTGAAATAATCAGCTTTATATCTTGAGTAGTTCTTGAGAAAAAGGTACAAACGTTAAAATTATGTAAGATACGATTCCGGACTCCCCTTCAACTAAATATACCGATCTTCATGGCAATTGGCAGTCAATTTACAACCGGAAATAAATAAAAAAAAAAAAAAATCAAACTGTCATAATGAATTTAATAATAATTCTAAAATATAGTTCACAGTGTCTTTTTAAATCTCTCTATCACACACTCTTACAAACACACACACACACACACACACACACACATACATATATAATATATCCATCTCTTTTTATCACATTCATTCGTCCATTCATATAATAATAATAATAATATAAGCTAAATATATTTAATTTTATTTCATTCATTGTTGTTATTTGTTTACTCTAATTGTATTCAATTAATAATAATAATAATAATAAAAGATGTCTACATACGTAATTAATATACAAAACACAGATAGATAAAAATAATTAATTAACAAGACGTTGTGTGTTGAAATAGTTGTTTGAGAAGAAAAGAAGAAGTTAATTAAAAATTTGCACAATTCTTTCTTTCCTGTTGTCAAAAAGAGATCTTAATTCCGATTTGCCCTGAAAACACACAAAACAAAACCAAATGTAATAAATTACTGCATTAAGTTGTTTTCATTTATTTTTTCCTTTCTCTTGCCTATATGAATATATAGGAAGGAAAGTATTGTTTTCATGTCGATTTTAAAGAAATTGAGTTTTCACCGGATCTATACGTTTTCAGACCCCCTGAACCCACACAAACATGTTTTTAGCGATTGGTCTGTGTGTGTATGTGTGTGTATACAAAATATCTCAAGAACGGAACATCGTACGAACTTGAAACTTAAGTTACATACCACTACCGGACCCGACACAAACATTTTCATCAAAATCGGTCAACCGGAAGTAGTAGTTTATTCGTGTAATTTTTCACTTTTTTGCGATTTTCTCAAAAACTGGTCCTACGATTTTTTTAAAATCGCCTCATTTACTCAATTTTTTATTTTCTACAAGATAGGGTAGGCGCCATGTTTGCTGAAATTCTTGGTGAGGGTGTTTTTACGTAAAAAAAAGTGTTTTTTTTAAGATTACGGCTTTAATATGTATTATAGCGCAAAAATGTATATAATAAAAGTTGTAGACAATTTTAAATCCTACAACTTTTATTTCAAACATTTTTTGTATAACACTTAGTTTAGCGGTAATTAGCGATTTTCTGTTTTTTTCTCACGAAAGCGTGTGAAAAATTGATTTTTTTAAGATTTCAGCCTTAGTATTTATTTTATGATAAAAGTGTTTACAATCAAATTTATAGAAAATTAAAAGATCTACAACTTTTATTTAGAGCATTTCTCTCTACAGAGCCTAATTGAGCGTGAAAGAGTGATTTTTCAGATTTTTAGGCCAAACTGAGGTTGATTTTCATTTTGCGTGTTTCTCTCATGATTGAAATAAGGTTATGTTTTTGAGGTTAGTTTTTTATTCATTTCTAATGTTTTATTACTAATGTTAGTTTTATTGTTAATTATTTGCACTGGCAAGAGAAAGTTGTGTGAGTGTTTCACATCAGATTTTTTTACTAAATATCTGTCAATTGTCACTGACAGGAATATTGTGCAGTACCAAGCTGCGTGTAGTAGGGGGGGGGGTGAAGGGCACGGGTGAGGTATAATGAATGAGTGATGCATGCTGGGAATACGATTGTTCTATTACTCTCATACAAAACATTCCTTTTCAAACTTTCCGTATTTAACGTATTTAAGTATTATTTAACGTATTTAAGTTTGTATTCTGCCCTTAACAGACAGGTGGAGTGTCAAATTATTTACACTCAATCTGTTAGTTGCAGGGCTAAAATAACAAGTTGTGTTTCTTATCACATGGTCACCCAATTAAATGACTGAATCATTTAAGAAGAGAAGAGGTAGAGGTGTACTGTGACACTAATCAGAGTTATCTCCTCTGAAAGTAATGAATTTCATTATACAGCCAGACCCTGTGGTGAATAAAATGAAAGTGTCATTTGCAGAGTGGAAAATATGTGCTTTTCGGAGGGCCCGGCATGCTGATAAGCGTACTCTTCTACTGAGTGAGTTGTGGCAATGGTAAACCACCTCACTCCTCGTTGTTACTTAGTCAAACCTCTACACGTTCAAACCAGCCTTTTGCCTGATCACCTAAACAACAAGAGAAAGTTGTGTGAGTTTTTCACACCAGTTTTTTTTTTTTTTAACTTACGGAGCAGGTCCTGGATAATAATAAGGAGGTGGTCTCTCATATTCCGTTGAGAGCGGTGGGCTCTGATGATACCGAGGAGGTCCACCGTTCGGAAAATCCCAGTGCCTGAAACCAACACACACAAACATTATCATCAATTTATCATAATTAAACAATTTATTACAAAACTTGTAGGCTGCACTGGCCACATCACGACGTCATGAAACTGTTGGGAGACTAGTGAAACATTTCTCACTGTATCAACGAGGTATATCCAGAAAGTAAGTTCCGTTTCTATTTATATCCGCTGCAGCACTGCGATCGCAGTTCCGCGTATGCCCAGCAGACGCTCTGTTTCAAGAAGAAGAAACCTGCGCCATTTTGAGATCGCTGTCAGCCGCCTACGCTTTGTTGTGCTTGTTTACAATGTCGGTGTTGATTGAAAATCCCGCCGCTTGTGAAATCAGATCTGTGATTCGTTTTCTGAATGCTAAAAGAGTTAAACCAACCGAAATTTATCGGCAAATTTACAGATAGTCACAGGAGATGAAACTTGGGTTTCTTATGACACCCCTGAAAGTAAGCGGCAATCAATGGAATGGAGACACACTTCATCCCCAGCCAAGGTTAAGCCGAAACAAATGTTGACACCTCGAAAAATCATGTGCACAGTCTTTTGGGACAGCAAAGGCATCTTACTGATTGATTTCTTCCAGCAAGGTCAAACAATCAATGCAGATGTTTACTGCGAGACACTTGGGAAATTGCGCCGCGCAATACAGAATAAGCGCCAAGGATTTCTGTCAAAAGGTGTTGTTTTTCTTCACGACAATGCTCGACCACACACTGCAAATGCAACGAAAAACCTCCTACAGGGATTTGGCTGGGACGTATTTGATCATCCTCCGTACAGCCCAGACCTCGCTCCTAGCGATTTTCATTTATTCTTACATCTCAAGTCTTTCCTTGGCGGTTGACACTTCAATAATGACGAAGAGCTGAAAGAAACTGTTTTCAACTGGTTGAAGACACAGGCGGCGGCAACCTTCTATGAAGAAGGCATAGAAAAACTTGTACCACGCTATGACAAATGCCTGCAAAAATTCGGCACTTATGTGGAAAAGTAGTTTAAGAGTTGTACATTTTTGTGCAATAAATGTTTTTTCTGTATCTGTACACAATTTTTTTTTATTACCAAACGGAACATACTTTCTGGACATACCTCATATACTATAGTCCATGTAATTTCAATAGAAGCTTGCACTGTACACGTTCCCTCTACTTGCCTCGTCCGTTTATTCCGAGTAATCACCATATGTACTGGTTGTTAGAAAAGTATGCCTCTAAATTGTTACCAGTGTTTAATACTTTCGTATGAATTTAATTCTTTTAAAGTAATTCATTGTGTTTAATTGTATAATCCTATTTTAGTATAATTATATAGTGCTGTGACTGCATGAGAGCAAGCAGTTGCAGTCACTTCCTGGGTTGATGAAAACATTTCACAAATTGTTGCTTCAGGATTACTACACAGAAGTTCTTTAAAGTAATTATACACACTGTAAATAATGCTTTTGGATTGGCTTCGTAAATCACGTTTTTCACTCATCGTTGACCGGTACTGCGTACACTTTAATCTCTTGAGCACTGAACGGAAACTCAAACTGAACCGGTGAATTTATTTGTACTATAATATAATCATATACTACATTTATAAAAGACTATGTACGCGGTGCGTTCAAAAAGTAACGGGAATTTTTAAATTTCGCGGGTTTGGATAGTCCGATTGTAAAATTTTTTTTTTTATTATGTTGGTACACATGCCCCTGACGTACGATAAAATTTTCAACAATATTCATTGCTTAGTTCTTAAGTGGAAGCCGCTAAGGTTAGACGTGTTTTTCGAGCACGGCTATTTTTGTTTGTTAAAAAAAATGGATCAAAGAATTTGTATTAAATTTTGCGTGAAAAATGAAATAAAGTGTAATAAAGTGTGTGAAATGTTAAGAAATGCATATGGTGAGTCTGCTATGAGTAAAACAAGGATTTACGAGTGGTATAAGCGTTTCCAAGATGGCCGCGAAAACGTTGAAGATGACGAACGACCCGGACGTCCAAGCACATCAACAACCGATGAAAACATGAAAAAAGTGAAAGAAATGGTTATGAACGATCGCCGAATCACAATCAGAGAAGTCAGTGATGATGTTGGCATATCGATTGGCTCATGCCATGAAATATTTTTGGATGTTTTGGGTATGAAACATGTGGCAGCAAAATTTGTTCCAAAATTGTTGAATTTCGAACAAAAACAGCAGCGAATGGAAGTTGCTCAGGAGTCACTAAATGAAGTCGACAACGATGCGGATCTACTCAAACGTGTTATAACAGGTGACGAAACATGGGTTTATGGACACGATGTCAAAACTAAGGCTCAATCGCCCCAGTGGAGGCATTCTGGATCGCCAAGACCGAAAAAGGTTCGACAAGTGCGGTAGAATGTGAAGGTTATGCTCACTGTGTTCTTCGATTTTAATGGCATAGTGCATCATGAATTCTTGCCACAAGGTCAAACAATCAATAAGGAGTACTACCTACAAGTTCAACGCCGTTTGCGTGAAGCAATCCGAAAAAAACGCCCGGATTTGTGGCAAAACAATTCATGGCTTTTGCACCACGATAATGCACCTGCTCACACTTCATTGCTTGTTCGTGAATTTTTGGCCAAAAACAAAACTGTAACGATGCCCCAGCCTCCATATTCGCCAGATATGGCTCCATGTGACTTTTTTCTATTTCCAAAAATAAAGAGAACATTAAAAGGCCATCGTTTTACAAGCATAGATGACATTAAAAGCGAATCGGTGAAAGAGCTAAAAGCTATCACAAAGATCGAGTTTCAGAAGTGTTTCGAGGATTGGAAAAAGCGTTGGCACAAGTGTATTGCATGCGAAGGGGACTACTTTGAAGGCGACAATATTAATGTAGATGAATAAATAATATTTTTTTCAAAAAACGAAAATTCCCGTTATTTTTTTAACAAACCTCGTATATTTTTATATATGTCTTTAAAATAGAAACAGCCTTACATTTTGTGTTGACAGTTATAAAAGCAAACACTGCAGAGTATAATACAATCTGTAATTAATTAACTAAAAGAATTTGACATTCTAATTTATAAAGTATTTATTTTGACATTAAAGTAATGTATGAATAAAAGTAAAAATTAAAAATAGATGGTGATTTGTGCCTATTACTAATTTGTTTATAATGAATAGCAGTGTGGGTGTAGTAGTACGTTTTGCAGCACACTATCTGCAAACTGCTGCAACCACTTTACATGTGTGCGAGTGAAAATACTTTTATTACGGAAGCTTCTATTGAAATTACATGGACTATAATATAATAAAGAGAATGAGAAAATTTCTAAACTTTCTAAACGACAGCAAATTACTAAAAACACTTAAAACAAAAAATGTCTTTCCATTCACACAAAACTTGAACACTACAAAAAGCAGTTCTAAGATCACAAGCAACGTATGGCAGTGAAACCCTCCCTCTTCAGTATTGATGGAAACGGAATAAAAGAAACAATCAGAAACATAGAAAGAAGGATTCTTAGAACCACATAAACAAGAAACACATAGACTAGTTGACAACCAGCACAGACTTTTACCAAGAGAACAAATTTATAAAGAAATAGAACCAATCACTGATGCAATGCGCAAAAAGAGAATTTCTTTCTTTCCGCATATCCTCAGAACTCCAGAAAACCGATTATTAAGAAAAATTGTAAAAAAATTCATGTGTGCAAAAACAGAACGAGCCAAACTTCCTTGGCTTGAAGAAATCAAAAAAGACAGAACAGAACTAAATCTAACAATTGCTGATGTCAAAGATCGCACATCGGTTTACAAGGAAACAATTAAAGACAAAACAAAATTTTATCAGTAAGAACAATTAAACGAAAAGAACAGGTTTGTTCAGATGAATTGAGAAAAGCGAGATCCGACAGAATGAAAAAGTATTGGCAAGAAAGAAATGAAAAGGAAATAAACTGCCGTAGAAAAAGAACTAACCAAAGAGAATAAAATGATCCTTTGTGGTCATAAAATGAAAAAATAAAAATAAAAAAATAAAAGGCTACTGCATGAGAATTGTAGCGTTTCCGGTACAATTTAAAAAAGGAAAAGTTAAAATTCTACCGAATAAGAAAAGCATAAATTGTGAAACTTAAAAAACATACTTTGGTGCGATGTCACTGTACCGGCTGTCACCATGTGCTCCGGTGGCTGGGCCGCTCCTGTCGGCTGGAGTTCTACCCAGATGCCCACTGTAATCGGCTGAGGCACCTACGTTACCGGCAGCTCCACCACTGTTTTCATATGCATCGTGACGATATCTGCGATGGCTCTTCTTCTTTTTCCCATGCACGCTAAAAAATGTACAAGAAAAAACAAATTGTAAGTTATTCATATTACTACGAGGTATGTCCAGAAAGTAAGTTCCGTTTCTATTTATATCCGCTGCAGTACTGTGATCGCAGTTCCACGCATGCCCAGCAGACGCTCTGTTTCAAGAAGAAGAAAAAACCTGCGCCATTTTGAGATCACTGTCAGCCACCTACGCTTTGTTGTGCTTGTTTACAATATCGGTGTTGATTGAAAATCCCGCCGCTTGTGAAATCAGATCAGTGATTCGTTTTCTGTGAATGCTAAAAAAATGAAACCAATCGAAATTTATCGGCAAATTTGCGAAGTTTACGGACAAAATGCGATAAGTGATTCAATGGTGAGAAGATGGGTCCGACAGTTCAATGAAGGACGTAGTGAAGTACACGATGAAGAACGAAGTGGGCATCCATCTTTGTGTACAGAAGAACTGGTTCACACGGTTGATGAGAAGATCAGGGAAAACCGTAAGTTTACAATTAGAGCTCTCGTTATTGAATTTCCACAAATCTCAAAATCACTAATTCATGAAATTGTTACTGAAAAACTGAAATTTCGTAAACTTTGCTCACGTTGGGTACCAAAAATTCTTACTGAGCAACACAAAACCAAACGGATGGGCAGTGCACTTCATTTTTTGGACCGTTATGATGAAGGCGGCGAAGATTTTCTGTCACAGATAGTCACAGGAGATGAAACTTGGGTTTCTTATGACACCCCTGAAAGTAAGCGGCAATCAATGGAATGGAGACACACTTCATCCCCAGCCAAGGTTAAGCCGAAACAAATGTTGACACCTCGAAAAATCATGTGCACAGTCTTTTGGGACAGCAAAGGCATCTTACTGATTGATTTCTTACAGCGAGGTCAAACAATCAATGCAGATGTTTACTGCGAGACACTTGGAAAATTGCGCCGCGCAATACAGAATAAGCGTCGAGGATTTCTGTCAAAAGGTGTTGTTTTTCTTCACGACAATGCTCGACCACACACTGCAAATGCAACGAAAAACCTCCTACAGGGATTTGGCTGGGACGTGTTTGATCATCCTCCGTACAGCCCTGACCTCGCTCCTAGCGATTTTCATCTGTTCTTACATCTCAAGTCTTTCCTTGGCGGTTGACACTTCAATAATGATGAAGAGCTGAAAGAAACTGTTTTCAACTGGTTGAAGACACAGGCGGCGGCAACCTTCTATGAAGAAGGCATAGAAAAACTTGTACCACGCTATGACAAATGCCTGCAAAAATTCGGCACTTATGTGGAAAAGTAGTTTTTGTGCAATAAATGTTTTTTCTGTATCTGTACACAATTTTTTTTTATTACCAAACGGAACATACTTTCTGGACATACCTCGTATTATCAAGTTTTTGTTGTTTAGGTCATCAGCCGAAAGTCTGGTTTGAACCTGTAGAGGTTTTACTAAGTAAAACGAGGAGTGAGGTGGTTTACTATTGCCTTTCTCACTGAGGGGAAAAGTATGCTTATCAGCATGCCGGGCCCTCTGAAATGTACATATTTTCCACTCTGCAAATGACACCTTCACTTCATTCACCAAAGGGTTAAATGATTCAGTCATTAAATTGGCTGACGAAGTGAAAAGAAACAGAACTATTTATTTTAGCCCTGCAACGAACAGATAGAGCGTAAATAATTTGACACTCCACCTGTCTGTTATGGGCAGATTATCAAGTTTCTGAACATTAAATCAAAACAGTAGACACTCTATTCGGTAAACTATTTTCTCGTTTATACATGGGCTCTTGTGCCCGTGACAGTGAAAGCAATGTTTAACAATACGCCTACTACTTACAGGTTACGAGGATTGCCTTTTATATTTCAACAATGGACAATACTGCCAATATCGTTATCTTAAAGTTCGACTTTTTTCGATAGATTGTACTCTGTTTTGCTCGTACAGTCGGTTGTGTTGTTTAGTAGTGACTTGAAATTGTTATCTCGGTCAAAAAATGGAGTTAAGTCGCGAACATTTTCGTGCATTTATTTTTTACAACTTTTGACGTGGATTATCTCAACAACGAACCACACTTAAAACCACATTTGGCGATGAAGCACCATCGAAAACCACTGTATATCGGTGGTACACGGAATTCAATCGTGGCCGTGGTATTAGTACCTGAATTTATTTCAAGGCTGATGAGTTGTAAACGTATGAATTGCCCCCTACCCACTTTATAGCTAACCCAATCACTTGCCACCAACTACGCCAATACTTGCTCTTGTAGTTTTGTTAAATATTTCGTCAGCCATTTTTTCAGTCTTTTAATATCAATTATAACCTATAAGTGCCCATAACAGACAGGTGGAGTGTCAAATTATTTACACTCAATCTGTTAGTTGCAGGGCTAAAATAAATAGTTATGTTTTTTATCACATGATCAGCCAATTAAACGACTAAATCATTTAAGAAAAGAAGAGGTAGAGGTGTATTGTGACACTAATCAGAGTTATCTCCTCCTCTGAAAGTAATGAATTTCATTATACAGCGAGACCCTGTTGTAAATGAAGTGAAGGTGTCATTTTGCAAAGTGGGCTCGGCATGGTGATAAGCGTACTTTTCCACTGAGTGAGTTGTGGCAATGGTAAACCACCTCACGCCTCGTTTTACTTAGTAAAACCTCTACACGTTCAAACCACCCTTTCAGCTGATGACCTAAACAACACATAACCTATAAACATATAATCAGGTGATTATATAATAAAGTATTGAATGTTAACGCGCTCTATAATCCATGTGTTCACTCCTTGAGATGCAAGACGAGAGTGAACTATTGGGGCTCTTATACGCATCCATGCATAATGATTGTCAGGTACAATCTTAGAACGCTGCCAAACGTTCCGATTGGTCTAAACGACGAGTGGAACAGACAGCATAGCTCATCGACTGTGAAAAACATATTACATTCTATCTTCACATGTAAAAACTGTACATAACAAAACTCATGCATCTACACACCATTTTCTATTAAGCTATTTTAAAATTACGTTCAAGTGAAAAACAAAAGTTGATAGATTAGTTTGTTACAGTGAAGTAAGCTGTACTGGATGTTTCATGCAACACATTAAATAAATGAAAAGTCAGAATTAACAGATACATTCTCCTTGACATACGTACATCAATTGTGCGGTACAAAGCTGCGTGTTGTTGTGGGGGGGGGTGAAGGGGGTACGGGTGATGCATGCTGGGAATACGACTGTTGTATTACTCTCATACAAAACATTCCTTTACAAACTTTCCGTATTTTATATATGATTGAGTTCAAGCACAAATTGTTTGAGATGAGCACAAATTGGACGTCTCGATTGGACCATGTCCGAGCCAGCCACGGCGACCACATGTTGGAAATTATTTTTAAATAAACATGGCAAATAATTTATCTTTAAAATAAAACCAATTCCAAGTCAATTGTTCAATTATTCCATGTTTTATTTCATTTTAAAGTTCTATACCTCTAAAAAAAAACACCCCTTATTATCATTATACGGCGAAAATGTTTTTAAATTCAATAAAACATACGGCGGGCGGCCTCTCTCTCTCTTCAGTCAAACATCTTTATCATTATAATGTAAGTAATTCTAATCTTAATAAATGAAAAGTAATCCACTAATTACGATCTTTAATTTAACCTTTACTTTTTGAATTTATGACCGACGGTAGATTTGTTACATTTTTTTGAAAATCCCCAAAAAATGGCAGTCCATGGGCAAAACTACAACAAAAAAAATGTCAGTCTTCACAGTGTTAAACTTTACGATACGATCTGAGCAATCTCATTTTAGGAAACTTAGTCCTTAAGCATGTTAGGAATAGGGTTAAGGTGTGTGTGTGTGTGTGTGTTTGTATGTGTGTGCGTGTGAGAGAGGGGGAGAGAGAGTGAGAGACAGAGAGAGAGAGGAGGCGGCAGGGGGAGAGAAACAGAGAGAGGGGGAGAGAGAAAGAGTATGTGAGAGAGAGACAGAGAGGGAGAGACACAGAGAGAGGGGACAGAGAGAGAGAGGGAGAGGGAGGGAGAGAGAAAGAGAGACATGCAATGGTAAGCAGGATGACTATGAACATGCGACATGCAGTGATGAAAGACGTCTTACTTAGCTAAAGGTATGTTATCACGATCCGCATACGCGTCGTACAAATACTCCCTGCAACATACACGTACACAACACACATTATTTCACTTGACATAACAAAACAATACACACGTATACACCATCTAAAATAATAAATAATATTATTAGTTTTACTTTACATAGTGAATGGAAAATGTTATCACTGTTTTACACGAGGGGGGTTGTTGAATAGGGGAGGACGACGAAGACGACAAGTGATTCACTTTCACAAGTTATTATTTTACAAAGACCAATGATTTTGTGTACAATTTTGTTTTTTACCTTTCTCTTGCCTAAATGAATTTATATAGGAAGGAAAGTATTGTTTTTATGTCGATTTTAACAAATACACTCTTCACCCGAATATACACCTGAACAGACCCCCTCACACCCACACAACTACATGTTTTTAGCAATTGGTCTGTGTGTGTGTGTGTGTGAACAGAATATCTCAAGAACGGAACAACATACGAACTTGAAACTTAAGTTACATACCACTACCGGACCCGACACGAACATTTTCATCAAAATCAATCAACCAGAACTAGTAGTTTATTCGTGTAATTTTTCACTTTTTTGCGATTTTCTCAAAAACTGGTCCTACAATTTTTTTGTAAAATCGCCTGGTTTACTCAGTTTTTTATTCTCTACAAGATAAAGTATACGCCATGTTTGCTGAAATTCTTGGTGAGGCTGTTTTTGCATAAAGAAATTGTTTTTTTAAGATTGCGGCTTTATTATGCATTTTACTGCAAAAATGTATATAATAAAAGCTGTAGACATAATAAAATAATAATAAATTATAATAAAAGCTGATTTATACAGACAGATATCGGGAGAATAGAACGAGTCACAAAATTCAAATATCTTGGGGAATACATCCTCCCAACAGGTCTTGATAAACCAGGCATCGAAGAAAGACTCAATAAGTTGGAAAGGGCGTACGGAATCACGAGGAACATATACGCCAGGAAATGTATTTCCAGAAATGCCAAAATCAGACACAATCAGACCGTTATCCTGCCTGAATGCCTATATGCCAGCGAATGTCAAATTCTCAATCGCAACACATATAAGTTGGAAATCTTGGAAAGGAGAATTCTTAGAAGAATACTGGGCCCAAACCGCACGAAGGATGGGTGGAGATTGAAGAGCAATAAAGAAATATATCAATGTACTGAGACAATATTGGCAACAATGAAGAACAGAAGACTGCTCTTTTTTGGACACCTGCACAGAATGGATCCCAACAGACTCACTAAGAAAGTATTTGATTTCTGCCATAACAAGAAAACAACACAGGCATGGTTCCGAGAAATAGCAAAAGACCTACAACTGAACTACATTACAACATGAGACATCTTAGATAGAAACAAATACAGAAGCCAAATACGAAGCATCAAAGAGTTCCAGGGTGGACACAGACCTCCGAGGACTGGAACAGCATGGTCTCAGGAGAGGAAGAAGAGATTCAGCAAGGGAATGAAGGCGATTTGGGCTGAAAGGAGAAAGTAATACCAGTAAAATTGACTGAAAACTACCAGTCTACCAGGTATGAAATGGTGGTTTTGGTAAAACGCTTAAAAATACATAATTTCCAAGAATCGTTCTGTCACCACCACCCCTTCTAATTAATCATTTACTGTGTTGCCGGCTTCAATAGTTCTCCCGGCCTTTGACGGCATAGCGACAAACCTTTCGGCTGCGCACCGCAGAGGCCTTTGTCATCAAGGCCAAACCAGTAGCCGCTCTCTGTCGCAGCGCTCTCGGCGACTATTTAAAGAGCGCTGCACTGAGCAGAGATTAAATTTCAATCAAGACACCGAGGGATTCATTTCCACCAGACAGCAGACGAGACGTCCACCACGGCACACAACTGCCAGACTCCAGCAAGAACTAATCGACAACCCCGCAAGAAAGAAGATGATGCTTCCGCTCGCCGACCCGTCACCGTAAACTGTCGACCGGACCGTCATCGCCCGCCCGCTGACGCGAGCGATGCCCACAGCGGTCCCTCGACCGAGCCTTACGTCCACCGGACCCGACGAAGCAGCCATCGACGCACTACTGCGAGGGAAGAAGATAATGTCTCTGCTGGACGACGACACACCGTGTCGCCCAGCTCCTCGACCGCCACGACGACTACGACAGACGACTACCACTTAAACGGCCCTTTTCAGGGCCACCAAATTAATAAAGTTCGCCATCCAGTGACAGTTCCAAAAAAAGAGGGAGATCAATCACTGTAAAGCGGTCTTAACATTTTCCACTCACACCGCACACAAAAAAGTAAATTATAAAAAATAAAAATAGAAAATCTCGTACTTGTTTGGATACGATTCAGAACAGAAAGGTGACAAATAATTTAACACGACAGGAATAGTGGAGGTGAATGAACCGAAAAAAATGTCGTTCAACATCACATGGATTACCCAGAGAAAACTAATGATGGCACAATACGACATGTTCAACACAAATAGGACAGCCGTGGACGTCCTCAACAACCGATTGCAATGTCTTGCGCTACCAACATTACCCCAATTGTTCATCCTTCAATACAGAAACATAATTTTAAATAATAAATTAAAGCACACTTTTATTAAATTATAATAAAAAAATCTGGTGTGAAACACTCACACAACTTTCTCTTGCCAACGCAAATAATTAACAATAAACCTAAAATTAGTAATAAAACAAAAAACTAAACTATTAGATATAAACAAAAAACTAACCTCAACATAACACAACCTTATTTTAATCATGACTGAAAGACGGAAAATGAAAATCGAACTCAGTTTGGCTTAAAAATATGGAAAATCACTCTTTCACACTAAACTAGGCTCTGTAGAGAAAAATGCTACTAATAAAATTTTTAGAACTTTTAATTTCCTATAAATTTGATTATATACATTTTTGTCGTGAAGTGCATACTAAGGCCGAAATCTTAAAAAAATTGATTTTTCACACGTTTTCGTGAGAAAAAAACAGAAAATCGCTAATTACCGCTAAACTAAGCGTTATACAAAAAAAATGTTTCAAATAAAAGTTGTAGGATTTTAAATTCTCTACAACTTTTATTATATAAAAATTGCGCTAAATTGCATATTAAAGCCGTAATCTTAAAAAAACAATTTCTTTACTTGAAAACAGCCTCACCGAGAATTTCAGCAAAGATGGCGCCTACCCTATCATGTAGAGCATAAAAAAATTAATAAATCAGACGATTTTAAAAAAAATTGTAGGACCAGTTTTTGAGAAAATCGCAAAAAAGTGAAAAATGACACGAATAAACTACTACTTTCAGTTGACCAATTTTGATGAAATTGTTCGTGCCAAGTGCGGTAGTGGTATGTAACTTAAGTTTCAAATTTCAAATTTGTACGATGTTTCGTTCTTGAGATATTCTGTTCACACACAGACCAATCGCTAAAAACATGTTTTTTGGGTTCGGAGGTCTGTTTGAGTGTAGATCCGGTGAAGAGTGTATTTGTTGTGTTCGACATGAAAACAATACTTTCCTTTCTATATATTCATATAGGCAAGAGAAAGTAAAAAACAAAAACACATATGTAATGAGGATGTGAGCAGTGGCAGCTAAGAGTTACTAAAAAACAAACAGCAGTTACCGAATCAGCTAAATTAAAATTAATAAAAAATTAAGTTATTAGTTAAGTTGTTATTAAAATTAATAAAATTAAAATCAGTTCATTTTTTCCTCCTTTTTTTACTTTCTCTTGCCTATATGAATACATAGGAAGGAAAGTATTGTTTTCATGTAGATTTTAAGAAATCGAGTTTTCACCAGATCTATAAGTTTTCAGACCCCCTGAACCCAAAAAACATGTTTTTAGCGATTGGTCTATGTGTGTCTGTGTGTGTGTGTATACAAAATATCTCAAGAACGGAACATCGTACGAACTTGAAATTTGAAACTTAAGTTACATACCACTACCGGACCCGACACGAACATTTTCATCAAAATCGATCAACCGGAAGTAGTAGTTTATTCGTGTAATTTTTCACTTTTTTGCGATTTTCTCAAAAACTTGTCCTACGATTTTTTTTTAAATCGTCTTGTTAACTAAATTTTTTATACTCTACAAGATAGGGTAGGCGCCATGTTTGCTGAAATTCTTGGTCAGGCTGTTTTCACGTAAAAATTGTTTTTTTAAGATTGCGGCTTTAATATGTATTATAGCGCAAAAATTTATATAATAAATAATGTAGAGAATTTAAAATTCTACAACTTTAATTCCAAACATTTTTTTGTATAAAGCTTAGTTTAGCGGTAATTAGCAATTATTTGTTTTTTTCTCACAGAAACGTGTGAAAAATCTATTTTTTTAAGATTTCGGCCTTCGTATGCATTTTACGACAAAAGTGTATATAATCAAATTTATAGGAAATTAAAAGATGTACAACTTTTGTTTAGAGCATTTTTCTGTTACAGAGCCGAGTTTAGCGTGAAAGAGTGATTTTCCGTATTTATAAGCCAAACAGGTCGATTTTCATTTGGAGTCTTTCACTCATGATTAAAATAAGGTAATGTTTTTTTTTTTTTTTGAGGTTAGTTGTGTTGTTTATTTTTAATGTTTTATTACTAATGTTAGGTTTATTGTTAATTATTTGCATTGGCAAGAGAAAGGTGTGCGAGTGTTTCACACCAGATTTTTATGTTTGTCACAGTGAAATTAAAGCAGTTGCACATGCGACTCCATGGAACATTTTGTATGCTGATGATGTATAGCCCTTATATCAAATAGCCTGCAGGGGATTCAAGAGAACTTGGAAAATTGGAGAAAGGGACTGGAACAAAATGGGTTGCGCATCAGTAGAACGAAAACAGAGTACATGTTTTGTAATTTTGATCCTGATGACTCATGGAGTGGAGACATCAAACTTGAGGCAACCCCCTTGCCCAGAGTTAAAACTTTCAAGTATCTGAGGGCAGTGATCTCAGAGGATGGATCCATGGAGGCTGAAATAGTGCATAAAATAACATCGGGCTGGAACAAGTGGCGTATGCTGACTGGGGTTCTGTGTGACCCAAAAGTGCCCATAAAAATAAAGGGAAGAGTCTACAGAGCGGCTGTTAGACCAGCACTTGTCTATGGCAGCGAAGCTTGGGCACTTAAGAGTGCATGAACAGAAATTCCACACTACAGAGATGCGCATGCTGCGATGGGCGGGAGGAGTCACATTGAAGGATAAGGTGTGGAATGAGCATATAAGGGGAACCTTCAAAGTTGCTAATATAGCAGAAAAGGTGCGAGAGTCCAGGATGAGATGGTATGGTCATGTGCTCAGGAGAACGGATGATCATGTCGTGAAGAGGTGCCTTTCCATGGCTACAGGGAAGAGAGGAAGGGGTAGACCCCTTACCATGTGGATGACGAATGTCCAAAGAGACATGAAAATGTTGGGCTTATCCGAGGAAGACGCACAGGAGCGTAACGGGAAGAGGCGAGGCCAAAGAAGAAGAAGAAGCACATGCGCACTGATGCTTTTCTCCCTTTACCCCTCGTTGCAAACTCAATGGATGACTCAAGTGACTATAGTTAGGGAGAGAAATGAATGTGGATAGAATCCAGCAGGGCGTAGGTGAAGAGGCTCTTCACTTACTTAGGTGTTAGGATTCTCTGTAAGGACTAGTGAACAATCAAAAATTCCCACCACTAGATATCACAGTAATTCATAATGAATCGTTCTACACGAACAAAACAATGATTCAAAACAACCTAACAATGAGTCGGACCCATTTAAAATTCACTATCCAATAAAATAGTATGGCCCGAGTGACTCGGAATCAAGCCTCAAAATGTTAATTCAGGGAAAACTTTCTAAAAGTGATATTTGAATACAAGTCAGAACAAGTAAACAAAAAATAAAAATACACAGTAATCCCTCGGTATCCGCAGGGGTTCCATTCCAGAGGGTTACCGCGGTTCATGAAACCGCGGATAATGATACCCCTTGTATCAACGAAAAGATGGGGGTTAGGTTCTGAAGAAGGAAAAGTCCCGTATGTAGTCGTTTTAAGTGTTTAATACGAGGGCTATTCAGAAAGTAGGGAACGTTTCCATTTGACGCCACTGGGCGCGCGGCAATCATGTATGTCTTGGTATGTGCATGCTCGGCTCTTCACTCGGCGTCCAGCCGTTGCAACGGGAACGTCGCTGCGCTGCCTGTTTTCTCGATATTCCAATTTGAAATGTGCGCTGCAATTGAAAATCCCGCTAGTTGTGAAGTGCGGTCCGTCATACGGTTTTTGTCGGCCAAAAACCTAAAACCGATAGAAATTCATCGGCAACTGCGCGAAGTATACGGTGACAACGTGATGAATGAAAGTTCAGTGCGAAAATGGTGTATTCGGTTTAAAAATGGCCGTACCAACGTCCATGATGAAGAGAAGAGCGGTAGCCCGAGCATTGTGACAGACGATTTGGTCGCCAAAGTCGATGAAAAAATTCGTGAAAACCGACGATTCACGATAACGGAGCTTTCACTTTCCTTCCCACAAATTTCACGCACTTTGTTGTTTGAAATTGTCACTAAAAAGCTAGGCTACCACAAATTTTGTGCAAGATGGGTGCCAAAAATGCTTACTGACAACCATAAGCGTCAGCGAATGGGGGCAGCCTTAACATTTCTCGAGGCCTACCACACGGATGGTGATGCATTGCTGGATCGCATCATAACGGGTGACGAGACTTGGGTTAAACATGTCAATTCCGAGACAAAATTGCAGTCCATGGAGTGGGGGCACACACATTCTCCTAAAAAACCAAGAAAATGTCTGCAAACCTTATCAGCAAGGAAGATTATGGCTACTGTGTTTTGGGACAGGCAAGGTGTGCTGCTCATTGACTTTCTCGAGCGTGGTGCAACAATAAACTCTGATCGGTACTGCCAAACATTGCGCAACCTTAGGAGAGCAGTTCAAAACAAGCGCCGAGGAAAGTTGTCGTCAAAAATTTTGTTTCTTCATGACAATGCCCGACCTCACACGGCAAACCGCACAAAAGAACTCCTTGATTCATTCAAATGGGAGGTTTTCCCTCATCCACCCTATAGTCCTGATCTTGCACCGAGTGATTTTCACTTGTTTCCAAGAATGAAGAACTGGCTAGCAACACAGCGCTTCGACGACGACGAGGAACTCCGGGCGCGCGTCACTGAGTGGCTGCGGTCGCAGGCGGCGGATTTCTATGACGAAGGAATTTTGAAGCTTGTCCACCGCTATGACAAGTGCCTCAATTTGCTTGGTGACTATGTAGAAAAGTAGTATTTTAGTCACTCTTTCACATGTATATAATAAAAAAATTTTCTTTTACATAGGTTTTGTTTATTTACAAAACGTTCCCTACTTTCTGAATAGCCCTCGTATTTTACTGTTTTACGGCCACGAATAAAGTTTATGGATAACCTAAACTTGCAGATACCACGGGATTACTGTGTAAACAATGTACAAAAATCATTTTCACATAAAAAGTAACGCCTCGTAGACAGACCAAGGGTCAAATTGTTCACTGAAAAACATACACAAATGTAACCAACTTAAAGTCCAGCCTCTGTTAGTTTGCTCCTAATGTAAACAAATAATGACCAAGTCACTGAGCCCAAATAATGACCAAGTCACTGATTAACAAAGTAACAACAAAATACTTTCAAAAGTATTTAAATGCAAAATACTTTTAAAAGTATTTTTTTAAATGAAATTGTTAGGCCTACATCATATCATGACTGATGTTTTCAGTAATTTAAGTACTTATAATTTAAAAAATAGTTAACTTGATAGGAATACGACATCCGTAAAATCGCATACTCTAGCGTGCACGCTCTAGTAGGTGGCTTTTGTTTGTTGACAGTAGGAGCAAACTAACAACGGCTCAACTGTACTTAAGTGTTATAAATGGACAGTCTGAGGTAATGTCAACCCAACGCTCCTATCTGGCTTGGATCTTTTCACAAAATGAAAGTCAACACACTTGAAAAGTAATGTTCAACTCATAGGTGAAATTATTATTAAAATTATGTTTTGAACAAAACATAACACAGTGTTTTCCATCTTACTGCTTTATAATATCCATACTTTATGTACAGTATTCAGATGAGTGGAAGTCCCCTAGCCGTGGGAGTGAGAGAATGCATAACGCTCTCACTTGCACAACCCATATGCACCATTCCAATAACATTGTCATATAATTTTACTCATTGTTGTGAGCAAGCGTTTATGCATCCAGTAAACTAACAAGCAAGATAACGACTGTAGTATGTTTTCAGATTTGGATTATAAGGGTAAAGCCCTTTGAGCGCATCCGTAGTTATGCCACATATCTCCCTCTCACTCGCTCGGCTATGGGACATCAATTCATCTGATATCTACAGTTAAGCTGTTGTTAGTTTGCTCCTAGTGTCAACAAACAAAAGCCACCTACTACAGGGTGTACTCTAGAGTCTGCGACTTTACGGATATCGTATTCCTATTAAGTTAAATATTTTTTAAATTATAAGTACTTAAAACAAGTAAACAAAAATAAGTACTAAAAACATCAGTCATGATATGATGTAGGCCTAACAATTTCATTTATGAAAATACTTTTAAAAGTATTTTGTATTGTAAATACTTTTGAAAGTATTCTGTTGTTACTTTTTAATCAGCGTGTACACATTTTCATGTAATGCGCATGCTCAGTGACGTCAGTATTTGTTTACATTAGGAGCAAACTAACAGAGGCTGGACCTGTATACATTTGATGGCTATCAGAAGATCTATTTGTAAATATTACATGAAATTATACGAGTGGAAAAAAAAACTGACAACATTTGTAGCAAACTTACGCTTCGACAAGAGGTCCAGGATACGGATCAGACTTTTGATAGAGTGACGCCAGCTTAACGGAGAACACGATCGCTGGAATGAACAGCATCAGAATCCAACCGACACTCATCCAAAATCCATTCTGATCACAACAACAAAAGAAAATATTACACTTACAAAATCATTACCTTTGCCCATAACACGCTAGTACGAGGTCTGTTCAAATAATAACCAAACCTTTCGAATTACGCGCTAACGTGGATATTTAGCTACGTGCAGTTGGCAGCACACTGTTCTACATCATTTCCTTTGTAAACACATGTTTTTGGATTGTTGATATCTCATTTACTTTTCGTTGTGTAGTTGCGTTTTTAGTACGACGTGTTTAAGTGCTAGTGACGATTTTTGCAATGTGCGATATTCGGGAGCAAAGATGCAACGTAAAATTTTGCGTCAAACTGGGGAAAACGTTGGCAGAAATGTTTCAACTTTTGAAACAAGCGTACGGAGATGATTCTCTAAGTCGTACACAATGTTATGAATGGTTTTCTCGATTTAAAAATGGTCGCCAGTCAATTGAAGACGACCCTCGACCAGGAACACCTTCAATTTCAGCTGATGTCACCCACGTTAGAATAATACATGATCTGCTGCGTGAAAATCGCCGATTGACTGTCCGAGAACTTTCAGAAGAAGCTGGAATCTCAATTGGATCGTGCCATGAAATTTTGACCAAAAAATTGAACTTGCATAGAGTTGCAGCAACGTTTGTTCCCCGTTTGATGACGGTACAGCAAAAAGAACATCGAAAGGACGTTTGTCGGCAACTTCTCGAACAAACAAACGATGATGCAACATTCATGCAAAGGATCATAACGGGAGATGAAAGTGGGGTTTACGGCTACGACATTGAGACAATTGTGCAATCGTCACAATGGGTTGGCAAAGGATCTCCACGCCCCAAGAAAGCACATCAGTCCTGATCCAATGTCAAAGTGATGATCACTGTTTTTTTCGATTTTAACGGAATCGTGCATTTTGAGTTTTTGCCTCAAGGTAAAACAGTGAATCGTGTGTATTATCAAGGCGTTTTAAAACGGTTACGTGAAAAAATTCGCAAAAAGCGACCTCAGTTGTGGAAAGACAACTCATGGTTACTCCATCATGACAATGCGCCCGCGCATTCAGCTTTATCAGTTCGTCAGTTTAGTGCCAAAAATCAGATGACTATCATCCCGCAGCCTCCGTACTCACCAGATCTGGCTCCTTGTGATTTTTTTTTTTATTCCCAAAATTAAAATCGGTGACGAAAGGACGCCGTTTCGAGACTGTTGATGACATTAAAGAAAATTCGTCACATACCTTGAAGGACATCTCAAAGGAAGCTATCCAGGAGTGTTTTGCAAAGTGGAAACATCGCTGGGAAAAGTGTGTGAATAGTGGAGGGGAGTACTTTGAAGGTGACAAGGACGAATAATTTGTAAAATTAATAATAAAGATTTAAAATCAAAAGTTCGGTTGTTATTTGAACAGCCCTCGTACAGCGTTAAAATAAAATATTATAATAAATATTATAAAATTATATAATAATAAATGTAATTTTATATTATAAAATAATGTGACACTTATTGCTAAGATCCGTTTCGGGATCTAGGTTATTAAATAATTATTACACTAAAATTTACAATTACAAATATTTATTACCACACTAAAAGATTACAAAATAAATAAATAATTAAACTAATTATAATTAAGTAATACAATAAATGATTTAATAATTCAATTAAAATAGATAATTATTAACAATAAATAACTTACAATCACTTTTATAGACTATACAAACATACAAAACACAGAAACTGAATTCACAAAACTGCACATTAATTTTACACATTACCATACACTCACAAAGACGGTATAACAATCGTTGTTCGGATACGTAACCTGTATACGCACCTCGATAATCGCTCGGCAAAGATCACACGAATACTACCGACTCGACCGCGCTCGGGGTTCTCTTTATATACCTTTTTACAAAGACTGTTCGAGAAGAGAATAGAACAACACGCAAAAATAAAGTACAACAAAAAACTCTTTATTAATGAGTGCTAGAAAAATCTGATGTAAACAGGTCAACAATAAATCTTTTGTAAATAGAAAATGTAAACAACCTGCCCTCCCCCCTCATAATAGCTGTACACGATACTCGACCTTTTACGATAGTTATTACAACCCTTATGAATGAATAGACACACCCCTTTATGGTTATTATTGTGAAACTGTAATTTATTGTTGCTATTGTGTATATAGATTCAGAAACCAGATTATGAACTGTAAAGCCTATCCAGGTGCAGACATAGGGAGTGATCATAACTTAGTAGTAATGGATAGCAGGCTTAAACTTAAAAAACTGAAGAAGGGACAGGGAAATGCTAGGTGGGATGTAGACAAACTAAGAGAACAAGACAACCAGGTAGGTTTCCAGGAGAGTATTCAAAAAGGGATAGAAGAAAGAGGTAATGACACAGGAAGTGTAGAGGAGGAGTGGATAAACTTCAAGGAGGTGGTAGTGAAAGCAGCGGAAGAATGGTTAGGACATACTAAAAGAAGAGGTAGGAAACCGTGGATTACTAATGATATTTTAGAACTGATGGATGAGCGAAGAAAATATAAAAACGCAAAGGACGAGAGAGGTAAAAGGCAATATTGCTACTTGAGAAATACCATAAACAAAAGGTGTAAGAAAGCGAAGGGAGAGTGGATCAGAGCGAAATGTACGGACATTGAAAGTAAAATGGCAGTTGGTAAAGTGGACGCAGCTTATAGAAAAATAAGGGAAAACTTTGGAGAACGAAAGATGAAAGCTGTTAATTTACAAAGCGCAGGTGGTAAACCATTGTTGAATGGCCAAGAGAGAGCTGAAAGATGGAAGGAATACGTAAATCAACTCTACATGGGAAAAGAATTAGAATATGATGCGATAGAACAAGAAACTGATGTTGAAGAAGATCAAAAAGGGGACCCTATACTACGAGAAGAATTCGATCGGGCACTTAAGGATATGAATATGAATAAGACACCAGGAATAGATAACATACCATCGGAATTATTATTACGATGTGGTAAAGTTGCTCAAAACAAATTATACAAACTTGTGTGCAGAATGTATGAGAGTGGAGAGGTACCATCGGATTTTAAAAAAATATTATGATTCCAATACCAAAAAAGTCAGGAGCGGAGAAGTGTGAACATTACAGAACCATCAGCCTAACATGCCATGCATCTAAGATACTGACAAGAATTATATACAGGAGAATAGAACACCGAGTAGAAGAAGTATTGGACGATGACCATTTTGGATTTAGAAGGAGAATGGGAACTCGAGATGCAATATTGGCTCTGAGACTGATTATTGAGAAAAGGATACAGAAAAATAAAACTACTTTTATGGCATTTGTAGATTTAGAGAAAGCATTTGACAATCTGGACTGGAGTAAAATGTTTAAAACTTTGAAAAGGCTAGGAATTAAATACAAAGAAAGGAAAGTTATCTACAGTCTGTATAAGAATCAAACGGCTGTTTTGAGAATCGAGGGGTACGGAAAAGAGGCTGCTGTAAGAAAAGGTGTATGACAAGGTTGTTCTTTGTCACCACTACTTTTTAACTTGTATATAGAAGAGGCTATAAATGAAGTGAAGGAGATATTTGACGTAGGAATAAAAATTCAAGGAGAAACAATAAAAATGTTGAGATTCGCCGATGATATAGCAGTATTAGCTGAGGCAAAGAATGAACTAGAGGATGCCTTAAATGGAATGGATGAGATCTTGAGGAAGGATTACTTCATGAAAATTAATAAGAACAAAACGAAAGTGTTGTGCAGCAGCAAGAGTGGTTTAGAAGAGATGGGAAATTTAAAAGTAGGCAACGAAAACATACAGGAAGTTGGGGAATTCTGCTATCTAGGGAGTAAAATAACAAAGGATGGTAGAAGCACGAGTGATATCAAGAGTAGAATTGCTCAAGCTAGAAAAGCCTTTGAAATGAAAAACAGCTTACTGACTACAAACATTGATTTACAGATTAGGAAAAATTTCTTAAAACATTATGTTTGGAGTGTAGCATTATACGGAAGTGAAACGTGGGTGATAGGGGCTGTAGAACGGAAGAGGATAGAAGCTTTTGAAATGTGGTGTTATAGGAAAATGTTAAAGATTAGGTGGGTGGACAAAATAAGTAATTTAAAGGTTCTTAGGCGAGTGGATGAAAAAAGAAGTATATGGAAGCATCTTACCAAAAGAAGGGATAGGCTAGTGGGGCATATCCTAAGACATCCAGGTATTGGGCTATCAATAATGGAGGGTAACATTGAGGGAGTAAATTGTAGAGGGAGGCAAAGATTAGAATATATAAAGCAAATTACAAAAGATGTAGGGTGTTACAGGTATGTAGATATGAAACAACTTGCGCAAGATAGAACAGGTTGGAGAACTGCATCAAACCAGTCGAGAGACTGATGACAAAAAGAAATTGTGTATTGTTATTTTTATTATTCCTTTACTATTCTTATGAATGAAATTCTGGAACCTTCCTGAACCCTCTGGTCGATCCTGTCACAATAATATTGTGACAATATTGAAGAAGGTTCGCGAAATCTCTAGCATTTTATGATAAAGGGTAGATAATAGAGTGGAAAAGTAACAATGGGGTGGCTATAAAGGGATGCCTATTCATGAATATTGTTTGAAGTATGATAGAAGGTCAGGTATTGTTGTACAACTATTTATGAAAAGGTCGACCTCTTAACACTTTCCATTAACAATCGATCTATTGTTACTTGTTTACACTATGACTTTTGTTTACAGTTATGACTTTTTGAAAACTAATAAAAAAGATTATTGATCGAATCTCTGTGCCGTTCGAGAAGTCTCTTTGAACCCTCACTATATAAAGAGACCCCCGAGCGCAGTCGGTGATTTAGTATTCGTTTGATCTTTGACGAGTGGCTGTCGGGCGTTGTGCAAGGTGCGTTCTGAGCATTGTGTTGGTCAACGATTGTTATACTGTCTTTGTTTGTGTGCGCAGTGTGAAAATTTATTGTGTATCTGTATTAAATTCAGTTTTTGTGTATTTTGTTATTCATTGTATTACTTCATTATAATTAGTTTGTTGTTTATTTTGTAAATCTTTTAGTGTGGTAATAAATATTTGTAATTGTAAACTTTAGTGTACTAATTATTTAATTACCTAAATCCCGAAACGGACCTTAACGATGTGTCACAATATTATAAAATAAAATATTTATTTTAAAATTAATATTAAAATATTAGCACTCGCTCTGCAAAAAACAGTTCCCTCTCTTATCACATGGTTACCCGATCTAATGACTGACTCAGGCATTTAACAACAGAACAGTCATTCCGCACGATATGTCCAAAATATTGGAGCTTCCTACACTTAAAGGTGGAAATGTGTCGCCACCGGCTTGTAGTAGCGCAGTCTGTAGAGCTCATAGGACCGGCCGAGCATCCGGCGGCGTAGTTCAAAATAAAAACCAGATGCTTATAGCGAAGGGGGAAAGGCTGATCCCTAAATGATTAGGAGCAGTCGCCGGTGAAGCGAAGTGGGGTCATCTGTACCGCTGCCTTATCAAATAGGAGCAGTCGCCGACGCAGCGAGCACCGTTCACCGCTGCCTCCAAAGAGTAGCAGTCGCCGGTGAAGTGAAGTGGGGTCGTCTGTACCGCTGCCTAATCAAATAAGAGCAGTCGACGACACAGCGAGCACCTTTCACCGCTGCCTCCAAAGAGGAACAGTCGCCGGTAAAGCGAGGGGAAGGGAAGGAAGGTGTAAATGACAGAAAGAACTGACTCAAGGTTGAGCTCGCAATTCCTCCATATCAATCTTCGATCACGTAGACTCGATACTGCCTAGTCACCTTTTCAACTATCGTATACGGCAGTGGGTAAATACATGTTGCCACTTGGCACAATGCGCTGTGAGAGGTGTGACCGCTGCGCTATCTATCGGCAGCGCCAACAGTGGGCAAAATATGAACTACGGACCGGCGTAAAAGCAGTACAGTATCAACGCAATAAAGTGGAAAAAAAAGTGACAACTTACAAATGGATCTAATATTCGGTTGCAACCGGCGACAACTGTAGCATTGTACACCAACGAGAGAGGATGACATTTGCCAACGTCCAGTTCCGTGTGCGAGACAACTCTCGCCAAATAATTCTCGACGTGTTTCATGAATTCATCACCAAAGTCCTTCGCCAACTGTCAACAAAAAATTAATACATTAATTAATATGACATACACCAGACATGGAAACATCTTCATGGCTTTACACAGTCATTACAATTTTACAAACATACAAGGGTCATTTTTTAACTACGCACTACTATAAATTTAAACCTCTGGGCAAACACTTTTAATACAGATTTAAAAAAAAGATAATAAAAAAAAATAAAACTACGATTCTTTGCATTCAACTAACACAACTAAAACATTTAATGCATCAATTACTAACAAACTTATCCTGAAAATGAGGCCTCTAGAATCTAAACCCTCCAACTCCATAAAAAAGAATTTCCAGCAAAATACCAATTTTCGTTTCAATATGAAAACTCCACAAAACTTCAAAACTAAATACTGGGAAAAATTTTTCATAGTCACCTGGTTACATACACAAAATTTTACAGCTGTCAGTTACAGCTATACATATTTTTTTCTTCTTAGAAAATTACAATAGTGGGTTTTGAAACTCAGCTTGGGATTTGCAACAACTCTTTTTTGAGACTTGCAATTCTTAGCAACTTAACACTTGCACGAGAACTTTTTGGCGAACATGGTGTTAAATTTTGAATTAGATTCACCATTTTAGCAAAAATAGTTTTAAAACAAACTTTTCACTTAGATCAAACATGTACAGTAAAAGCGAACATAACTAAACAATCACAGCTGATTATAAGTCACGTGACTACAATCTCACGTATCATTGGTTGAAATAGAGTTGGAGGGTTTTGAACTTATAACATGGAGAAAATGCACTTCGTTTTGGCGTGTTTTGAAAATAAACACAATCTTTAAACAGCAATTTGAAGGGGAAATAGTGGTTTTTGAACTAAAACGACTTTTCCATTGAATTTGGCGGCACAAAATACATAGGATTGGATTCATAACTAAATTTTTTTAATTTTTGGATATGGCGGGTTTTGATTCTAGAGGCCTCAAATAAGCCATAATACTAGGCCTAATCTATATTGAGTATCCTTTTTGGTAATCACCAGTAAACTGAATTACTCCACTCTGACATTTGTAGTGATAGACTAGTTAGTCTGTGAGTTCAGTCGATGCGAGCTTATTGTTGTTGTTTAGGTCAACAGCCGAAAGGCTGGTTTGAACCTGTAGAGGTTTTACTTAGTAAAACGAGGAGTCACGTGGTTTACCATTGCCACAACTCACTCAGTGGAAAAGTACACTTATCAGCATGCCAGGCCCTCTGAAAAGCACATATTTTCCACTCTGCAAATGACACCTTCACTTCATTCACCACAGGGTCTGGCTGTATAGTGAAATTCATTACTTTCAGAGGAGATAACTCTGATTAGTGTCACCTAACACACCTCTACCTCTTCTCTTATTAAATGATTCAGTCATTTAATTGGCTGACCATGTGATAAGAAACAGAACTATTTATTTTAGCCCTGCAACAAACAGCTTATTATCGTGATTAATTATTATCAGCGAGCTTATTATCGTGAGTAATATTATTAGTTTTACGGTAATTTCAAAATGTTATCGTATTTTTAGGGTTTTCATATTTCATTATTTTCAGTATAGTTACGATAAATTGCAATTGAATTTTAAACGATTCTTTAAATAATTACATTACTCCTTATATATTTAGTTTGACGGGTCATGAACTGAATTGTATTAGTTAAGTGTGTGTGTGGTGGTTGATAGATGTGTTAGTGTTATGTCAGTAGGATAGATAGTATACTCCCCTCCCACCCCGCATGATAGGTGCAATCGTCAACTTATAGCGCGTAACCAGTACACCACCTTTCAGCAAAAAATTTAACAAGCTGCCGGTGAATTCCAGGAAGAATTCACGCATAAACCTTTATGCATTAACAAACCTAATGAAAGAGCGCACTTCACAATCAGCGGGATTATTGATTGGCCACACAACTAATACCGGCAGAGACTTGAAACGTAGTGGGAGACTGGCTAAGACCGGCTGAGTGGTCATCCAAACAGCCTGTGCAGACACCATCAATTCCCCAACAATTCTTATTTTAAAAATGACCCTAGTACGAGGGTCATTCATAAAGTAAGGTCCGAATCGCGGTAACTAGCCACACGGCGAGCGAACAGCGCAATGCGCGATGACTCCCAGCATGCCTTGTGTACGAAACTACGCCATTTGCAGTAGTATTTTTGTTGTGTGCTGTTTATTGTGCATCTTTAAGATGTTTAAGACAATTGATCATCCCGCAGACTGCAAAATACGGCCAGTGATTCGTTTTTTTGACAGCAAGGAACGTTTGTGCAGTGGATATTCATCGACAAATAAGTGAAGTGTATGGCCCTAATGCAATGAGTGACAGTAAAGTGCGCAAGTGGGTGAGAGCTTTCAAGGAGGGAAGGGACAATGTCCATGATGAACCGCGATCTGGCTGACCATCAGTGATCACAGAAGATTTGGTCAAAAAAGCCATTGAAGAAAAGATTCGTGAAAAATCGGCGATTCGCAATTTCATCATTAGCATTGGAATTCTAGAACGTGAGTAGAACAGTAGAAGTTTCTCGGCGGTAAGCGCTTCAACTCTGATGACGAGGTGAAAGAAGCTGTTCATGACTGGTTATATTCGCAGGCGGCAGAGTTCTACGACACTGGTATTCAAAAGCTTGTAGAACGTTATGATAAATGTTTAAAAAAATGGAAACTATGTAGAAAAATAGATTAAGACGTCAGGAATTAAATAAAACAAGGTTTTTGATCTAATCTGTTGTGGTTAATTTTTTATACAAAAACGGACCTTACTTTACGAATGGGAGGCGAAGCAAGTCAGTGATCGGCTGGCTTGCATGTGCCGAAGCATCACGTCCAAGAGAGCACACCTGCTCCCTTACTTTTTGTAGCAGTTTTTCGTGCCCGTGCCTCTGGAAACTCCTCGGCTTTTTATGGCTACTTTTCAGCCACGCATTGGTCTCGCCGAGGTGAGCTGAGATGCTGGGCTTCAGTCTGTCTATCCCTATCCTTGTCCTCGGCATCTAGCACTTTTTCTATCCGTGCTAGAGGCAACTTCTCCTACTTTAGCTTTTGCCCAACCCAAGTGGTGTTAGTCGTACCGTGCCCAAGGGTGGATGGCACTGGGGCTTTTAATCAGTGTCTTAACGGTGCCTGTAGGATACCTGGCTCCTCCTACAGTATGTTGCCTTACCTCTGTACGCGGGGCTATGCAGGGGCGGACCTATTATCTCCCTAGCTGCAAGTGGGGACCAGATGGTACCCATTTCATTTGAAATTATGAAAAACAGCTATGGATGCTGTGACTCTGGAAGGAGTGGATTTAAACTACTCCCCTGAGTTAGAGTATCTGGGGGCTGTCATGGATGGTGGCCTAACCTGGTAAGGCCACAGGTCCAGGACTGTGGAGAAGGCTATAAAGGCCTTATGGATATGTGAGAGTCTGCTGGGAGGACTCCGGGGCTTGGGCCTCGTATGGTGGAATGGGCTTATGTGGGCATCATTCTGCCAATGGTCACGTACGAAGTTGCTGTATGGTGGCCAACAACAGATCTAGAACGGCGCAGGATCGGCTGAGGAGCTATAGAGACTGGCCTGCCTAGGGATATGTGGTGCAATGTGCACTGGTCCAATGGCCGCTATGGAGGCGATGGTTGATTTGCCTCCTTTTCATGTGCAAGTGAGGGGAGAGGCGATTGGAACTGCCTTGAGGCTGGAGGACGGGATCGGGGTCCCATCAGTGGAGATGGGCCACACTGAGATCTTCAAGGTTTGAAGGGATGGGTGTGGTATGTGGTCCTTGGGACCGTATGAGCAGATCATACAAATTCTCCGACACACTGAGGATGAAAATTTTTGATCGTCAGGAGTGGGCGGAGGGTAGGCCGGTGAGGCCGGAAGGGGCTACCTTTTGGTATATTGAAGGCCCTGTGATGAGTGGAAGAGCGGGATTGGGGGCCTGGGGGTCCGGGGGAATGACTTCCCTGGCCCTTGGGTGTAACATGACCGTCTTCCAAGATGAAATATGGGCCATTGAGGTCTGTGCGGAGAGGCGTATTGTAAGGCGCCTCAGTGGGTCGCACATTTATATTTTTGCAGTTGCATTGTGGGTGGCTGCAAAGGTATAGCACTGTTGGGTGGGGATGTGTTAACACCTGCTCAGGTAAGTGCATTAAATCCTAGGCAGACCCTGCGCTTTATCGAAGGTGCGGGCCTTGCATAAACTAGGAATGGGGGCAATCACAAAAGATCTTTTAGGTCGCGGTGAGGAGGGGCTGGAGAAGCCCGAACGCCCTTGTTATAATGAAATGAAAATGAAAAATACTTTACGAATGACCCTAGTACATTGTTACGGTACAGTGTAATCAAAATGCAGCACTTAGTGTATTTGATTATGAGAACCACTCTGATCCCAATTAGTTCAGAAAACTGACGCTGCATTGTATGTACAGGAAAAAGCTTCTACACACAGCTCCTTCATTTTACTACAATTTAAGAGAGAAAGACTTTACCATTATTACTATAAGACTCTGCCCGTAACAGACGACAGGTGGAGTGTCAAATTATTTACACTCAATCTGTTAGTTGCAGGGCTAAAATAAATAGTTCTGTTTCTTATCATCACATGGTCACCCAATTAAATGACTGAATCATTTAACAACAGAAGAGGTAGAGGTGTTTCAGGTGACACTAATCACAGTTATCTCCTCCTCTCAAAGTAATGCATTTCATTATACAGCCAGACTCTGTGGTGAATGAAGTGAAAGTGTCATTTACAGAGTGGAAAATATATGCTTTTCAGAGGGCCTGGCATTCTGATAAGCGTACTTTTCCACTGAGTGAGTTGTGGCAATGGTAAACCACCTCACTCCTCGTTGTTACTTAGTGAAACCTCTACACGTTCAAACCAGCCTACAGGCTGATGACCACCTAAACAACAACACTATAAGACTTTACTATTATAGACTTTACTTTATATTATTTATTTACTATTATTGCATAAGACTTTACTATTATTACTATTACGTTTTATTTTAACTTTAGGAGAGAAAGAGAGTGACGATAAAATAGTAGACTTACGTTTCCGACGATCTCTGGCCCTTTAGTGTTCAAGAAACGTTGCGCCTCTTCGATCTGTCGCAACATTTTGAAGACAGCATCTCTGAGCGACGACTCATTGAACCGGAGATGTTCGGTGAGTTGAGTGGCATTGCTATCTAGATAGCGGGACAACTCGAGCATTCCGGCCACTTGATTCCGCTGGTGCATCTCCAAGTACTGCGCTTGGATACGCAGCGAGTGTTTCACCTGCAAACAATCACATCAGTCATACATTCTGTCACCGCCACCCCTTCTAATAAATCATTTACTGTGTTGCCGGCTACAATACTTCTTCCGGCCTTTGTCAGCATACCGACAAACCTTTCGGCCGCGTACCGCAGAGGCCTTTGTCATCAAAGGCCAAACTAGTCGCCACTCTCTACAACAGCGCTCTCGGCAGCTATATAAAGAGCGCTGCACTGAGCCGGCCGATTCAATTTCAATCAAGACACCGAAGGATTCAGTTCCACCAGATGGCAGACGAGATGTCCACCACGGCACACGGCTGCCGGACTCCAGCAAAGAATAATCGATGACCCCGCAACGGCTTCCGCTCACCGACCCGTCACCATAAGCCATCGACCAGACCATCATCGCCCACAGCGGTTCCCCGACCGAACCTTACGCCCACCGGACCCAAAGAAGCAGCCATCGACGCACTACTGCGAGAGAAGAAGATGACGTCTCCGCTGGACGACGACACGCCGTGTCGCCCAGCTTCTCGTTGCAGCCACGCGCTGCCTACGCCGGTCTTCTTCGAGACCACCACAACAATCCTTCTCAGGACCAATTCAATAAGGTTTACACCGGCCCTTTTCAGGGCCATCAAACACCTCTGCCCACCCCGGTGGACACACACACCTAAACGGCCCTTTTCAGGGCCATCAAACACCTCTGCCCACCCCGGTGGACACACACACCTAAACGGCCCTTTTCAGGGCCATCAAACACCTCTGCCCACCCCGGTGGACACACACATACCTAAACGGCCCTTTTTAGGGCCACCAAACAGATAAGGTTTGCCACTTAATATCACTATCCGGTGACAATTCATTCAATTGATTGGTGGCACTGTTTGAAATTGTCATCCATCATATTCCTTTGTCCGTCCGACCTACCAACCCAAATGTCACAAACTACAACTACAAGAAAAAGCAACAAATGTTTTTTTAAATTCGTAATCTCAAAGTGTTAAATTTGCTTCCTTTGCAAGTAAAAAATTTAAATGATAGGTATTTTATAAGTAGTGTCCGTGAATAGATAATTAATGTAGGAACAGACAGTATAGAAAGGTTACTATCAAAATAAATGTTTTTGGCTCACTTATTTTTCCTTTCTCTTGCCTATAATTATATATAGAAAGGAAAGTATTGTTTTCATGTCGATTTTTCAAAATCGAGTTTCACCGGATCTATACGTTTTCAGACCCCCTGAACCCAAAAAACATGTTTTTAGCGATTGGTGTGTGTGTGTGTCTGTGTGTGTGAGAACAGAATATCTCAAGAATGGAACATCGTACGAACTTGAAATTTGAAACTTAAGTTACATACCACTACCGGACCCGACACGAACATTTTCATCAAAATCGGTCAACCAAAAGTAGTAGTTTATTCGTGTAATTTTTCACTTTTTTGCAATTTTCTCAAAAACTGGTCCTACGATTTTTTTAAAAATCGACTAGTTTACTCAATTTTTTATTCTCTACAAGATAGGGTAGGCGTCATGTTTGCTGAAATTCTAGGTGAGGCTGTTTTTACGTAAAAACATAGTTTTCTTAAGATTACGGCTTTAATATGCAATTTAGAGCAAAAATTTATATAATAAAAGTTGTAGAAAATTTAAAATTCTACAACTTTTATTTTAAAAATTTTTTGTATAACGCTTAGTTTAGCAGTAATTAGCGATTTTCTGATTTTTTCTCACAAAAACGTGTGAAAAATCGATTTTTTTAAGATTTCAGCCTTAGAATGCATTTTACGACAAAAGTGTATATAATAAATTTTATAGGAAATAAAAAGATCTACAACTTTTATTTAAAGCATTTTTCTCTACAGAGCCTAGTTTACCGTGAAAGAGTGATTTTTTCGTATTTTTAAGCCAAACTGAGTTCGATTTTCATTTTGTGTCTTTCACTCATGATTAAAATAAGGTTATGTTTTTGAGGTTAGTTGTTTTGTTTATTTCTAATGTTTTATTACTAATGTTAGGTTTATTGTTAATTATTTGCACTGGCAAGAGAAAGTTGTATGAGTGTTTCACACCAGATTATTTTCCTTTCTCTTGCCTATATGAACACGTATATAGGAAGGAAAGTATTGTTTTCATGTCAATCACAACAAATACACTCTACACCCAAATATACACCTAAACAGACCCCCTCACACCCACACACACAACTGCTTTTTACCTATTGGTCTCTACATCTTATTGGACACTACATCTCACTACCATAAGTTAACCAAATGTTGCCTTTTAATTGATGCACTTTACTTTATGTGTCTGTGACTGACACTTTTCCCACTTAAACCCCATTTCCTTTTACATTTTTCTTAACGTATAAAGTTTACAACCAAAAATTTAGCCTTTCTTTCAAAACCGGTGATAACGTTTAACATGTTGACATCACTTTCTTATTCATATAAAATAGCCGGCTGCATTGGCGAAGTTGGTAACGTGCTCGCCTCTCATCATGCGGTCTTGGGTTCAAATCCCATTCGTGCATGGCATTTTTTCATACGTTACAAAAAAATCATTTCATCATTCACCGTCTGCATTAGCAGTATTGCAAAACAGTCGGACGTTAAACCAAAAAAAAAAAAAAAAATTATTCATATAACAGTTTCCTTTTTTTTTTACCAGGTGTCAAAAAACTGTTGATGAAGAATTATCTTCTTCACGGTCTTTAACTTCCTTCGTTATATTTTGAACTGCAGAAATTGATAATTGGTTTGGTGGCATTTCTCTTGCCACCTCCCCTCTGATTGGTCACCCAAAAGCATAGACCCGGAGGTCGTTCCGAAGAACTCTTATTATTCCTTGACTGGCGACTATCACATATCTCATATATTATAAACTAAACTAAAATTTCAAGAGCGAGGGTGAGCGTGGTCGGCAACCAGGGGGATGCGTTTTATTCGCCCTCTTCTCAGGTAATCCTCTTGACGCACAAGGCGTCCATCGTCAACAACATTAAGAATAGAAAGGTCAAAAACAGAATAGAAAGTCCAAACAGTCTAACAATCTAGCAGTAAAGGTCAGAAGAAAATATACAAAATAAAAGTTAAAATTTAGTTACGACCTGTCGCCACAATAAATTGAACTGTGCAAAGAGAAACATCACAATATTTAGCCGCATGCTCATGACTTTCGTTAAGAAGCACGGAAAGGTACAGGTCATTTGTTCTAGCTAGAAGCTCTCCCACCAACGCTCTGTGCCGCTGAGCTGTTCTGTTTAGTGGTGGGGGAACTGATCAGTCTCTCCATAGTGCTAGCAGCATTAACAGCCTAAGTGTACTATAAATCCTAAAAACATTGCCTGTACGTTGTAATTTTATACATTTGTTGTTCTATTCCCTTCACAATTCTTCAACTTGTGCATTCGGTAGTAGGCCTATTGTTTTTACTCATT